>JARYGA010042526.1:0-320227 GCA_030545235.1 Helianthus tuberosus
GATTTACGTTTTGCGTAAAACTTTTTACGCTTCACGTTTTACGTTAAAAAAGTTTACGGTTTACGTTAAAAAGTTTACGGTTTAATGTTTATTTTACAAAAAAAAAAAATTACGCAAAAACGAACGCACCCAGAAATCGCAAACTCGGGAGGTGTCTCAGATATATTGTTATCATCATCGACGCCTCGAAAAAATATAAAAACCCAACAAACAAAAATCAAAAAAAAGAGTGGAATCTTAAAAAAAACGATGTTTTGGCTCAGATTTTCCGATAATCAGAGGCTGCAAAAGTAGGGTTGCAGGTTCAAAAACCTACCCTCCACCATCCTTGCCGCGCCCTCGTCATAAAAATATACGGGTTTTTTTTTTTTTGCATCATCATCGCCCCAAATCCAAAACGGATCAAAACCCACATATTCAAACATTCAAAAGCACCTGATGAACATCATTCAAAACACATTCAACAGATTCAAACAGATTCAACAGATTCAAAAAGCACCATATTCAACAGAATCAAACCCCCAATCGATCGTATCAAAACCCACAGATTCAAAGAACACAAATCAAATCCAGCGACAATAACAACCAAACATGCTGTACATACCCAAAATCACAAACAAAGAAACCCCAGCAACAATAACAACCATACATGCTGTACATACCCAAAATCAAATCAAATGAAACCCCAGCAACAATAATGAACATCATTCAACAGAATCAAAACACATGATTGTAGCAGATAAAATCATTCAACCGGGTTCAAACCCAAAAAGGAACATGAACATGAACAGACCACCAAAACCACCGCCACACCACCAAACCCAGATTCAACATTCACAGCCGATTTAAGCCCAGATTCAAACCCACAAGGGACATGAACATCATTCAACCCAGATTCAAAGCACAAGATTCAAAACCCAAAAAAAACCCAGATTCAAACCCAACAACATATTCAAACAGATTCAAAACCCAACAAAAACACTTACCAACAACCCATCAAGAAAGTCAAAATCACAAGATGCAAACCCCAGATTCAACGGAAACAACAGAATCAGAAAGCACCAGATTCACCCACCCCCCTTCACCCCATCATTCGCCGCCGCCACCGCCGTCGACACACCGCCACCACCGCCGTCGACACATCAACCAGAGACACCAAAAGGGGGTGTCTGGCCTCCTCTTTCTCCCCGTCTCTCTGATCTATTCCGTCGTAGCACCACCACCAGACGGTGGTGGTGGTCGGTGGTTTATTGTTGGAGTTTTGAAGATGAAGAATAAATGAGAGAGGAGAAAGTCTGCAACTTTAAATAGAAAAGAGAGGAAAGAGGAGAGTCTGCATCTTTTTAAGAGAGGAGAGAGGATGGATATGACATATGGGGTAAATGACCAAATTACCCTTTTTGTTGGCTGAATGTGATTCGTGGTTCTCACGGTTCTTACAACTGGGGGTGGTTCTTATTTTAGCGGCTCCCTATATATATATATATATATATCTATATCTATACTACTTTAATAAGCATATTAGAAGGACAAGATGGTAATTCAACAAGGTGTTGAAAAAACACTTCAAGCACAACGTACAAGTCTTAAGGCACAAGAAAACACAAACAAATTACCCTTTACCCGGATCATCTACAACCGTCCATGTTTTTCACCTTTTCACACGGATCATCATCTGGACCGTCCATTTGACTTCACACGGATCACCATTTGCTTTCTCTCTCATTCCTCACACATCTCACAAAATAACATCAGATCTTCTCTCTCTCTTCTCTCTCTCTCGGCGATCTAGGGTTTCATGAGATCTATCACCAGATCCGTTTGATGAGCAGATCTAGGGTTTCATGAGATCTATCACAAGCTTTATCTGGCAACTTGGTAAGAACTGATACCGTTTAATGAATATATGTGGCAAGTTATGATGTTTCACGGTAGTTTCTATATGCTTTTCAGATGTCGAAGGCACCAAGGGATCCACAGATTTGCTGGAGAATGGCTACCCTGCTGACAGCAGCAACTGTCCCAAAGGTAGCAATTAGTGTTTATGAAATTTTAATAGTTTAGTCATGAATGTTGTACAGGATTGTTTATGGATATTGGTGGCACCACCTTCTCAACTGTAATTAATTCGGTAAGCTTAAGATTCTGTTTTTTTTTTTATTTTATATTCATTTGCAAGCCGATTGTTCTAAATATTTGAAATATGTTATCAGGCTGCAAACCCACCATCTGAGAATATGTATGGAGAAGTAGATTTGACATTATCTGCTTCAGCTCTTTCTGTTAACACCACATTATCTAGCCCTTTAATTTGTAAATTTGACATAGTCCTGGGTCTTTGGACACAAAAAAAATCCAGACTGGGATAAAGTTATGTTGATTATAACTTGTAAATTTTGAATGATTTGTGGATTGTAGGTTTATTATGTTGATACAACCTGTTAATGTTGAATGATTTCGATTTCGAATTCGAATGATTATGTTGATAAAAAACTTGTTATATTTGAATGATTCTGTGGATTGTTGGTTTTATATGTTTTTGTTAATTTTGAATGATTTGTTGTTCCTGAATGATTTTGAATAATTTTGAGTGATTTGTGGATTGTAGGGAGTAGAGAAGCTGATTGCGTCGAAGATGATGTTGCCTGGATCTAATCGTAGAATTCATTCGGTGCATCGTCATTCTGGGATGGTAAATTTGAATTATGTTTCAGTTTGTTCATTGTTGTGTTGTTTCTGTAATTGCTCATTTTAAAGGTCTGTTATGTGTTTTCATGACTAATTATGCAACTCAAATGTATTGAATGATCAGTATGGTCAGCTAAATATCATTTAGGTTTTTGAAATGCTTATAATAGGCAAGTAAAAGTATTGATTGCTTTTGAAATACTTCCAATAAGCAAGTAAAAGTGTTTGAATTGATGTTACTTGCTGCAGGGTGTAGCTGGATTAGCTGCAGATGGGAGACAGATTACAGCTCAGCAAGGTTCCTATCTTGCTGATTGTTTCAACCGCATGGAAGAATGCACGAAAAATCTCGAAGGTTCTATTCGTTTCAGAGAGTCTGGCAGGCATAGATTCTGTCCCTTCAGGTTTGATCTTGACATCTTTGACTATTAAAAGTCAATATGAAGTCTAGGTACACTCTGGGCAAACTTCAATGCCTTCAAAGCATTTCCTTTTAAGCTATTTTCTTTGTTTATCAATTAGACCTGCTCGATCCATTTGCTAATAAATGGTTCAGTCCAGATTATATTTAACTAACGGGTCAAAAATAACCAAGATTTTTCCAAATAGAATGATTGAAAGAGGTTTTATGCCAAAAAACTAAAGTTGAACACACTTCGGCTAGATTAAATGCCATCAAAGCATTTATTTTGAGCTATTTTCTTATTTATCCATTTGACCCATTACAAGTAATACTAAAAACCATAATCGACCCGTTCATAAGTAAATGGGTTGAAATAACTAGATACTTGCACGGGAGGGAACAAAGTCTGCCTCCATGAAAAGCCTTTTTGGTAGATCCATCTTTGCAAGTTGGTTTGCCAGAGCATGCATATCCAGCGAGAGAAATGAAGCCTACACATGTAAGAGCAAAGTCTTAAAAGACTCTCTATTATCAGATAATGTTTTTTCTTATATTTTTATCATTGAAAGGATATCTATGAAAACCTTCTACAAAAAAAAAGTTTTTCTCAACAATTAATTCTCAAGCCTATCCCATATTATCAGTTGACATATTTTTTCTTTTTTTCATGTGCGATAAAGAAAATAATGAAATAAACTAAAGCTTCCAATCAATTCAATATCTGTTGGTTTACAACTAGCTTTCTACCCGCGCGATGTGGCGGCGGAGCGATTTTCAATAGGATACTCGCTTACCGTTAGTTTATCAGTCGTTTCGTTATATATTGTAGGGGTGATCACTGTCCGGTTTCAAATCGTAAACCGCCAAAGGGCATACACGACACAGGTTAGAATCTTGGTCAATTTGCTCCGTTAGGAGGATAGCAAATAGCAGCACAACTCCCCGATGATTGGGTATCTATTGGTTACTGCTCTTAGTGGCTTTGGTACTCTGTGTATGCAAGGTAACCCCCCCCCCACCCCCACAATACCTGAGGACGAAAATGGCATTTTCACTCTTAAATTAATCACTAAGCTATAGTTCTCTTTTTGCTAATGCGGTTTAGTGATGGTTTCGCAGGTTACAGCTCAGCAAGGTTCCTATGTTGCTGATTGTTTGAACCGCATGGAAGAATGCATGAAAAATCTCGAAGGTTCTATTCGTTTCAGAGAGTCTGGCAGGCATAGATTCCGTCCCTTCAGGTTTGATCTTGACATCTTTGACTATTAAAAGTCAATATGAAGTCTGACTTTGGGATCGAACACTTAATGCCTCATGATTTTATTATGCAAGTACAAGCATCTTGGTCAGTTTGCTCCGTTAGGAGGATAGCAAATAGCAGCACAACTCCCCGATGATTGGGTAGCTATGGTTACTGCTCTCAGTGGCTTTTGTACTCTGTGTATGCAAGGTACCCCCCCCCCCCCCCAAAAAAAAAAAAAAAAAAAAAAAAAAAACCTGAGGATGAAAATGGCATTTTACTCTTAAATTAATCACTAAGCTATAGTTCTCTTTTTGCTAATGCGGTTTAGTGATGGTTTCACAGGTTACAGCTCAGCAAGGTTCCTATGTTGCTGATTGTTTCAACCGCATGGAAGAATGCATGAAAAATCTCGAAGGTTCTATTCGTTTCAGAGAGTCTGGCAGGCATAGATTCTGTCCCTTCAGGTTTGATCTTGACATCTTTGACTATTAAAAGTCAATATGAAGTCTGACTTTGGGTTCACACATGCTTCTCCCACTCTCTTCAATGCAGGGACACCCAGGCCTCAGGTATAAATAGTAACGTACAATTGGCCTTATCAAGTATATTGCAGTAAGTGTTTGCTTCATGAAGATGTTCAAAGCTTTACGATTTATCTATCAGCTTTGATATGATTTTCTCTAAGTGTTATGTGCAGAGGAGGAAGGGGCATGTTTGAGGAAGCATTGGCCATTTGCAGATGTTGCTTTGATTACCCTGACGTGAACTTAAGCTCTGATTCCAAATGCTGCACTTATAATCACACTTTCGGCTGATCAGATGGCGCTATTGTTTTGTCAAGGGATTACAAATTACCAATAGTTGAAACCATACAATCCCTACCACAACATCAATAGGTACTATTTTCCTACCTTTAAAACCAAAGTGGTCTTGCTAAACAGTTGCATTTAGAGGTGGCAGCCTCTGTCTCTCTGGCCCATTTACATATGGAACGGATCAAATTAATATTTTCTGCTAAAAAACTAATGGTTCGAATGGGTCTAAATCCTTTTGTTCGTAGATCAAGAATACTATTTGTTTTAACATTGCATTATAAACATAACTTAACACATTTTTACTTATGAAGAATGGTCAAAACAAAGTTAGTGGGTCGGCTGTGAACACGATATTCACTTTAAAGTAAACTAATTTTCTGGCGTCTCTTTGGTGTAGGCGTGTAGCTTGTACAATAAAAGAACTTTGAATGATAATATAACTATGGAACAAACTGTTTGTGACTGTATGTTCTGATTCTAACAAACACAGTTCGATGTGATTGATGATAACATCTGAACATATGTATGCCATTGTAGAAGTTTCAGATAAACACAAAGATAATCTAAGTACTAAATCCGTGTATTAGAATCACACATATTTAAACATGGAGATGCTTGTATAACTGGCAGTACATTTCCTGGTGGTGGTAGTCAGTTCAAGAATGAAGCCCTTCACCATATAGACTTCATCCAAAATATTAGTATCTCCAAATAGAGACGGGTGTAAATAGACTGGGCCAGGCAGGTTGGTAACAGTGTTAAATGGGTCGGTTGGAAGGAACGTTTATTTTTTTGGTTGTGCATCTAGACAGTTTCGATAAGATTGTTCATGTTGAAACTTTTTCTTTTTTTTACATGCGGTTCAAAACGGGTTGGTTGGGTTAATATGCGTATGCTTTGTTCTTTTTACAATCGTTTTTAAATGGATTATAAGATTTTTACGCTAAAATTACACTCTGGACGACGTCTGAGTTTTTACCCATGTGTTGTGCCTTAGACTTTTTCTAAGAGACAGACGAAATGTAGCAGTTAGTTTTATCTGACCTATTTAGTTTTTGTTTAACGTTTAAACTTTGATGATATGTGTTTATGTTGTGTCAGCCTCAGAATGCGAAAGTGTTTAATTGAGTGAGCGATTTAGTCATCAAAATTGTGAAAGAGGTGAAAGAGAACTCATTTGAGTGGATCAAACATCCTTCCAAACTGAAGGATACTGGATGCATTAACTGGTGGAACTTTGGCAGCTTGGTGTATTTAGAAAATTATGTTTGATGTATGGGGAATTAATTGTTGTATTACTGATGTATGTTATAAGACTCTAAAGCACCTTTAAACCTTCATTCACTAATTAATCTTTTAAATATGCATATATGGTTTAGGTGATGGAACCACCATCTGAGAAAGAAATAATGGAATTGGGGTTTATATTTTAAAATTTATCATAAGAAAGGTAATTAATTTAGGTTTTTCATATGAACTTAACAAATTTATTGAGTTCCCGACCACGGATATGAGTTCTGGTTAAAACTGATACTTCATAAAAAGGTGGGTTTTTTAAAATTTTTATGAACTTAGCATATTTATTGAGTTCCCGACTAATATGAATTTTGTTAAAAAACGATAAAGTGATACTTCATA
This sequence comes from Helianthus tuberosus, assembly GCA_030545235.1. NCBI lineage: Eukaryota > Viridiplantae > Streptophyta > Magnoliopsida > Asterales > Asteraceae > Helianthus > Helianthus tuberosus. The sequence continues at coordinate 6,788 of JARYGA010042526.1, forward strand.
AAAAGGTAGTTTTTAAAAAAAAAAATTTAGATTAAGTTTAAGTAAATATTTTTTAATAGTTTTAAAATGATTTTAACAAATCCCACACACACCAAAACCCTTTTAAGCAATTTTTTTCTTTTCATTTGCTATATCAAGTGCATCGGAAACCGATCCCGTTCTCGCTGGGAATAATTACTAGAGTTTGATGTTATCATCAATTTCCCAATGTGAGGCTTTTTTAAATATTTTATGAACTTAACAAATTGTGTTAGTTTAATGTTTCTAAAATGGTAAAAAGAGATTCTCTCTCTCTTTCTTTTATCATAAAAAAATATATACATAAATGGTTCAATAATTTATCTCTCGACCCGCTTGTTTTGACCCATATCAAAAAGTCTCATATGGTCCTTCCTACTTTTACTTCAGATTTTAATATATTTTGTTCAAAACGTCTCATAATGTTCTTCCGTTTTTTTAGAAATGTGTTGATTTGCGTTGTTAGTACTCCCACCTCCACCTTTGCCGTCATCTCCACCCGTGCCACTGCCAGTGATCGTCATGATAACAAATATAGCCGGTGATCGTCATGATAACAAATATAGCCGGTGAACCCATTTTAATATGCTTTTTCTTAACAGACCCATTCAGTTTGGTCATAACATGTTCGATGACGTATACTATGTCAAATTGCTATTCAACACTTGTTTGTATTTTCAGTTTGAAGACATCGGTTCACACAGGACAAAGATAATCATATACAACTTATGGCTCAATGACGAAGGCCTTTCTTCGTAACACCTTCTTCATTTGTTAAGGGTGATTATTTATTTCTAAAAACTTACATATGTTCAACATGTTTTTAATTTGGTGTAATCACGATATATAATGATTTTGTTTTTCAGGCATACGCTTCTATGTTGTACCTTAGAAAGTTCAACAACTTCAAAATCATCTTGAGGGGGAAGCCCGTAGAGCAGCATACTATAGTAAATGACTTAAGAAACCCGCAAGTAACCCTCTACAGGTCACACGTTTCATCTTTGTAGGGCGAAGATAGGTGCTTCTCTCCTAGGGCATACAAGATTGGCGACAGCGCGCCATATTTAACGTATAAAAAAACTTTATATGATAAATATGGCGGGTTCCCGCCAATAACCTGTGTCTTGTATGCCCTTTGGCGGTTTTACGATTTGAAACCGAACAGTGATCACCCCTACAATATATAACGAAACGACTGATAAACTAACGGTAAACGAGTATCCGATTGAAAATCGCTCCGCCGCCGCATCGCGCGGGTAGAAAGCTAGTATATATATATATATATATATATATATATATATATATATATATATATATATATATATATATATATATATATATATATATATATATAGGGAGGGGCTCATGCGAGAACCACCCTTATTGTGAGAACCGCGAGAACCAATGTGAACACAACCTAAAATAGCTAAAAAAAACCTAAAAAAATACCTAAAAAAACCTAACCCCCACCCCCCCCCCCCCAAAAAACCTACCCCACCCCCCCCCCCCCCAAGCTAAAAAAAACCTAAAAAAAACCTAAAAAAACCTAAAAAAAACCTAACCCCACCCCCCCCCCCCAAAAAAAACCTAAACCCCCCTCCCCCACCCCCCAAAAACCTAAACCCCCCCCCACCCCCCCCCCCCAAGCTAAAATGCTAAAAACTAAACCCCCAAAAAACCTAAAAAAATCTAAAAAAATCCAAAAAAAAATCCAAAATTTTTTTTTGATTTTTTTAATATTTTTTAGGTTAAAATCGCTACTTTTCGAAGCCAAAAAAAAAATTTTTTAAAAAAAAAATTTAAATTTTTTTTTTTTTTTTGTTCGAAAAGTAGCGATTTTAACCTAAAAAAATCAAAAAAAAAATTTTGTGTGATTTTTAGCTATTTTTAGGCTTTTTTGGTGTGTTCACATTAGTTCTCGTGGTTCTCACAATAAGAGGTGGTTCTCGCATGATCTTCTCCCTATATATATATATATATATACTATATTATAATAGAGGAGGGAAGGATTCCCAAAAGTTAAGAACTTCTTCCCTCCTTATTTATAAATAAACCCCTAAAATGAGGGTAAAGTGGTCTTTTAAACCATAATTATTTTTTAGTCCCTCAATCTATTACATTTAAATCTCTAAGTTTTATTTAACTTTCAAGCACTAATTACATTTTACTCCCTCATCTTAATTACACCTTAATTTAATTCCCTTAATTTTTATTTATATAACTAACAGTTACACATTTTGCCTTATTTTAAGCTACCTAATTCCACGATTTTAAAATGTGTTACACATTTGGTACAGACTTGAAGCTAAGTTGAGTTTTAAAAGGTGAGCGGTAAGTTTTTTTTGAGCAGTAGGTTTCAAATTTTGAGAGATAGAGAGAGGTTTGCAAAACTAACTCTCCACCTTCTCAAACCCTACCCCCGATTCTCTCTCAAGCCACTCTCCAATTTAGAACGGATACAATGGAGTCGGAGAAGAACGAAGAATTGGAATGATGAAGACAAAGATTAAACAAGGATCTGTTGTTCTTGATTGCTATTTTGTTTTCTTCGAACAGATCTGAATCTGACGAACTTAGTATGAATCGAATGTTGTGTTTGATTTTGCTCATTGTGTGTGACGGCTATCAAAAAAGGGTATGATTTCAAAATCGTTGTTCAATTTTATACATACATTTCTCGATCGCTATATTGTTTTCTTCCAACAAATCTGAATCTGACTTGCGATGTTGGCCTTCAGTTTGAATGGAAAGTTGTCTTTGGTATTGTTCGTTGAGAGTGACATCCATTCGAAAAATGGTATGATACTAAATTTGTTATGATTATTTAATTTATGTTTACTTTTAAATCTTCTATTAATAAGATCTGTGTAGCAGTATACGGTTGTAAGTACTGATTTGAAATATGCACTTTAGGCTTGATAAATGTAGTCGAAGAGAACCTGCTAAACATTGCTGGTATTAGAATATCGTTGAGCCTCCTTCATTGACCCAGATGGTTGCAAAATGGTAAGTTTAATGTTTCCAGATTTTTTTATATCGTATGGTTGGGTCTTAGAATATCGTTGAGCCTCCTTCGATGTTGATATGCAAACTTGACCTTGCTATTAATTTTGTTTGACTTCAAAAGGTGAAACTGCAAAAGGCTCATGATGAAATCTAGCTCACTGGCAAAATGATCGGTGCGTGATTGAATCTGTCTAATCGTTAATTTTGAAATGAATCCATATCAATTTTGAATATAATATGATTACTGTGTATTCCTTATTTATTATTCTCGTTATTATTTTAATTATTTTCACATATTCAACCTGTTGTTTGATATCACTTAATCTTTGTAATTGTTTAAATAATCTTGTTGACAGCCTAAACGGTTTTGCGTGGATTCCGACACTATATTTTGTGATGCTGGCAAGTGTTGTTATGATCTCTACAAAGCTTGTTCCTCAAATGGGTGATAATCATGTGAGTCTTTTACATATCTACCCATTTAGTTCAAATCAACTAATCAATGTTTTAAAATAAGTGCTTGAATTTGATCTTATTCTTACTAAAGTTTGTTGTTTTTTATGTTTTTATAGGAAGGTAAGGCTTGGGTAATTCAATGTTTGAACACCCTTTTGTAGACCTTGATCGGTAGTAGGCTTCCTACGGTCATGGACCAAGTTTTTCTAGTATCTTATCAGTGTGGTCTTTACTTTTCTATGATTTTTTGTTAGTATATCTGGAAAATGTTTATAGCGTATAACCGAATCATTGATAAATAGGATTCTGTCAAGATGCTTAGCAAGATGATTTCAAGCACTTTGGAGGAACAACTTCAATACAAGCTTCCCACGGTATCATATTTTGTTATTTACCATAAAATGATTCAAATTTAGGCCTTCTGTAGTAACTTTCTATTTCATCTTTTATTAATATATTCATTTATTTTGTTTGATTCGTTTAATTACTTAGTTGTATCTTATTCAGCAAACACAAATTCTATAAAAAAATATTAATATTATTGTTTATTTCATTTTCTTTTTGGCATAAGGTGAAGTTACTCTGTTTGTGAATGTTGGAGCCAATACCAAATTGGTGATTCAAACATAAACTTGGTAGTGGATAAGTATTTTGAAGGGGGTGGCATATTTTAAATGAACGAACGTATAGCCGAATGTGGTGATGTTTCATTCATTTACCATACAGCAAGAATATGGGAGTTTTGGTATCGGTTTGACAATCTACCAGAGGGAGATTACTATGTTGATCAGTTGGATGATAGAAGGGTAATATGGTAATTTACTTGACAAACCACATTTGAAACACTGTATATGATGTATTTGGAATAAAAACACCATGGCGCGCCTGTTATAATAAATTTTGTGTGGTTGTAGCTCAAACAGAATGGATGGATGCCAATTTTGCACTAGGGGCAAGCTATACTTGCTTACCATGGTTTGCTTTTATATTCCTTGTTGCTTCATGTTTAACTACTTTAATTTAAACCTTGAATTTCTTGAACATTTGAAGTTTATACGGATTGTTTTACCTGATCTTCAAAATTTTCATGAATCATCACAGGTGGGCCAGTGCGTTGTTCGCAACAGTTACACCTGATATAATAGTTCTCGCACTATTGTAGAGCGTAGCTGGAGTATGCAAACTGCATTACCATATCTTTTTTATATAATATTGTTTAAACTTTGTCTTCGTTCTGTGAAAGCCATCATCTCTGACATCTCAGAGGCTGGCATCGAAAGTTTGCTTTGATACAATCGACTACTGATTTGTGTTTGTGACCCAATCAAGTCATGATCTTTTGTCCGTTGATCTTGAAATTGATGCATTCTAATCATTTCATGATGTGATGTATCTTAATGATCATGTGTTCTTATAGGTCTAGACATTTATTTAGTATATCAAACAGACATCAAGGTTAACAAATGAACTTGAGAATCTGTTAGTAGAGGTACCTCAAAGGCAAGGTAAGATGATATGAGGAACAACGATTTAATGCTTGCAATTGTTTAATCAACAAAACTTGATTACGAATGGAGGAACGACTGAGCAAAACGTTTTGAAAGTAATCTAGCAGTAGTACTTCCCTGAACACAAGAAAGCTTGATGAAGAGACTAAATCTCTCCTGTTAGTTTTCGCATGTCATTTAGTCCTTTAAAGTTTTGTTGTTTTTATGTTAAGTTAGTGAGTTTTTTGTTCATGTTAAGCATGTCGACATGTTGGATATCCAGACCACCCGAGCTGTATTGATTTTGGTAATAGGAAACATATAATGTGTTGATTTTACATATTCTTGTATCTTGATAATTGCCAACGAATGCATTTAATTTTTTTTTTGCCAGTCTCTCTATATTCACTTTGGTTTGTTTAACCTTCTAATTCTCTGCCAGCAAGAAATGTTAATTTCATTACCCCACATCAATAACTGAAGCCATTTTTATGACAAATTAATCCCTTATAAAAGCAACCAACATCGCTGGCTTAATTAGATAACTTAGTATTGGTTTTTTATAAAAGAGTAGCCAAGTTAAATCTTTTCACATGTCAGGATACATTTATTATTTTGTATATTCATTGGCTTAAATTTGTGGTCCTTTTAATTCTTTTACTCACTTCATGGTTTCATAACCGAATCGCGGTTGATTTTGGTTTTAAAAATGATAACTAGATACCTTGGTTATAGTTAGCGTTATAGCTTTAGACCAATCCAAACCAACACATACACACCCCACCCCGCTCTTATGTTCCAAAACCAAACTTCTACTTGCCTTGGCCTCAACCCTAAAGTGTCGGCAAGGCTAATCCTTGTTATAAGTTAATTTGGTTTGATTGCGGTCCGCTTAATAATTAACGAACAACACCAATACCAACCGAATCCTCACCGCAACGCGCAAGTACTTCCTAATAGCCGAAATACTTATACAATATAACACGGGATGATTTGTAAACTAATAAAAAACAAGTATCGCATTGAAAATTGTCGCCCCCGCAGCATCGCGCGGGTTTCCTACTAGTATATATATATATATATATATATATAGGGGAAGGATATATAGAAAACTTATTTGTAGTGAGAAAACCTAGTAAACCTCATCCTCACCATCCATTATCTTTGATCAATGGCTCCTATTTTTTTTTTTTTGCCTTTTTTGTTTAAATTAAATATGTTTAAAGTACAAAAGTGGATCTAAGGGTGTCACACCCCAACCGATGGCGGAAACATCGGGATGAGACGAAACTAGATTGCAAGAGACTTCATAACACAAATTGTGACGAGTATTTAATAATTACTTTTTACATTGTTTGATCTAGAAATACGACAAGTTTGAAATAAATAATATACAACAAGTATTCAAGTAATTAAGTTTCATTTCATTGATTAATGGTCTCATACAAAGATTGGAAACAAATTACAAGATGTTTGAAAATAAGATACAGTACAACAAGTATTAGAGTTTAAATGCGTTTCTAGGCAATCCTACTAGATTCCTTGCATCATCCAAATTGATGTGCGTGTGGTGTTATATATTTTTATGTATATTTTAAGCCCTTTTTAACACTTTACTCAAGTTTTAAATTTATAAAACACGATATTTTACTAACACCAAACACACATATGGGCACGTGCACCCATTGTGAGCGTAGTATAGTGTTGGTAAGATACCGAGGTCGTCCAAGGACACAAGAGCTTTTAGTACCGGTTTATCCTCAACGTCTAATCAAATCAAAAGTTTAAAAAAAGGTTTTAAAATAGAAAATAAAAACTAAAAATGCTAAAAATAAAAATAAAAAGAAAAACAGATAGACAAGATGAATCACTTGGATCCGACTCGCCTTTAGTGTAACCTTTGATTATTTCCGCACTTTTGCACTTTTTAACAGATTATCTTAGTTATAGTAGTAGGCCCCTCTTTTGAAGGTGACGTTACCCTCAACCCAGTAGTTTGAGTCAGTAAGGATACAATCCTAAAGGATTGGATTATTGAAAGATAATTAATTAAGTTATTAATGTGTAATGTGGTAGGCCCCTCTTTTGAAGGTGACGTTACCCTCGGCTAAGTAGTTTGAGTCAGCAGGGATACAATCCTAAGTAGCCGGGTTAATGTTTTAATAGTAGTTTACATATGAGGGGATCAAGAAATTCGAACCCCCGCCATCCAATACCAGTGGGTATTGAAGGAGGTCCTACTAAGCTTGACCCAGGTCCTTGCATGATCTATACACTGAACAAGGCAAGACGCTTACCAAACCATTCCCTTAACCCCCGACCAGGTAGCCAACATATCTCCATATAGACCGTTGAGATATGAATGGTGTAAATCTTTTATTTTATATAGACAGTAAAATAACGCCAAGACACCACGGACAAATGATAAGGAAGTTTCACCTTCAACATAAGAAACTAGTTATTAAAGTCACTAATACATAACCAAATAAAAAGTGCGAAAAGATTAAAAATAAAAAGTATTACACTAAATGATTGTCTTCACCAAGTGATGTAAGAGACTTAGGAAAACATGGCCTTTGATTGTCAAGAACTCTTACTATCAATCTTGGATCCCGAGACTACTACACACACTCTATGATGGATGATGGTGGTGAATGTGGGTTGTGATGGTGGTGGTGGGTGGGTGAAGTGTGAGAGAGGTGGTTTGCCAAGGGATGCCTTTGAAGTGAACCAAGAACCTCTATTTATAGCCTGCACAGAAGCCCAGACACGGCCCCGTGTCCATTGGGCACGGCCCCGTGTCCATCCATCTTATCTTTCTTCATTAAATGCAGTTTGTCTGCATTAGTTGACCACGCCCCCGTATCTGCTGGGCACGGCCCCGTGTGCAGAAGTGTATCTGCACTATCAATATTTGCTTGGATTCTGCGAATCTTAGCGTTGACCAAGGCCCCGTGTCGGCTCGGCACGCCCCCGTGTTGGGAAATAGAAGCTTCTACAACTTTGTCTTTTCTGCAGACACTTGGGCACGCCTCGTGTTCAATGAGCACGGGGCGTGTTCAGCCTTCTGTTTTCTTGTTTTTGCTTGGGAAGATGCTGTCGAGGGGTCGATCATGCCACGTTTATTCCTTTTCTTGTATTATTGTTAGATTTCGCTGCATTTTTGCTTCTTTTGTTCATTTAAGCTCTTTTAATCCTGAAAATACAAAAGGAAGACAAAAGCTCACTTTTTCCAACATACCTGGGGCTTAGCTTTCCCCTTTTGATGAATCTGACTACTCCTTTCCAAGGAGAGACTTTCAATAATACTTTGTCTCCTACCTGGAATTCCAACGGCTTTCGCCTGCTATCAGCATAACTCTTTTGTCGATCACGTGCTGCTTTCAGTCGTTCCTTGACTTGAATGATCTTGTCGGGTTGTTTCTTGTACTATCTCTGGTCCAGATAATTACTTTTCCCTAATCTCTGCCCAACAGACTGGAGTTCGGCACTTTCATCCATAAAGTGCTTCGAATGGTGCAGCATTGATACTTGTGTGATAACTGTTATTATCAGCAAATTCTATTAACGGTAAATGATCGTCCCAATTACCTCCGAAATCAATTACACAAGATCTAAGCATGTCTTCCATTGTCTGAATTGTCCTTTCGCTTTGTCTGTCTGTTTGAGGATGATAAGCTGTGCTTAGATTCAGCTTGGTCCCCATTGGTTTTTGGAAACTTGACCAAAAATGAGAGGTAAAACGGCTATCTCTATCAGAAATAATTGATAAAGAATTCCATGTAATGAAACTATTTCATTTACATATAGTTTAGCTAATTGTTCCATACTGAAAGTTTCCTTCATTGGTAGAAAATGAGCTGACTTAGTTAGCCTGTCTACAATCACCCAGATCGTATCATTGCATTTCCTTGTTTTGGGTAATTTGGTAACAAAATCCATTGTTACTAATTCCCACTTCCACACTGTCATCTCTAACTGCTGCAATAAACCTGAGGGTTTCTGATGTTCAGCTTTAACTTGTGAACAGGTTAAACACTTAGAAACATAAGCTGCTATATCTTTCTTCATTCCTATCCACCAATTTTTTTTTTCTTAAATCCTGATACATTTTATCACTTCCGGGATGCATCGTATACTTAGACTTATGGGCTTCTTCTAATATACGGTGACGTAGGTTTCCTAATTTTGGTATCCACATTCTTTTCTTATGGAATCTCCAAATTCCATATGTTCCTTGTTTTAATTCCTTAATCATTCCTTTTAACTTTTCAGTATCATCCTTGATTACTGATTCTTGTGCTTTTCTAATCTGTTCATTTAAATCTACATGTAGATTTAATTTAAGAGAACGTATTCTTTTTGGCTTTTCAGGATACTTTCGACTTAAAGCATCGGCCACTAGGTTTGCATTTCCTGCATGATACTGGATATTACAATCATAATCACTAAGGATCTCCATCCAGCGTCTTTGTCTCATATTCAATTCCTTTTGTCCGAAAACATTCCTTAGACTCTTACGATCTGTGAAAATGGTAAACTTACTACCGTAAAGGTAATGTCTCCAAATCTTGAGAGTAAAAATTATGGCTCCTAGTTCTAAATCATGGGTTGAATAATTCTCTTCATGATTCTTAAGTTGTCTTGATGCATAAGCTATAACCTTTTGGCGTTGCATCAACACACATCCATAACCTAACTTAGAAGCGTCACAATAGACTACAAAGTCTTCAGTTCCTTCTAGTAATGCTAGTATGGTTGCGTTGGTTAATCTTTGCTTAAGAATTCTAAAGGTTTCTTCCTGTTTTGGTCCCCATTCAAACTTAACAGATTTACAGGTTAACTTAGTTAAGGGAATGGCTATTTTAGAAAAATCTCGAATAAAACTTCTATAATACCCGGCCAATCCTAAGAAACTTCTAAACTCGGTTGGTGACTCAGGGGTTTTCCATTTGGTAATCACCTCGATCTTGGTAGGATCCACATGAATTCCTTCATGATTGACTAGATGTCCAAGAAACTGTACCTGTTCTAACCAAAATTCGCATTTCGAAAACTTTGCATAAAGCTTTACTTTTCTTAATAAACTTAGAAGTGCGTGCAAATGCTTTGCATGTTCCTTTTTACTCTTAGAGTAAATGAGAATATCAACTATAAAGACAATTATGAATTTATCCAAATATGGCTTACATATTCGGTTCATCATGTCCATAAATGCAGCTGGGGCATTGGTTAAACCATATGGCATGACAGTAAATTCATAATGGCCATACCTTGTTCTAAACACGGTCTTAGGAATGTCCTCTTCCTGTACCTTTAATTGATGATATCCTGACCGTAAATCGATTTTAGAGAAAAATCGAGCTCCTTGCAATTGATCAAACAGATCATCGATTCTTGGTAATGGATACCGATTTTTAATCGTGACCTTGTTCAATTCACGGTAGTCAATGCACATACGCATTGATTCATCTTTCTTTTTAACGAATAAGATCGGTGCTCCCTATGGCGATGAACTTGGCTGTACGAATCCTTTCTCCAACAATTCATCTAGCTGTTTCTTTAATTCTTGCATTTCTACGGGTGCCAATCGGTAAGGTGCTTTGGCGATTGGTGTTGTTCCTGGTAGCAGGTGGATTCTGAATTCAACTTCCCTGTCTGGCGGTAGTCCTGGTAATTCTTCTGGAAACACATATGGAAACTGAGATACTACTGGAATATCTTTTAGTTCCTTTCCTTTAGTGTTAGTGATTATGGAAATCAAATACACTAATGATCATTTTCTTATATAACTTGCTGTTTTCATCACAGTTATGAATTTCATGGATCCAAATGGCTTATCTCCTTTAATTGTGATCTTTTCACCCCTTGGTGAATTTACTTGGAATGACTTTTGATCACATAAAACACTGGCTTTATTAGCTATTAACCAATCCATTACTAATTCAACATCAAATCCTGCCAGATTCATTGGATAAAGGTTTGCAATAAATTTTTTATTTAAAATTTCTATTCTTGCTCCCTGCAAGATTTCAGAAATCCTAACAGTTTCTCCATTTGCTGTTTCTACTAGACATTCTTGTGGGAGTTTAGTTAATGATTGATTAAGAAGTTTGCAAAATGAAGTATTAATAAAACTTTGGTTCGCACCAGAGTCAAATAATACTTTAGCAAAAACATCATTAACTAAAAACGTACCAGCGATCACGTCTGGAATCATCTTAGCTTCTTCTGTAGTCAGAACAAATGCTCTAGCATTTTTGGTATTCTTGGTGTTCGTAGCCGGAGCTAGTTTCGGACGGTTTGGCTTGATGTGGCCTTGTTCTCCATAGTTGTAGCATATCCTGTTGTTAGGTTTCTTCCTGCAGTCTTCTTCCTTATGTCCAGATATTTTGCAGAAGTTGCAATATATGGAGCATCTTCCAGAATGCTTCCTTTTGCAATACTTGCAATAAGGTGCAGAGGTAGAACCTACATTTTTCCCACGGTTGGAATTTCCAGAGCGAAATTCTTGGGTAAGCCTTTGAGCTAGGTTCTTCCTTTGATCCTCTTCTCGTGTACGTACTAACTCATCTGTCAAGGTATTTGCTAGTTCAACAGCTTCTTCTATAGTTTGAGGTCTTGCTGCCTTGACTACGTGCCTTATCTCACTGATTAATTCCCAGATGTAACGGGGGATTAATACTGTTTCAAGTGATGCAAGGGTTGGTACTATTCTAGCATATTCGAAGAATAAAGTAGTATAACCCTTACTATCCACTCCAGTCATCCTAAGGTTCAAGAACTTATTTGCTATCTGTTACTTTTCATTGGGAGGGCAGAATTTCCTTTCTACCATGTTCTTAAATTCCTCCCATTCCATATTGTAAACCCTGTCACTTCCCCTAGACTGGAGGATAGTGTTCCACCATTCTAATGCTGAGTTCTTAAACAGATTGGAGGCAAACATTATTTTATCTTCTTTTGCACACTTGCTTCTATCCAGCGTAGAGCTGCAACGGCCCCTTCATTGCCCGAGAATTCAATTGGTTTACAAGACCAGAATTCTTTATAAGAACAACCATAAGATATGGTTCTTCTTCTTTTGGGATTGGGCACTTGAAGTATGGGTCCATTGTTTACGATGTGTTCCGGTTCAGTGGGTCGTTTACTGCTATGGTTACTTTTATTATCCGTTTCCCTAACTGTTTTGATAATATATGGCATTGCATCTATTATCCCTTGTGCCACTATGTGTTGAATGGCACTGTTATCCACTGGGTTTCCATTGTTATCATTCTTCGGAATATCATTATTCGGGTTATCGTTATTCGGGTTATTGTCACTCTGGTTTTCCTGGTCCACTTCGTTGTCCATCTAAATTTTAAACATTTACCACGTATTAATATCACAAGATAATATTTAACACAACCAATCACATGATACGCATATTTATCAAAAGCTTCGAACATTGCGACTTACACTTTCTTATATAGTATTCATCTAATACAAACTGAAACTGGAAATTAAAATAACAATATTAGTAGGCATCTATAGCTATATATATATATATATATATAAATATATATATATATATATATATTTTCAAACATACACACATATTATTGTTAGGGGTCATTTTCTTAACATACGTATCCTGACCAATATCCTGCCTTTCTTTGTTTATTTGTGATCAGAATGCTGGAAGAGGATATTGCTAACACCTTGGGCGATATCCTGAGGCTTATAGAATTAACCACGTGCAGGTTAAGGGCTGAGGTTTGCTAACGGTCAAGAGGACTTCTTCTCCTCAAGACTCGGACGAATTTGTTGAGAAAGAGACGTTGAGCCCGAAAGACCAGGTCTACAACGTTCCAAGAAGGAATATTCGGTGGATCCCGCAAGTTTAGGGTAGTTAGTTATTTTATTTTTACTATAAATAGATGAGGTCGGATCAGCTTAGAACACAACAATTCACACTTACGCTCTCGATCACTTTCACTCTTTAGCTAATTGCAAACACCACACTTGTATTTCATTTTCATTGTAACACTTAGTCGATCCGTACCGCATCCCGCACTGTATCCTGATTTTTGAAGCAATTGAAGAACAAGGCAGCTGCGATTGTCAGCTCCCGAGGTTTTATGCCAGCGATCTAGATTGATCAAGGGCTTTCCTCGTACATCTCGTGTCGTTTACTTTATTTTCGCTCATTGTTTGATCATAGATACAGCTCAATATCCTGAGCCGTATCCTGAATACTGTTTTCCCAAATAACTTAACAAGTATATTTTCAACACACTTTCTAGCACACTACCTCACTTAAATAATTTGATCACTTAATTACTTCGGTTATTTTTGACCAAAACAATTTGGCGCCCACCGTGGGGCAAGTGGTGCTCTCTTTACTAAAATTTTTTGTCAAATCGCTAATCGGTTTTCTATTTTCGAAACTTTTTACCACATTGTCCATAATGGCCTCAAGATCAAACATGAGTTCCTCTACTGTGTCTGCTATGACTTCTGCTACTACCGGTTCGGTGCTTCCACCACCTCCTCCAAGGATGCCAGCCTCTACACAATCTCAAGATGTTATCCCAACTCGGAGTGTCCAGGGATCTGCTCCCGTTTTAGCTTCTAATAATGAAATTTTAACCTTATTTGGAAGTGTGCAGGAACAAATGAGGCAGCAACAGGAAACAAACCAAATGCTTTTGAGGGAAATACAACTCCTGAAGGCTGGCTCGAGCAGATCTGCCGAGGACAATGTCACTCCGTTACACCCCAGAGCGTTGAACTTTAGTTCAGCTGTATATACCGAGGATAATAGGGGGAATATCGTGCCCAGTCTTCCTCAGAATCATACTCTTGAAATACCCTCCTCGATTAGGATGTCAACCATAAGGAGCTCAGGATATGCTTCAGGATATGGGCAGAATCCTCCAACTGGTAACGTGTCTAATAATAATAATACTCATGCTGCTAACAGTGGTGGATCTTTGCAGGATACAGGTGTGACATCAGCACTTACCAGGGAACTTCAGAAGTTAAAGGACATGATATCTAGTGTACCTGGGGTGGTCCAACCGATCCCGGAAGTGTCTCAAGACAGCCACAAGATATCTCGTTTCGCATATCCTATCTGTGATGCTGAGATCCCAAAAAGATTCCAAACCCCCAACATGAAGCTTTATGATGGGACTACGGATCCTGAGGAGCATATTGCCCAGTATAGGGAAAGAATGGAGATTAACCCTATCCCTCCGGAGCTCAAGGAAGCGTGCTTGTGCAAGGGATTTGGTTCTACTCTAACAGGATCAGCCTTAAAATGGCTGTTAAACGTTCCTCCTCACTCAATCACTTCATTTGCTCATTTGGTTAATTTATTTAACAGTCAATTTTCTTGTAGTCGGAGTTTTGAGAAACTAACCAGTGATCTTTACAGGATAACTCAAGGGCTTCAGGAATCCTTGAGGGATTATGTGAATAAATTTAGTCGAGAATCCTTGGATATCCCACATCTTGATGTTGCAACACCTGTGCAAGCTTTTAAGATGGGATTACAAAAGGATTCTCAGTTTTATCAGGATCTTGTAATGAATCCCTGCAGGAATCTCGATGAAGCTCGTAACAGGGCTTTGAGATATATCCGTCTGGAAGATGACAAGAAGATGCAAGAAAGGATGAACTCATCCAACGCTTATGAATCGACTAATAGGAAGTCAGAATCCTCATTTAAGCCATATCGGCCTAAGCCATATGGTAGAAATGAAAACAAGAGAGTGAATGCTGTCGAAGATGAGGATCCTGAAGAGTATCCTGAGTTGTCTGAATATTGCTTTTCTGTTAATATTCCTGAATTAATGTATGCTATGCAGGGTCTAGGAGACAAGGCTAGATGGCCTCGAAAGAATCAACAAAAGGCTGACTGGAAAGATAAGTCGAAATGGTGTGCTTTCCACGAAGATTTCGGACATATGACTGAGGATTGCATTGCTTTGAGGAAAGAAATAAGCTATCTTCTAAGCAAGGGATATCTGAAAGATCTCTTAGGAAAAAAGAAGAATAAGGGTCAGGATACTGACAAGGATCCTGAACGAGCAGCATCACCTCCCTCGGATGCCAAGATAATCAACTTCATTTCGGGAGGATCTGACATTTGTGGGACCTCGTATTCGGCAGCAAAGAGACATGCAAAGGAAGCTAAAGCCGAAAGGGGAGACAGACCTGTCAGGATGACTACCCTCACGACTGACAAAGTGATCACTTTTGATGCAGATGGCAGAAATACTGTCCAGGATCCTCACCATGATGCTCTGGTAATAACGTTATATGTGGCTAACCATTTTGTACGCAGGATATTGGTTGATAATGGCAGCTCCGTCAACATAATCCAACTAGAGACACTTAAAAGAATGAATGTATCTCCAATGGATATCACTTCAAAGTCTACCGTGCTTGTTGGATTCAGTGGAGAGGCTAGAAACACAGTGGGAGAGATAAAGTTGCCAGTATACGTTGAAGGAGTCAATTCGATACAACGTTTCTGTGTGATGGATTCTCTATCCTGCTATAACATCATATTGGGAAGACCGTGGATTCACGATATGAAGGCCGTGCCATCAACATATCACCAATGCATCAAGATACCTACCCCTTGGGGAGTGGTCAAAGTAGATAGTGATCAGCAGGAGGCGAAAGAGTGCTACTCATCCTCGATGAAATCCTCAGCCAAACCTAGTGCAGCATAGCAATTAAAGACGCGGGCCCAGGATATTGTGGAGGATCCGGAGCAGGATGTGAAGAAAGTTATCCTGGACCAGGATAACCCCGATATTTCGGTGCTCGTAGGGACCAATATCCCTCAGGATATTGAAGAGCGGTTAATTAACTTTTTAAAATGCAGGATGTCAACATTTGCATGGAAGCATGAGGATATGACAGGCATATCCAGAGATATTATCACTCACAAGCTTGGAATTGATAAGTCATTCAAGCCTGTGCAACAAAAAAGAAGGAAGTTTGCTCCTGAGCGGAACACGATTATCCAGGAGGAAGTTGAAAGATTATTAAAGTCAAGAATGATCAGAGAGGTTAAGTTCCCAAGGTGGCTAGCAAACGTGGTTGTAGTACAGAAGAAGAATGGGAAATGGAGAGTTTGTGTAGACTACACAGACTTGAACAAAGCTTGTCCTAAAGACCCATTTCCTCTTCCTCATATTGATGCAATGGTAGATGCCACTGCCGGGCATGAAATGCTGACCTTCATGGACGCATCCTCAGGATTTCAACAGATCCAAATGGAGCCTTCTGACCAGGAGGATACCGCCTTCATGACACCAACAGGTATTTATTGTTATACAGCTATGCCTTTTGGTTTGAAAAATGCAGGTGCAACATACCAAAGATTGGTGAACATGATGTTCAAAGACAAACTGGGGGACACCATGGAGGTATATATCGATGACATGGTGGTGAAATCTAAAAAGTCTGAGGATCACCTTCAGGATATCAAGGGAGCATTTGATATCCTGGATCACTACAACATGAAGCTAAATCCTGCTAAATGCCATTTCGGAGTGGGGGCAGGGAAGTTTCTTGGATATATGGTGACAAAAAGGGGGATAGAAGCAAGCCCAGAGCAGATCAAAGCTATCCTAGACATAAAATCACCCTCAAATAGGAAGGACGTACAAAGATTAACAGGCCGAGTAGCAGCTCTAAACAGATTTATCTCAAGATCCTCAGAAAAATGCAAAGACTTCTATGATATCCTAAAGAAGAACAAAAGATTCGAATGGGGGGAAAAGCATGAAGCAGCCCTGCAGGATTTGAAACGGTATCTTTCAACTGCACCTCTATTGATGAAGCCCGAAAATGGTGAACCACTATCCCTGTACCTTGCTGTGTCAGGGAATGCTGTAAGTGCCGTTCTTATAAAAGACCATGAAGGTCAGCAGTATCCTGTTTATTATGTTAGTAAAAGTTTGTTAGATGCTGAAACTAGGTATTCTCATTTAGAAAAATTGATATTAGCTCTAGTCATGGCATCAACGAAATTTAGGCATTATTTCGAGACACATAGGATACATGTTAAAACAAATTATCCTGTCAAAAATGTGCTTAGGAAACCAGAGATGTCAGGCAGGATGGCCAAGTGGTCAGTAAAGTTGAGTGCTTATGATTTAGTATATGAACCTAGAAGTGCCATAAAATCTCAGGCTTTAGCTGACTTTGTGGCTGACTTTAGTAGTGACATTCAGGACGAGGTAGACCTAGAAGTTCAACAGTTAGGAGAATCCTCAGGATCCTGGACATTATATACTGACGGTGCATCTAATGTAAGAGGAATAGGATTAGGAATACTACTAAAATCGCCACAGGGGGACATATTACCCCAGGCTATTAGGTGTGAATTTCCTGCTACTAATAATGAAGCAGAGTATGAGGCTTTAATTGCAGGATTAGAGTTGGCTAAGAGCATGAGTATCAAAAATTTGCAAGTGTATGTTGACTCTTTGTTAATTACTAACCATTTTAATGGATCCTATGCAGTTAAGGGTGAGAAATTAATCGAATATCTCGATATTCTCAAAAAATTAGCAGGATATTTCGATGTTTTTATACTTGAACAGGTACCAAGGGAGGATAATGCTGAAGCGGATGCCCTAGCAAATTTGGGATCATCGATCAGGATACCTGAAGGGACGCGAATACCAATATTACATGTCTTATATCCTGCAACGAATCCTCAGGATAAAGAAGTAGCTAGTATACAGAATCCTGGAGCAGAACATACTGAAGAGGATCCTAAATCCTGGACGGCTCCAATCATGAGATATCTCAAAGAAGGACACATCCCTGGAAATGAAAATCCTAAAGCATTTAGGATGAAGGTATCACGATTCACTATTATAAATAATATTTTATACAAGAAATCTCTTACAGGACCGTATTTGAGATGCTTGGAGGATCCTGAAGCCAAAGAAGTACTTCAGGATATACATGAAGGGGATTGTGGTAACCATGCTGGGGACAGATCATTATTCTCAAAAGTATTAAGGACAGGATATTATTGGCCAACAATGAGGAAGGATGCAGCAGAACATGCTCGAAGATGTGACGCATGTCAAAGACATAGTAACATACTGCATCAACCGGCTGAACCATTGTATCCTATTGTTTCCCCTTGGCCATTTATGAAGTGGGGTATGGATATAGTGGGAAAGCTACCAAAAGCTCCGGGAGGAAAAGTCTTTATGCTAGCAATGACGGATTATTTCTCTAAATGGGTTGAAGCAGAAGCATTCGTTCAAGTAAGAGACCAAGAAGTAGTATCCTTCATCAAGAGAAATATCCTGACCAGATTCGGAGTGCCAGCCGAGATAATTTGCGACAATGGTTCTCAGTTCATAAGTAAGAGGACTACTGACTTTTGCAAGAGTTGGGGAATCAAAATGATCACATCTACTCCGGTACATCCTCAAGCAAATGGACAAGCAGAATCCTCTAACAAGATAATTGTCAATAACTTAAAGAAAAGGCTTGGAGCCAAAAAAGGAAGATGGGCAGAAGAATTACCCTTTGTTTTATGGGCTGATAGGACAACGGTAAAGAATGCAACAGGCCAAACCCCGTTTTCCTTGGTGTTTGGAGCAGAAGCAATGATTCCAACGGAAATGACGATACCTACTGCAAGATCTACCTTAAGTGATCCTGAGCAGAATCCTGAAGCCTTGAGTCAGGATTTAGACACTATAGATGAAAAGAGAAATGCGGCAAGATTAAGGATGGCAGCATATCAACAGAGAATATCCAGGGCATATAACAAGAATATTAGAACCAGAAGATTTAAGGTTGGAGATTGGGTGTTAAGAAAGGCTTTCCAAAATACTACTAATCCTGCCGATGGCAAGTTAGCTCCAAAATGGGAAGGACCATATGAAGTTGAATCAGAAGCAGGGAAAGGAGCATACAGACTCAAGAATATGGAGGGGGATATGCTACCGAGATCTTGGAATGCTATACACCTTAAGCTCTATTTCAAGTAAGTTAGAATTTAATTTCTAACTCAGGGTGGTATGAATTCTACTTCTCTTAAATATGTTTGGTTTAATTTGTTCTTTGTAACCCAATACTGACTTAATCATCGGAGGGGTGTTAGCTAAGCTAACACCCACCTTAGTTTACAATTGTTTTGCAAGATATGTTTCAGGATATAGCTCCAGGATATGTGCTCAGGATAACTCGAAAGACTAGAGGATTGGCCCCCTCTCTCACGTTTAAGGGATACTGATCCCTTCACAGGTTTAAAGGTATTCACCTTTCTTCCGAATTGGGTTTAAACACCCCGCCTGGAGCGCAAGTTATTCAGGGATAGTTCAAGGTGGCGGGACCAGTCCATGTAAAAGTGGCTGACAATTTCGTCACTATTGGCTATATCCTGAATCCTAACGGTATATGAGGATTGATCACCCTCTCTCACGAAAGGGTATTTTCATACTCTCTAAGGTTTAAAGGTTTTCACCTTTCTAAGTCTTGGAGTTTATACACTCCCGCCTGTAGCGCATGAAAAATTGGGATTTTCCCCAGGATACAAAGGATTTATCTCCAGTACGTCCTTGGGTTGTACCCTCGGGACGTGAAAAATTGCTTATGCCATGGAAACTAACATTGAGTAGATTTCTAAGATACTTGAAGACATTGTACACAGGGGACATCCCTGCCAAGATGGTGGTGTAAAGCTAAAAGAATGAAGTCTGCGACTAATGCACTAAGTACCTTGCACTGGGGACATCTTCATTGGAAGAGTTGCAAAGGGATTGAAGTTCGGTAATAGGTTTATATCCTATGTCTGGTATGATCTTTCCTTTGTAAGCCTCATTTAAGTTTTTAGTAACATTATGTTAAGTATCCTGACATATATCCTCAAAGTCCTTTTAAGGATATTTGATTAGGATGTTTGAAACTAGTATTGGCTTGGAACTTTGATCGTCATCAAAAGTTGGTTTTGAAGAGATAAACTATTTTTTACTTTCTAAAGAAATTTTATAAAGTTAAAGGAACGTCTGGAAGATCTATTTAATAAAAGGCTTCTGCAGTATGTTTCTGAGTATACTGGTCAGGATATTTTGTAAAATAACAGTATGAAATTTTTACAAAGCTAAGACTTACACTAAACAATGCAAGGTGACAGAAAATAAGTCAAAAGATAGTTATATTATTAACAAGTCAAAAGTTGTGCTTTTGGTTTCACTTTAAACTAAGGCCCATCCGCCAAAAGCACAATTAGTTTTTACCATATTTGTGTAACGGTTGCAGGATTTGTCTCAAAACAGGACCCGTCCACCTACAACCGTTACTATGTTCAAAACAAGTTATACTAATCGATGACCAAGGGCTTCATCCTAAAACCTAGGACCCATCCACCTTTGGTCATCACATTGTTCTAGTGCAGGAAATGTAAATTGTTCAAAGACAGGAAAAGTAAATTGTTTATGCAACCACAACCATGAAATTAAAAAGTGGGCTCCGGCCTTGGCACGTATATCCATCATCGCCCACTCTGCTGCCTAAGGGGCAGCACCCTCTTGAACAGCAACCTCCTTGCCAGCATTCGCCCCAGCATCACCTTCGGGATTCTTCTCAGCACCATCACTGGCATTGGCAACCTCCTCTGCCACCTTGGAAGGCTCTTCACCAGTATGTTTTGCAGGATGAGCAACGGGATGACCTCCGAGGCCCTGTAGTTTCTCCTCCCAAGCCTTTACATTCCAGGAAGGGCATTCAAAACCCAGATCCATGGCCTCATAAGCCATCCTTATCCTGGCTTGGAGAAAAGAGACGACCACCGAAGCTTTTAGGCTATCCCGGTATGAGCTCATATTCTGCTGATATTGGAGAAGAGCGGCGTCTAGCTTGGCTTGAGCATCCTCATTAGCTTTGTGGAGGGCGGCTTGGTGTTCCTGAGTCATTGCCTTGTATTTGTCTTCATAGTGCTGGGATTTGGCAGCTGCAATGGTTCCTTGATCAGCTATGGTGGCTTGAGCTTTCTCCAGCTGAATCTGCAACATCTTGTTAAGACCGCTAGCGTCTTCGTATAAATGCATGAGGCGATCCAGACCCTATCGATAAAGACACAGGTATTAATGTGAAAAATAAGCAGGATAAAGACTAACATACTTGTACAGGATATCGGAAGGAAAATTCTACCTGTTTGAGGAATGAGGTGGCTTCGTTAAACCCATGATTCTCAAGAGAGAATGTTTCAAAAACAGCTGGGGAGTCAGTCTCCTTTCTCTTCCGAGAGCTGGATGCCCTGGTCCTGGATGCCGGAGGACCTTTGGGGGCTGAAACAGTCTTTGAGGAGGGAAAAAGTTCTTTCACTGGCAGGAAGACGGTAGATTTCCTTGATCTTGGATTCGGATTCTGCGCTAGGAGGCACTAAATCTCTGAAATTCGCTGCACAAAAACATCAGAATATAAGTCTGGGATACAGTTTGAAGATATGATTGGGGATATTCCTAAAACCCTAAATCCTACCCTTGGTTAACCATTTAACCGGTAGATCGAAACCCTTATCAATGGAGTCTCTTTTGACGAAAAAGAATTTTCGTCGCCATCGATCCTCATTCTTGGTGGCTTTAAGCACCAAAGGGTTCTTGATGGAGAACAGAAGATAACGGTGATTGCCATGAGATCTCAACCGGTATGCTACGGGAAGGTCCTCAACAAGTAGGTTAGGAAAATGACGAGATTTGATTTGATCCAACACTATCAAGATTCGCCAGACCATTGGCATAACTTGGGCATAACTAAGGCCGGTGAGGTCGAAAAAGCTGGAGATAAAGGGTGGAAATGGATACCGGAGTCCAAGAGAGAAAGGATAAGCGAAAAAACAAACCCACTCGTCGGATGATGCATCCGATCGGGCTTCCTTGTCAAAGGGGCGAAAGACCGTTCCGGTGGGAAAGGCACCGGAGTCTTTGAGAGCAGCAATATCAGCATTGTTGAAGCAGCAAATCTCCTTTGCTGGATCGGTGATAAAGTTTTAACTTATGAGGGTTGAGGCTGACCGGTCTGAGCGGGATTTCGTTCGTGGTGCCATTGAGCAAGTTAAGAAAAATTAAAGAAAGGAGATTAGAAAAGAAGATACCTGATGCTTGCTCGCAGATAAGGATGACCGAGACAAGGAGTCCCTCGGTTAATATAGGATGAATATAGGGGGTAAAAAGTAAATAATGCCTTGGAAGTTGCACCGCTGTCATTTCAAGAGTCTAGTCATATTAATTACCTTAAGTTATGAGGTGAAGTTTTGAAATATATCCGTTGGATTGGTATCCCAACTGATATATTTGGGGACAATTGTTAGGGGTCATTTTCTTAACATACGTATCCTGACCAATATCCTGCCTTTCTTTGTTTATTTGTGATCAGAATGCTGGAAGAGGATATTGCTAACACCTTGGGCGATATCCTGAGGCTTATAGAATTAACCACATGCAGGTTAAGGGCTGAGGTTTGCTAACGGTCAAGAGGACTTCTTCTCCTCAAGACTCGGACGAATTTGTTGAGAAAGAGACGTTGAGCCCGAAAGACCAGGTCTACAACGTTCCAAGAAGGAATATTCGGTGGATCCCGCAAGTTTAGGGTAGTTAGTTATTTTATTTTTACTATAAATAGATGAGGTCGGATCAGCTTAGAACACAACAATTCACACTTACGCTCTCGATCACTTTCACTCTTTAGCTAATTGCAAAC
This sequence comes from Helianthus tuberosus, assembly GCA_030545235.1. Taxonomy (NCBI): domain Eukaryota; kingdom Viridiplantae; phylum Streptophyta; class Magnoliopsida; order Asterales; family Asteraceae; genus Helianthus; species Helianthus tuberosus. The sequence continues at coordinate 29,497 of JARYGA010042526.1, forward strand.
ACCACACTTGTATTTCATTTTCATTGTAACACTTAGTCGATCCGTACCGCATCCCGCACTGTATCCTGATTTTTGAAGCAATTGAAGAACAAGGCAGCTGCGATTGTCAGCTCCCGAGGTTTTATGCCGGCGATCTAGATTGATCAAGGGCTTTCCTCGTACATCTCGTGTCGTTTACTTTATTTTCGCTCATTGTTTGATCATAGATACAGCTCAATATCCTGAGCCGTATCCTGAATACTGTTTTCCCAAATAACTTAACAAGTATATTTTCAACACACTTTCTAGCACACTACCTCACTTAACTAATTTGATCACTTAATTACTTCGGTAATTTTTGACCAAAACAATTATATTATTATATTATTATTATTACTACTACCTGCATCATCACCTTCACTGATATGGGTTCATCCAGAACTCCATATTACGCTCGTCATACTTCCAGACAAGTCATTCTCCTAACTGCCTCATCCTCTCGCTACTTTCTAAAATCTCTTCTCCGAAGGTTCGGAGCTCTTGCACATTTTCTGCACTCATTGGGGGTGCAGGTGCTGGTACTGGGTTTGGGAACTGGGGCATGGGTTCCTGGTACGGGTATGGATTCTCTAAAATTTCCCTGATGTATTGGTCACTATCGTAGAAGGGATCTAGAGGGTCCAAACCTAGGTAGGCTGCTAGATTCGGCATGGGTTCATCTTCTAGTATTGGGTAACGTTACACATAGTCCCTATTGTCATATAACCACGGGTCGTAGTCTGGGTCTAAGGGATTAGGTGCTGGTACTCTAGGTATCTCTTCTGGGTTAAAATCATGCATTTGGATTTGATTTTCTGGGTTGTTCTCGATTTCCATTGGCTGTGTGGGGAATAGTGGTAATGGTTGGGGTGCTATGAGTTGCTCCAGGTTAGGGTCAGCAACTGTGGTTGCTAGGATATGAAAGTTTGCTAGACTCCTATTAAGCATATCCTGTGTGTGGGCATCTGTTTCTCTTTTAGCGGCTGCTAAGGCTCACTGCTGTTGTAACTTTTTCATTCTTTTCCTACGTTCATGCGTTCCTCTGCTGAACCATCCTCTCTTTTTAGGAGGGAATGGCTCTTCAGACTGATCCTTAAATATGAATATCCTATCTTCATTATCAGCAGAATACCCTGAGAGGGCAGGCTGTGAAGATGTGCCTTCGATTCTAGGTGAGCTGGACAACTGACGGTAGGCGTCGGAAGGTCCTTGGTCACTCATACTGTAAACTAACAAAGAGTCAAATAACACACAACAATAAAATACAAATATGCACGTAGTTCCGTAATTTATTTCCTAACATTTTGAATAATATCTTGGTGTCAGCAGAACACTTATGTGGCTGAATCAGTGGCTTAGCTCTGATACCACTTTCTGTCGCAACCCCCGCCCCCTATCTGTCCCGGGAACGGGCGGCCGCGAGAATCAGTTTTGGTGGTATCGGTGTTTATTAATTTGGCAGTGGAAATTACATCAGGACCGTAGTTAGGAAATATTTTATCAGAGTAAAACACCACATTTTATATAAATAAGTATATTGGGATAAAACCCAAGTTTTCATTACAAACTGATTTATAGGGATAAATCCCATTTTATTGAGATAAAACATCTTCTTTATTTGGGTTACTTTTATAGCCACTTTTCCAAGCCTTAAGTGCTGTCCAGCTGGCTTCTAGTTGGCTTTCACATTTTGTTACCTGAAACGCGTTTAAAAACATTTTGTCAATGGGAAATACTGGTGAGTGAATCCCAGTTTAATCAAGAAGAGTTTTATCAATTTTCACAGTATTGAGAGCGATTACAATGTTTACATCTACACAATTACTCATTCAGTACTGTTAATGCTGATTGGTGGGTCATATTACCCATTGGCTATCTCCTTGTCCAATGGTAACGTGTTCCACATTTTGTATACAAAACCCCAACATACCGGCAGTAATTGAAGAATTACAAAGACACAATCACTGCTAATTATACTTTAAAATAATAAAGGTTTTGTAAAAACGGTTTACAAAAAGGAGATTACTCACATTGCTGTCTTAGGTTTTCCTTAAGGGTTTCCTGGTGATTATCTATAAATTACACAAATGCACACGCGTTAGTATAATAACCCAATATTTACATTAGTAAATTACACAAATGCACACGGCATTCCAACGACTACGTCGGGCAGAACCACGACAGCCGTTACGGAACCCTGGATCAATCGGGCATCGTATCTAATACGTAACCGGGGTTATGATACTTACAATGGGGCAAAACTTCGTTATTTAGGGGGTTATTTTGCCCGGAGATTATAATTGCTATGTAGAATATTGAGAGAAAGAGATCGAGAAAATGAACGACGAAAACTGAAGGCTGAGGGCCCCTTTTATAGGGCTGATCGACCACCCTATCGCGGCCCGCGTAAGAATCAGTAAGGGGCTTCGCGGCCCGCGTAGTAGGCTGGGTAGGCCCTAGCCTGGCCCAGTCACCAGTGTAGGCTTGACGTGTGGCTGCCACGTGGCAGCTCAGGGCTGCGCCTCGTTGATGAGCGCTCGCGCCCCGCGTAGACCAATGGGGGGTCTTACGCGGCCCGCCACAGCAATAAAAATTTTGATTTTAATTAATTTTAATAAAAATAAAGATATTCGGGTCCTGTTTTCGTATACGGGGTGTATTTTAGGTCATATTGGGACATTCTAATTATTTTTAGGGTATCGAAAAAAATTTAGGAGGGTTGTTATAGAATGCGTGGTCGATGGTGCTGAAATGATATATCAAAAACCGAACGCGGATGTGGTTAAAGCGGAAACAAAGTTTCTGCATTGATTAGTTTCATGTTGTTGATTATTCGTGAAGATTGCAGTTTAGCAAATCAGAGGAGGAGTCATGAACCGTGCAAACAAAAATCTAAAGATTTATTTCAGGGGAAATATGTTGTCAAAGCAAACCCGGATCATCAATCAAGGGGGAACTGTTGAAGAGTTCAAGATACTTGATTGAAGTTGCAGAATATTCAAATACAGCTCTTAGGTTTCACAAAGTGTCAAAGAGACTATTCGATAGTGACAGCCAAGGGGGAATCTGTTGGCGTATATTTCGTATGTCTGCCACTGTGCGAATAGGTTAGATAGAGCATGTGTTGAATATTGTATAGAATAGTGTGAAATCCAGTATGAACTGAAAGGTATAGTGATGTAACAGTACCTTCGTACGATGGGAGTCCCTTCATACGAAGGGACACATTAGTCAGCTTCGTACGGAGCCACAAGATTTACCAGCTTTGTATGAAGGCACCCTATGTGGGTTCGTACGAAGCCATGCAACTTATATATAGAGGTGCTTGGGTCTTGTGTTGGATAAGCTTTTGGTTCCCAGAGGGAACATGCTGTCCGTGTGGTTTCGAGGTGTTGTAACAGTGAATAATCAATAGAAACCACTTAAAATTATCCTGCTCGGTGTCGATTCTACTTCTACTCCTTTCTTAGTAATAATAAATACACCGAACCGGTTACCCCGGGACCAAAGCTCCGTCAAACCTCGCCGGATCCTGGAATATCACATATAGGTGTATAAATATAGATTTAGATAACCCTTTAGAATTACCCGTGTAAAATTTATCTAATAGAGATAAATTTTGGATTGTCCCGTTTTGGGACTGCTTTTTGAATATTCTATCTAATTTAGGATATGTATACATTTTAACGAAACGTCATTTAAGAAAAAAATCGGTTGGTAATTCCTCTACTCCTACGGGTTTGCGGTTTTACGCATACTTTGGGAGTTAAGGGGAAATGCTGCCGATTTTTTTCTTAAATGTCGTCTCGTTAAAATGTATACTTATGAGATGGAATATTCAAAAAGTGGGTTAGGATTCACCGCCTTAGAGCATTGATTTTACATCATATACATACGCTCATATCATTATTTATTTATTTATTTATTTATTTATTTTAATTTTCTGATGGAGGATCGTGAAAATTGGATGTGCCATAGAAGTCGTAATGATGCAATATATATTATCGGTATTCATAGGTTTCTTAAGGCCGTCGAAGCTCATCGGGTGAATATAGGAGATCGATTGATGTTTTATCCTTGTGCATCATGTACAAATTTTCAAAAAATGACATTAAAGAAATAAACTTTCATTTATTTAGATATGGTTTTATGCCTGGATATACTTGTTGGTCAAAGCATGGGGAATCGCTTGTTAACCGTAGTACATCGTCTTTCAATATAGGGAATGAAAAAGAGGATAATAATGAAGAATATATTGATAATGAAAATGCCACTTTAAACGATGGCAATGACAATTTTAATGACATGTACAATGATTTAGAGACTAATATTGGTGATGATGAGCAAGAAAATTAAGAAAATTACTTGAAGATGAGGAAAAACCATTATATGCTGGTTGTAAGAAATATTTAAAACTTCGTGCTATTTTGAGATTGTCTACTTAAAGTCAACACACGGATGGAGTGATAAGAGTTTCACAGATCTATTGGTGTTATTAAATGACATGCTTCCAGAAGGCAATGAGTTACCACTTTCGTTATACCAAGCAAAAAAATGATGTGCCCGATGGGATTAGAAGTTAAAAGAATACATGCATGTCCAAATAATTGTATGTTGTATAGAAAGTAGTTCAAAAATGATCATACGTGTTTTAATTGTGGCGCGTCAAGGTATAAGCGTAAAAATGAAACAGATGAAGTTGACGATGATGTGACGAAAAATGGACCACCGGCTAAAGTGTTGTGGTATCTTCCTATTATACCGAGACTGAAACGATTATTTGCAAACGAGAAAGAATCAAAATTATTGCGTTGGCATTCAGATAACTGTATAAATGATGGGAAATTAAGACATGTGGCAGATTCACCTCAGTGGAGAACTATTGATTGTATGTATCCTGAATTTGGTAACGAGATCAGAAACATACGGTTTGGACTTAGCTCGGATGGGAACAACCCTTTTGGAAACATGAGTAGTTGTCATAGTACGTGGTCGGTCCTTCTTTGCATCTATGACCTTCCACCGTGGTTATGCATGAAAAAAAAATACATAATGATGTCGTTGTTGATTCAAGGTCCGAAACAACCTGGTAATGACATTGATGTTTATTTGTCTCCATTGATAGGTGACCTTAAAACTCTATGGAGCCTAGGTGTTAACGTGTATGATTCTTATAAGAAAGAATATTTTGATTTGTGGGCCATGATATTTTGCACTACCAGTGATTTTCCAGCATTTGGTAATTTGTTAGGATATAGTACTAAAGGTAGACTAGCTTGTCCTATTTGTGAAGATGACACAAGTTCGATATGGTTAAATAATTGCATAAAATGAAAATGATATTAAGACTATGGGGTGTGGAGGGGCTTGGGTTGAGGGCATTGCCTACATTGAACCAGCCAACCACAGTCCGCCATATCACCCAGCCCCTGCCCCACACCATGCAGAATTGGAAACAAGAACTCATTTTCCCGAATATTGGATTAAATCGCGTAAATTTGAGAAGGAAATATGGGATAACTTATGGTTGCACATTAAGGTATTTTGTCACGTATAATGTAAACCTTTAGATGTATGAAATAAATGATAATTAGTATATATGTTCAACTATTTTTTTTTGCAAATATTAAGGAGGCATGGCATATTAGTAACAATAAGCCAAAGAAGCATACCATATATAGAGCTAAAACGATGCATATAGATTTTATAAGTAAGGAACTTTGGAGAAAATACTTAAAGACAAACGTAAATCCTTGTTTAAAGTATACTTATTTCGATCCAACAAAGTGGGAAGATTTTGTTGCAATGAAGTCTACCGAGAAGGCTAAGGTATATGTTAGTTATTTTCTATAATTTATATTATTATTTTTGTAATATAATTTTAAATCTTAATAATATAGTTTGTTGATTTATTTGTAAAAAAAATAGTGGCAAGGCAAGTAAAGGTGCAAAACTTAACAAAGTCCCATCTCGTACTGGAAGTTCGGGATATAGGAAATTGAAGGAAGATTTTCACAAGATATGGCCCCCGATCGTGAATGCTAATTCACAATTTGATTATATGAACGATCATCGTTGTCAACTATTAATGGCCGGTAGAATAAAAAAGACCAAAAAACCGACACTTGTAATACAAAAATATGAAGAAACAATAACTAGTTTGGTAGGTAAAAATATATATTTGTTTATATGTATAAAATTTGTCGAATATTTTAACATTTATATTTTGGTTGTATATAGATTGACGCGGAGAAAGAAATGAAACTTAATGGAACTTATGGCCGAGGAAAAGAAGATCCTATAACTAAAGTTTTTGGAGGTGAGCACGGGGCCGAACACGGGGCGTTTCAAGCACTATAGGTAATATATATATATATATATATATATATATATATATATATAGTCTATACATTCGTTGTACTAATTAAATGGCCAATCTTTGTTCTTCGTTATGTGATTTGTGATTTAAAACCCCATGTATATATAATGATGTAATATTATATGTTGAGTTTGTAGGTTATACATACGTTAAAGGACCTTTTTTCAGCAATGTAAATGTTATGGAAAGGGTGGAGGTGAGCCCGGGTATGCACGTGGGTCGACAAAGTCAACGTGTAGATGCGAGCCCGAGATTTCCTAGCTCCAGTTGTGGTTCGGGTGCATCACATGCGATATATCCAGATATTGAGGTGATATATATATATATAGTGCCTCTAAAAATATCAATGTGTACATATATTTGTTTATTTAAATATTGTATGGTTTTGTAGAGGTTATCCCGTTGTGAATTATTATGGTGGTCCGATGTGATGAGTGTTGATTTGTCTATAGCCTACGGTCTTATATATCCTAGCTCTGGTCCATACTTAGATGACATCATTCGCATGCATGAGCATTGCGTGAAGGTACAAGGTCGATCATGCTCTTCCAGCATTTATGGGTATTCCAGTCCCTGACGAGACTTGTTTAGAAGGTAAAATGTTATTGATGAACCAAGCTTTAAGAAAATTTATTCAATGGTCAAGAAAGGCAATTAAGGTATATTTAGTTGATAAACAAATTATATATTACTTTATCTTTTATTATATTACCATTTACTATAATATGTGTATTAATTGTAGATTTTGGATGGACAAACTCACTGTGCATCTAAAGAATTTTAAACCCCACCCCAAACACGCACGTGTAATTTGACACCGACTGTTGAACCTTATATACCAGAGGTAATTATATTACTTTAGTTATTATTTTTTTTATATTATAACAATTGGTTTATTATTTTAGATGCAGCGTTCCTTGAAAGTTCCTATTCAGTTGTGAATTAATGATTTTTCAACTGATGAAATTTTACTACCCGATGGATTTTCGACACAAGAATGAATGTGTCTCAATGCCCTCAGAATCAAGATGTCGAACCACAAATGGTAATTTATCATTTAATCTTAGTTGTGTGGAAATATACATATACTATATATATATATATATATATGTATATAGAAACGGGATCAGCAGAGAACGGTGAAAAGTGTGAGAACGGTGAGAACGGATCCTGGCCCAACACGTGGTAGGGAGCGCTAATTGTTATGCGGGGGTACGATTGTCATTGTCCACTTCCCCCTAAACAATGGCGTTATGATTCCTTTGCCCAAAAAAAATTAAATATAAATGGTGTTTTCAACTTTATGCTAGTTTTTATGGCGTTTTTTTTAAAAAGTATGTTTTTTATGAATGGCGTTTGTTTAATGTCGTTTTCATCTTTATGCTAGTTTTACATGACGTTTTTTTTAAAAAGTATTTTTTTTTAACAATGGCGTTTATGTTTTAACGGCGTTTTTATCCTTATGCTAGTTTTACATGGCGTTTTTTTAAAAAGTATTTTTTTAACAATGGCGTTTATGTTTTAATGGCGTTTTATATATATGCAATAGATATGGCGTTTTTGTGTTTTATTCTAGTTTTAATTTAGTTTTTTTAACCTTTTTTTTAATGTTGTTTATGTTTTAAATGGTTACTATTTGTTAATTATTCTAATCATGGCGTTTTCTTTGATTTGCACAAATATGATAGAAGATCATTGTAACACCCCGAAAATCTAAATCGTTTATTTTAATATATGATGTCGGTAAATAAACAAGTGAACTAACTAGGATTAAAAATAACCTAGTTAGATAAAAGTCTTCTAGTAACTTATAAGTGGGTTAAAGCACTAAAATATGAACTAAATGATAGTTGAGGGGCCAAAAGTGTTTAAATTGAAAATAATTATAATAAAACATAAATTAAACACAAAACACACACACTTGTGTGTGTACTGGTTCGATCAAAACAAAAGGGGGCGACCAGGTTTCTCCAAGAACCCTAACTTTCATAAATCTCACAAATTGAAGGTTCAAATCAGTTCCAAAAAGAAATCCGAGCTTAGATTGGTGATCTCCATTGTAAGGGGGTCATAATGTAACGACTCTCATCAAAAGTCATAATTATTAAATTAATTTGACCAATAGGAAACCCTAATTGAGACACCCAAGTGATTCTGCGCAAACACTAAGATTTTCAGAAAAATCAGAATCAGGATCAGGGCCCCTAAAACTCAGGGGGGGGTATTTCCTAGTTACGATTATCCACTTAAAACGTAGGCAGAAAGGAATTTTCAGAAACCGTCGACTCAGCTGAGCTAGTCCCACACGTGGCAACCCTATACATAAAAATAGTTCTTACGCGGGCCGCCTCAAGTTAGCTTAATTCTCACGCGGGCCGCCTAAGGGACAAAATTCACCTATAAATACAGGAGTTTGGGACTTGATTCTGGGAGTTGAAACGACGTTAGAATTCCAATTCTACGCAGAGTTATGCTCTGTTTACTCCAATTAAAACACACAGGCACTAAATCGACGCCGCAATCAGGGTATTAGCACAATCGCTATTACGATTCATTGTCCGATCGATCAATATATCCAATGAATGTTTAAGTGCCGCCCACATTAGGGTTATACTTTATCGTTCGTCATTAATTTGACGGATCATCGTTAATTCGATGGATGAAGTATTATACTTTGTCGTTCGTCATTAATTTGACGGATCATCGTTAATTCGATGGATGAAGTATTGCACTTTGTCGTTCATTGTGAGAATTTGATCTCGTGAGTTATCGTAATTGCTGGATTGATTACTAACCCAGTTTTGTGTGCCTGTTATTAAATTTAGGAAAAGGCTAAATCAGTAGGCCAAACTCTGCCCGTATAAATCTGCAATGTGAGTCATTCTCCTTTTCTCACAGTTTGTGAGTTATTCTCTTTTTATCAAATATTTTACAATACCTCAAAATTATTTTCAAAGTTATAATTACAGGGACTAAGTCGTGGATATCTTGAATTACTGGTTAGTGGGGTATTGTGCACATTACTAATTGTCTCCCAGTTAGGTTCATTGACCTACTCGGGATAATCACTGTTAGGTTCATTGACCTACAGGGATAATCGTCACTATTTAGGTTCATTGATCTAAATAGTGGTATGACCATAGTCACCATTGTGACATGTCACCATTGTGACATAGAGCCAGATAAAGATAAGATAGAAGCCATTGTAATCGCTCTTATGCTGTAATTGATAACTATGCATCATTATGCAAAATTAGAATGATTCACTCAGTATTTCCCGCTGACAAAACCTTTTTCAAACATGTTTCAGGTAACCTGTTATGAATCAGGAAAAGTGCCATATAGCACTACAAGCTCAAGGAAGTGGCTCAGTATAAAATAAAGAAACATGTTTTGTAAAATAAAAGATTTCTTCATGAAATCAAATGATTGTAAATTACCGGGTTTTATCCCGCGTTGTGAAATAAAATAATGGGGAAATATTTACTTTTTAAAAGATCCTGATGAAAAACTTCCGCTGTCAAACTCAATTAATTAAATACCGCAGGATTTCTGTCCCGCGGCTCCTGAAACGGGTCAAAGCGGGTCGGGGGCCGTGACAGAAAAAGGTGGTATCAGAGCCACTTATCGAGCCACTGATTTAAGCCAATTAAGTATTTAGAAAATACTTAATTTTTATTAATTGCTATTTTGTGATTATATGTTTTATTATCTGACTAATTTTGAACAGTATGGGCAGATTTTTATATGTTAACTACTGTAGTAGTAAATATAAATCTTTAAATAATTTGACTCAAAGTTTTAGTACTTTTATTATCTACAGTCTATAAACCTTATTCAGTAAATAAATTTACAAATAAAACCTAGTATGTTTTCATATTCGGTTGTTTCATAGTTACCCAATATGAAATAATATTTAAAAGTTTTCTATGAAATTGATATAATTTTTAAACTTAGTAATTGTGTGTATCTTGCATAAACAGCATGAGTGATCTGTCGGAAGCCCTTCAGAATTTAAATCTCTATCCAGTAAGAATCGAAGTTTCCAGAGATTTCAATAGGTATATTCCAGACATAGAAGAACCTATAGAATTCAACGTTTTACCTCTTGAGAAACCTAAGCCTAAGAAAATGGAAATTGGGGAAAGTTCTAGGCAAATTGAGGGGTTACCATCTCAAGAAGAACTAGATTTTATAATGGCAACCGATGATACTATTGAGCCTATTAATGAAAATGATTTTATTCATTCTCTTGAAACACAACTACCAATAAACTTAGAACCAACTATTCCAAACCTTTCAAACCACTCGCAAATAGACGAATGGGTGACTAATGAAATACTATTACAAAACCATCCCTATAGGCTTTTTCCTAAGTTCAATCCAGAACCTTTACCAAATTCACCAAAAAGTAACGAGAATATGACTGAACTTCGTCATTTGGACAAAATGGATGCTGGGAATAGGATCCAAGAGATTTTGGGACAGATCTCCTGGAAATACGATGAGAAGGAACGCCGTTACTAGAACATCACCTGACAAAAGATAGGGGATTATGAAACTATGATTGTGTAATAGTAAAATCGGTATGTGTAAAATAAATAAATAAAACGGGTGTATATAAAGCATGATATAAGGAAATTTTAGAAAGTTACAATTTTGTTTGTATATTCGTTTACGTGATTATGTGCAATTAATTGTAACATTGGATTATTTCCTTTATCCTAATTATTTATCTATAAATTAGATATCAGATGGAAAACGCTAATAATGAACCAGTTAATGAGGATAATCAATCTGAGCAACAACCGGGAAACCAATACGTGACTAGGCAAGATATAGAAAATATCGTTGCTCAAGGGATAGCCAACACTATTCCAGGAATAGTTGCTCAAGGGATAGCCAATGCTATTCCAGCAATCATTGCTGCTGTTAAAAATCCAATTGAACCTCAACAAATTATTCCAAGCAAACGTATTTCTGAAGATAATTTCAGTAATAGCGTAAACGGAGGCAATAATCATGATAATCATGATAATGAACCACGGCAAGCTCCGCTCCCTAAGAAAAGGAAAACTGCAAAGCCTGGTTGCACTTACAAAGAATTTCTTGCTTGTAAACCCACTGAGTTTGCAGGCAATGAAGGAGCGACTGCGGCACTGCGTTGGTTAGAGAAAACCGAGGCAGTAATTGCCATAAGTAAATGTGCTCAGGATGATCAAGTCATGTACGCGTCAAACCTTTTCAAAGAAGGAGCACTAGAATGGTGGAACACGGTGTTACAAGCAAAAGGAAGAAGGATGGCGTATGCTATGAACTGGGAAGAATTTAAGAGTCTTGTAGAAAGAAAATTCTGTCCCGAGTATGAAAAGGAACAAATGACAAATAAGTTTCTAACCCATCGGATGGTGGATGTAGATTGTCGAGGATATACTACGACATTCTTCGAATATGCTCGAGTGGTACCAACCCTGGCTTCGCCAGAGCCGGTACTTATTTCTCGTTATATTTGGGGATTGATTTCCGAAATCCGTAATATCGTCAAGGCTGCGAAACCTCATACGATTGATGATGCAGTAGAATTAGCCAATACTCTAACTAACGAGCTAGTACGAACAAGAGAAGAAAATAGAAGGAAGGAAGTAGCCCAAAAGATTACCCAAGAATTCCGATCGGGTAACCATAACAATTTCAAGAAAGGAGGGAATGGGCAATCTTCTACTAGTCCATTTTGCAATTCTTGCAAAAGGAAGCATTTTGGAAGATGCAAAGGATATTGCAATTTTTGCAAAATTCCAGGGCATCAAGAAGAAGACTGTAGGAGGAAGAAATTTTCAGTTTGTTACAACTGTGGAGAAACTGGACATCTTAGGCCAAATTGTCCAAAACTGAATAAACCATTTGACAATCAAGCCAAATCGGCAGAAGGAGCAAAAAGGAATGCGAGAGCCTTTCAGCTGACTACTCAAGAAGCCGAGATGATTCCAGATGTGATAGCCGGTATGTTCTTAGCTTACAACGTTTACACAATAGTATTATTTGACTCTGGTGTAAACCAAAGTTTTATAAATACATTACTCTGCCAAACTCTTAACTTACCGTTAACCAGTATTAGATAAATTTCTAAAGTAGAAACGCCAGATGGGAAATTAGTTCTGCAAAGTGTAGAAATAGAACTTTTAAGTCATATGCAACCATATTGGTTGAATTCGATGGTATGTTAGGAATGAATTGATTAGTAAAACCACTATGTTCGAATTCTTTGTGATAAGAATTCCATAGAAATTCAGGTAACTACTGGAGAAGTAATAATGATTACAGGAGATAAAACCCTGTAAGCCCATAAAGTTCATATCAGTAGGGAAAGTTGCTAATAATAAAGCAAGGAGTAGTATATATGATTTCAGTAATCATTAATACTAAAGATAAAGAACTTAAGGAATTTCTGTAATTTCAGAATACCCAGATGTATTTCCAGAAGATTTACCTGGATTACCACCAGATAGGGATATAGAATTTAGGATTCATCTAATTCCAAGCCAGGGAACTTTATCGGTTAGCACAATATTGGTTGTTAAGAAGAAGGATGGTTCCATAAGAATGTGTATTGATTATAAAGAATTGAATAAAGTTACAATTAAGAATCGATACCCATTACTTAGAATTAATGATCTATTCGATCAATTCCAGGAAGATAGATAGTTTGCTAAGATCAACTTATGTTCCGGATATTATCAATTAAAAGTATCAGAGGAAGATGTACCTAAGACTGTTTTCAAAACTAGGTATGGTCATTACGAGTTTACAGTCCTGCCCTTCAAATTAAAGAATGCACCTGTAGCATTCATGGACATGATAAATAGGATCTGTAAACCATATTTGGATAAATTGGTAATTGTCTTCAACGACGATATACATATTTATTCTAAAAATCAGAAAGAATATTATCAGCACTTACATGTACTCTTAACTTTGTTAAGAAAAGAAAACGTTGTACGCCAAATTTTCGAAGAATGAATTTTGGCTGCTAGAAGTGCAATTTTAGGTCATATGGTGAATCCCGAAGGTATTCACGTAACTCCTGATAAGATATTATCAAAATAAAAGGTTCCCTAATCCTCAATGGAAATTAGAAGTTTAGTCGGATACTATAGACGATTTATTAAGGATTTTTCTAAGATAGTTATATCATTAACTAAATTAACCTATAAAATAGCTAAGTTTGAATGAGGATCTTAAAGTAGAAATTAACCAAATACTCAGATATTAGCCTTATGAACTAAAGATTTTGAAGTATAAGGTAATGCTTCAAAGTTAGGATTTGAATGCATGTTAATGCAACGCAAAAAGGTAATTGCATATGCATCAAGGTAATTGAAAAAGAACGAAGGAACTATACCACTCATGAGTTAGAATTAGGAACCATAATTTTTGCCTTAAGATTTGGAGACATTATCTGTATGGAAGTAAGGATACTATCTATACGGATTATAAGAATTTAAGATATATATTTTTGGGCAAAAAGAATTAAACATGAGATAAAGGAGATGGATGAAAATCCTAAGTGACTATAACTATGATATTCAGTATCACAAAGGAAAGGATGAAGACAACAAGAGATCGTCAGAAAAGTTATACAGATAATAGATGAAAGCTGTTGGAGTTCGAGTTGGAGACAAAATGTAATTGAAAGTATCTCCTTGGAAAGGAGTAAGAAAGGAAAGCTAAGTCCAAGATACATAGGACCATTTCAGTAATCCAACATATAGGACTAGTTGCTTATCATTTACAAACTACCAAGAAAGTTAGTTGGAGTACATGATGTATTTCATGTATCCAATCTCAAGAAATATTTATCAAATGAATCACTGGTAGTACCTCTGCGAGATATAAAGGTAAACCAATAAGTGTTAGTTTAAGTAAAATGGGATTCAAAGATAGAACCCTAATATACTTGGGAACTGGAATCCTAAATGAAGAGAAAGTATCCTCAATTATTCCAGTAAATCTCGAGGACGAGATTTTTCTTAAGGTGGGGAGAATGTAACGACTCTCATCAAAAGTCATAATTATTAAATTAATTTGACCAATAGGAAACCCTAATTGAGACACCCAAGTGATTCTGCGCAAACACTAAGATTTTCAGAAAAATCAGAATCAGGATCAGGGCCCCTAAAACTCAGGGGGGGTATTTCCTAGTTACGATTATCCACTTAAAACGTAGGCAGAAAGGAATTTTCAGAAACCGTCGACTCAGCTGAGCTAGTCCCACACGTGGCAACCCTATACATAAAAATAGTTCTTACGCGGGCCGCCTCAAGTTAGCTTAATTCTCACGCGGGCCGCCTAAGGGACAAAATTCACCTATAAATACAGGAGTTTGGGACTTGATTCTGGGAGTTGAAACGACGTTAGAATTCCAATTCTACGCAAAGTTATGCTCTGTTTACTCCAATTAAAACACACAGGCACTAAATCGACGCCGCAATCAGGGTATTAGCACAATCGCTATTACGATTCATTGTCCGATCGATCAATATATCCAATGAATGTTTAAGTGCCGCCCACATTAGGGTTATACTTTATCGTTCGTCATTAATTTGACGGATCATCGTTAATTCGATGGATGAAGTATTATACTTTGTCGTTCGTCATTAATTTGACGGATCATCGTTAATTCGATGGATGAAGTATTGCACTTTGTCGTTCATTGTGAGAATTTGATCTCGTGAGTTATCGTAATTGCTGGATTGATTACTAACCCAGTTTTGTGTGCCTGTTATTAAATTTAGGAAAAGGCTAAATCAGTAGGCCAAACTCTGCCCGTATAAATCTGCAATGTGAGTCATTCTCCTTTTCTCACAGTTTGTGAGTTATTCTCTTTTTATCAAATATTTTACAATACCTCAAAATTATTTTCAAAGTTATAATTACAGGGACTAAGTCGTGGATATCTTGAATTACTGGTTAGTGGGGTATTGTGCACATTACTAATTGTCTCCCAGTTAGGTTCATTGACCTACTCGGGATAATCACTGTTAGGTTCATTGACCTACAGGGATAATCGTCACTATTTAGGTTCATTGATCTAAATAGTGGTATGACCATAGTCACCATTGTGACATGTCACCATTGTGAAATAGAGCCAGATAAAGATAAGATAGAAGCCATTGTAATCGCTCTTATGCTGTAATTGATAACTATGCATCATTATGCAAAATTAGAATGATTCACTCAGTATTTCCCGCTGACAAAACCTTTTTCAAACATGTTTCAGGTAACCTGTTATGAATCAGGAAAAGTGCCATATAGCACTACAAGCTTAAGGAAGTGGCTCAGTATAAAATAAAGAAACATGTTTTGTAAAATAAAAGATTTCTTCATGAAATCAAATGATTGTAAATTACCGGGTTTTATCCCGCGTTGTGAAATAAAATAATGGGGAAATATTTACTTTTTAAAAGATCCTGATGAAAAACTTCCGCTGTCAAACTCAATTAATTAAATACCGCAGGATTTCTGTCCCGCGGCTCCTGAAACGGGTCAAACCGGGTCGGGGGCCGTGACACATAAGGTATGTGAAATTTGATAAGAAATCTCAATTTGAAATTCTGATAAACTTAGAGAATTCAAAATTCATTGTTGCATGATTGTTATATTGGTAGAATAGGAACAATATAGAGTCTAGGAGTAAACCCTAGACAAGTATATGATGAAATCATGCCTAATTGTAGTAAATTCCATGAACACCATTGAAGGTGATTAGTGGGTTTTTGTAAACTTGATAAACACTAGGATTTCGATTGTTGTTCTAGTGTTATCTGATATTTGTGAAGTGATTTCTGATTTATTGATGTTAACCTTTATATGAAATAGCCCGATTGATGTTAATTTTGGCCTATATAACAAGTTATGAACTTAATAATGAATCATGTAAATTTCTGCCCTTAAAGTGTTTGTAGAAATGCCTAAGTGAAGGCTAAATGTTGAAATTTGAACAAAACCGCATATTTGTACTAGTTGGCGAAATATGCGATATATGAAAGTAAAAGAGTTCTAAATGTGTCGTGATTGAACTCTATAGGAAAGGAAACCGGAGCGTCGAGCGGACAAGCCGGTGGTGACGCACGTTTGAAGGGTGTGCATTGAAGGTATGTAACTTGATCCGTTACATTGTGTAATTTAGGTATTTTAATTGTTCATAATGGTTTCTAGTATAAAGATTGGTATTAGTTAAAGTGACATCGTTCACTACTTGATTGAATGAGTTGAAAAGAGATTAGGAAGCGTTTGGTAATCATTAGAAACGGAGGATTCCGTAAATGAGCCAAACGGGTCGAATAATTGTTTAATTTGTAGTAAAAGTACGTTTGAATTGCTTTTGGGGAGAATGGATCACAAGAGCGCGAAACCATAGGGTTGGTATTGAAACGCCGGTGATAATAAGCCCCGGATGTTGGGGTAAATACGCCTTGTAGTCATAAAGTTGTTAGTGGTTAAATTAGTGCAAAAACTATACGGGTCAAATAAATACATTGTGCATTTATAAACTTCCAGCCCGTACATTCCATTTTTGGCTAAATAATTGTAATAGACACGTTGGTAATTTTATTACGGACGTATAGGAAAAAGAATCACCTAGAACGGACTTTCGGATCAAAAGTTATGTTAGTTTAAAGTTAACATTGAACAAACATGTAGCTGGGCAAATATGCAGCTGAAATTCACGACCCTGCTGCCAATATGAAGGCTTCGCGTTGCGCGACGCCAAAACACTCTCACCGTCGCGTCACGCGACGATTGTCGCGGGCCGCGAAGACTTGGATCCCATCTGTCATGGGGCGCGACAGCCCCTAGTTGCAGTATTTTATTTGTTTTTTCATTGTTTAAGCATTATCACTTGTATTTACTTGATATTAAGATGTGAAAACTAACAATTGATGTGGTTTTGACCATAGATGATGCTCGTTTTGTTGTGGATGTCGATCAATCAAGGGAATCAAGAACCGAACACAAGTTTTGAATGCTTCCGCACTAATCTAATCTAGTTTAAACTATGTTGTTTTGTAAACACTACTGAATGTTGAATGTTTTAATCCAGTTAGTTGACTATGTTAAACACTATGATAAAGTACATCTTAGTTTACTAACTAAGTTTTTGTTAATTATGTATTACTTTTTAAAATAAGTCTGTATTTTATGATTAAACAATGGAATTATAAGACGAGTGTTACAAGTTGGTAATCAGAGCTCAAGGTTGTCAACAAAGTGTTCGGTTCAAGCTTGATCGATCGTCCGGTAAAAATTAATTATTTATTTTAGTAGATCTTATCTCATGTAAGAAAAGAGATGTGAATTAATGTGCACTGGAAGAGCGTGTTAACACGCTCAAACCCGGAAAGTGCACTGAATGAGAACGGTCAAAGCAAGTTACGAACTTGGCTAAACCGAAGAAAATAAAGCTATGTTATAAAGGAAATGTTTAATAAATGATGTAAACATTTCAGTTTCAAGATGACGGAAAGGAGTGACAATGATCTGGTGCCGACAAGCACCGAACAAATGAAAGAGATAATTACCGAAGAAGTGGGGAAGGCAATTGAGGGTAGTCTATCCAGTTTCATAGACAAAATTCAAAATACAATGCTATCATTAGTCGAAGAACGAGTTAAAAGGTTGGAAGACAATGTCAACCTTATGAAAGAAAAATCTGGAGAACGTAAAGGATGTTCATACAAGGAGTTTATGGCGTGTAAACAGCCAATTTACAACGGGGAGGTTGACCCGATAATATGCCAAAGATGGCTAAGTGATGTTGAAGGGGTGTTTGAAAGGACCCACTGTGACGTGAGCGATTTTGTGGCTTACGGAACGGGTCAGTTGAGGGGTCAAGCCAAAGACTGGTGGAATAACAAAAAGAAGGAGATTGGGGCCGAAGTGGTAAGGGTCATGACATGGGACGAGTTTAAGGTACCATTCCTTAAACATCACAATCCCAAGGCAGTTATCAATAGGATCAAAGAGGAGTTCATCCAATTGAGACAAAGGGGTGAAAAGATTGATAAAATCACGGGCATTTTTATGGATAAGTTGAGATTCTGCGACGAGTTAGTGACTGCTGAAGAGCAGAAGATATACTACTATTACAACATGCTGAGCACTGAATACCGGGAGTTTATGACTCCCTTAAAGTATGAAACCCTCACGAAAATCATTAACACTGCCCAGGAGCGGGAGATTGAATTAAAGAAACAGATTGAGAGGGGCGAACGAAGGGCGCAGGATGTAAATCCAAGCCCTACAAAGAAGGCGAAAACAACAGAATCGACGCGAAAGGCGGATGTGAAAGGCGGGTCACCAAGTTGCAAAATTTGTGGAAAAGGGCACAAGGGAGAGTGCCGCTTCAAAGAAAAACCATGTCCCATATGCGGTAAAATGGGGCACACGGCATCCCTATGTCCGAGTAAAGTTTCAGTTTGCTACAAGTGCTATCAACCCGGTCACAAAAAGTCTGAATGCCCGGAATTGGTCGGGAAAAAGAACGAGAAAGATGTTCAAGTGGAGACCCAAAAAGCGAAGGCTAGGTCCTTCCAATTGACTGCGGCTGAAGCAAAGACATAACCCGATGTGGTTTCAGGTATATTCGTAATAAACTCGATACATGCACATGTACTATTTGATACAGGTGCGAATAAGTCCTTTATTTCACATGGATTTAATCGACATCCTTCATTTGTATTGACAAAATTATATGTGCCCCTAGAATTTTAAATAGGAGATAAGAAGAGTTTCATAGTGTGTGATGTCTGTCAAGGCTGTAAATTGAGTATTGATGACGAAGAATACTCGATAGATCTAATTCCGATGTTAATGGGAGAATTCCAAGTGGTGGTTGGAATGGATTGGCTATCCCGACATCACGCAAAGGTCGTGTGTTTCCATAAGGAGATAAAGCTAACATCTCCGAGCGGGAAATACGTTACCATCTATGGCGAGAAAGGAGGCAATCCTAAAATATGTTCGATGTTGAAAGCTCACAAGCTCATGAAGCATGGATGTAGAGCGTTTATGATATACGCGAATGAGCCCGAGAAAGAATCATCAAAGATTGGAGACGTACCGGTGGTACGTGACTTCGAAGACGTGTTTCCGGAAGATTTAACGGGAATACGGCATGAACGGGAGGTTGAGTTCGGAATCGAATTGGTTCCGGGCGCGAAATCCGTAAAGCGTCGTATCGACTCGCGTCGTCAGAACTACAGGAACTAATGTCGCAGATTCAAGACTTGCTTGACAAGGGGTTTATAAGGCCGAGTGTGTCTCCTTAGGGCGCACTGGTATTGTTCGTGAAAAAGAAGGATGGGAGCATGCGAATGTGTATCGATTACCGGGAGTTAAATAAGCTCACGGTAAAGAATCGGTACCCGCTTCCGAGAATAGATGATTTATTCGACCAACTCTAAGGCGCGAATTGGTTTTTGAAAATTGACCTTAGGTTGGGGTACCATCAGTTAAGGGTCAAAGAGGAGGATGTGCCGAAGACGGCCTTCCGTACACGATACGGGCATTACGAGTTCCTCGTGATGTCTTTCGGATTAAAGAATGCACCCGCGACTTTCATGGACCTCATGAACCGGGTTTGCAAGCCTATGTTGGATAAGTCGGTAATCGTGTTCATCGACGACATTTTAGTGTATTCAAAGAATGAGGCGGATCATGCGCATCACTTACAGGAGGTGTTAGAGACACTCAGACGAGAGCAATTGTATGCGAAATTTTCAAAGTGTGCCTTTTTGTTACAAGAGGTACAATTCCTCGGCCACATCATAAGTGCCGATGGAATTTTGGTAGATCCGTCAAAGATAGAGGCAGTGTCGAAATGGAGCCCTCCGAAGAATCCTTCGGAAATTAGGAGCTTTTTAGGGCTTGCGGGATATTACAGGAGATTCATTCAAGATTTCACCAGGATTCCTTCGCCGTTAACTAAATTAACTCAGAAAGAGGAAAAATTTAGTTGGGGTGTCGAACAAGAAAGAGCGTTCCAAACGCTAAAAGAGAAGTTAACTCAAGCTCCGGTATTAACGTTGCCGGACGGGGTCGTAGACTTGGTAGTCTACTCAGATGCGTCACTTTCAGGGCTCGGATGTGTTTTAATGCAACGAGGCAAAGTAATAGCTTATGCCTCGAGGCAATTAAAGGAGCATGAAAAGAAATATCCCATGCACGATCTCGAATTGGCGGCGGTGGTGTTTGCGTTAAAAATATGGAGGCATTATTTATACGGAGTAAAGTGCACCATATTTACTGACCACAAAAGCTTGAAATACTTCTTTGATCAAAAGGAGTTAAATATGCGACAAAGACGATGGTTAGAAATGGTAAAATACTATAACTGCGAAATACATTACCACCCCGGAAGGGCTAATGTTGTGGCGGATGCCTTGAGCAGGAAAACGGACTATGTCCCAATACGAGTCCGGTCGATGCAGCTTGTTGTAACCTTGGGTTTACTTGAACGTATCCGAGAAGCACAAGCTGAGGCGATAAAAGAGGAAAACTTGAAAAAGGAAAGGATAGTTGGTCAGTTAAAGGATTTGGTGGATGGTAACAGCGGGTTTAAAACTCGATTCGGAAGAATATGGATCCCAAATTCATGTGGAGTCAAGACGCTTCTACTCGATGAAGCTCATAAATCCCGTTATTCTATCCATTCGGGTGCAACCAAGATGTATAACGATCTAAAGCAAAACTATTGGTGGCCCGGAATGAAGAAGGATGTTGTAAAGTATGTAGAGAAGTGTTTGACTTGTTTACAAGTCAAGGCGGAACACCAAAAACCATATGGAAAACTGCAACCGTTGGAAATTCCAGTTTGGAAATGGGAACATATCACCATGGACCTGTTGACCAAACTGCCTTGGACAAACCGAGGATTCGATGCTATATGGGTGGTCGTGGATAGATTGACGAAGAGTGCTCACTTTATTCCTATACGGGAGACTTATACTTCGAAAAAGATGTCTGAGGTATATACAAACGAAATAGTGGCACGTCATGGGGTACCGGTATCTATTATATCGGACAGGGATACCCGGTTTACTTCACATTTCTGGCGAGAATTCCAAGAACAGATGGGAACGAAACTTTTTATCAGCACTGCATACCATCCTCAGACGGATGGATAGGGTGAGAGAACAATACAAAGACTAGAAGACATGCTGAGGGCGTGTATTATTGACTTCGGGGTAAGTTGGGATGTTTATCTACCATTGGCCGAATTTTCATATAATAATAGCTACCATGTAAGCCTCGGTATGGCTCCGTACAAGATGCTATACGGTAGGAAATGTAGAACCCCGGTGTGTTGGGGTGAAGTGGGTCCGCGAGAACTGGCCCATAAAGATGTTGTCCAAGCCACTAACGAGAAAATTGACGTGGTTCGAGCTCGCTTGAAGGCGGCCCAAGACAGGCAAAAGTCTTATGCCGACAAAAGACGAAAACCGATTGAATTTCAGGTGGGTGACATGGTTATGCTAAAAGTTTCCCCATGGAAGGGTGTTATCCGATTTAGAAAGAGGGGGAAACTAAGCCCGAGGTTTATCGGGGCATTTAAAATCATTGAACGGGTCGGTAAGGTAGCTTATCGCCTTGAATTACCGGACGAGCTGAGCGGGATCCATAGTACGTTTCATGTGTCACAACTCCAAAAGTGCTTAGCGGAAGAAACGGCTTATATCCACTACGATGATATCGAGGTGGACAATAGCCTTAACTATGCGATAAGGCCAATTGAGGTTCTAGATCGGAATGTTAAGGATTTGAGAAACGAGAAAATTGATCAAGTTAAGATCAAGTGGGAGCATATAAAGGGTTCGGATACAACATGGGAGTCCGAAGAGGAGATGCGGCGTCTCTACCCGACATTATTTGGTATGTATTCTGGTTTCGAGGACGAAACCCTTTTTAAGGGGGTGGACTTGTAACACCCCGAAAATCCAAATCGTTTATTTTAATATATGATGTCGGTAAATAAACAAGTGAACTAACTAGGATTAAAAATAACCTAGTTAGATAAAAGTCTTGTAGTAACTTATAAGTGGGTTAAAGCACTAAAATATGAACTAAATGATAGTTGAGGGGCCAAAAGTGTTTAAATTGAAAATAATTATAATAAAACATAAATTAAACTCAAAACACACACACTTGTGTGTGTACTGGGTCGATCAAAACACAGAGGGGGCGACCAGGTTTCTCCAAGAACCCTAACTTTCGTAAATCTCACAAATTGAAGGTTCAAATCAGTTCCAAAATGAAATCCGAGCTTAGATGGTGATCTCCATTGTAAGGGGGTCATAAGGTATGTGAAATTTGATAAGAAATCTCTATTTGAAATTCTGATGAACTTAGAGAATTCAAAATTCATTGTTGCATGATTGTTATATGGGTGGAATAGGAACAATATAGAATCTAGGAGTAAACCCTAGACAAGTAAATGATGAAATCATGCCTAATTGTAGTAATTTCCATGAACACCATTGAAGGTGATTAGTGGGTTTTTGTAAACTTGATAAACACTAGGATTTCGATTGTTGTTCTAGTGTAATCTGATATTTGTGAAGTGATTTCTGATTTATTGATGTTAGCCTTTATACGAAATAACCCGATTGATGTTAATTTTGGCCTATATAACAAGTTATGAACTTGATAATGAATCATGTAAATTTCTGCCCTTAAAGTGTTTGTAGAAATGCCTAAGTGAAGGCTAAATGTTTAAATTTGAACAAAACCGCATATTTATACTAGTTGGCGAAATATGCGATATATGAAAGTAAAATAGTTCTAAATGTGTCGTGATTGAACTCTATAGGAAAGGAAACTGGAGCGACGAGCGGAAAAGCCGGTGGTGACGCACGTTTGAAGGCTGTGCTTTGAAGGTATGTAACTTGATCCGTTACATTGTGCAATTTAGTTATTTTAATTATTCATAATGGTGTCTAGTATAAAGATTGGTATTAGTTAAAGTGACATCGTTCACTACTTGATTGACTGAGTTGAAAATAGATTAGGAAGCGTTTGGTAATCATTAGAAACGGAGGATTCCGTAAATGAGCCAAACGGGTCGAATAATTGTTTAATTTGTAGTAAAAGTACATTTGAATTGCTTTTGCCAAGAATGGATCACAAGAGCGCAAAACCATAGGGTTGGGATTGAAACGCCGGTGATAATAAGCCCCGAATGTTGGGGTAAATACGCCTTGTAGTCATAAAGTTGTTAGTGGTTAAATTAGTGCAAAAACTATACGGGTCAAATAACTACATTGTGCATTTATAAACTTCCAGCCCGTACATTCCATTTTTGGCTAAATAATTGTAATAGACACGTTGGTAATTTTTTTACGGACGTATAGGAAAAAGAATCACCTAGAACGGACTTTCGGATCAAAAGTTATATTAGTTTAAAGTTGACATTGAACAAACATGTAGCTGGGCAAATATGCAGCTGAAATTCATGACCCTGCTGCCAAAATGAAGGCTTCGCGTTCCGCGAGGCCAAAACACTCTCACCGTCGCGTCACGCGACGATTGTCGCGGGCCGCGAAGACTTGGATCCCATCTGTTCCGGGGCACGACAGCCCCCAGTTGCAGTATTTTGTTTGTTTTTCATTGTTTAAGCATTAGCACTTGTATTTACTTGATATTAAGATGTCAAAACTAACAATTGATGTGGTTTTGACCATAGGTGATGCTCGTTTTGTTGTGGATGTCGATCAAGCAAGGGAATCAAGAACCGAACACAAGTTTTGAATGCTTCTGCACTAATCTAATCTAGTTTAAACTATTTTGTTTTGTAAACACTACTGAATGTTGAATGTTTTAATCTAGTTAGTTGACTATGTTAAACACTATGATAAAGTACATCTTAGTTTACTAACTAAATTTTTGTTAATTATGTATTACTTTTTAAAATAAGTCCGTATTTTATGATTAAACAATGGAATTATAAGACGAGTGTTACAATCATACAACCAAACATGTAGATGTAATAATGTAAAGAGTAAAACACAATAGTCAACATTAAAATCCATGGCGTTTAGCTAATCTACAAATTCTTCCATTCTTTCTGCTATTCTCTCGTCTGCTTTGTCAAACAATTCACGTATTCCCCCCCCCCTAAAGCCATGAATGTTTTTAGACAACTTGTCAATAGTTTTCTGTTTTCATTTTCGCTATGAAACAGGATTTTTCCAATGTATTTTACCCTTAGTTCATTTAGCTGTCTTTGCTGGAGTTGATTTAGGGCATCTTTTGTTGCCAAACCACTTCTCCAGCGAGCTATATCCCCCATGTATATTTCCATATGCCTCATTGCGAAAATCCCACAGTCGAGCATGTTGGACTTTGTCCTCCAATCCATCTTTTTGTCTGACAATCTTTGCCTTGCTCATGATCTTATGTTTTGGGTGTGTTTTAATACGCAAGTAGTTTGCAAAAGCTCCGTGCTGCAGTTTCACATTTTTCGCATATATTAGTTTGGCGTTTTGCCAACATAGTTCCTATATACAAAGTTTTTATGATGCTTACCAAATTTTCCACCCATCCTTCATACTTTTTTTATGCTTACGTCATCCCCTGCCCCGCTGTTGTCCAATACATCAACTCTTTCGTGTTTTATGTTGAAACAGACAACATAGAAATGTCTTTCCCATATTATTGGCATGAAGACGAGTTCATAATCCTTGATGGTTTTATGTTTCTTGTCTCCTTTGAAACGTGTATTTTTCAGAACAGTTTCCATGTTTCTGTTGAATTCTTTGTTTCGTGTATCTTCTTTTTTTGTTTCGTAGTATGCCGGAGTATTCTGTAATATTGAGTACCACATTTTAAACAACAAAACAATGTCCTATTATAATTTTATTAATTAAATATAGCAAAAGTGTTACTAGCAGTAATTCTGTGCAGAATAACCTTGATGGTGATTCTGGAGCCTTGTATCTTTCTTCATAGTTCAGGATATGTGCCCAACATAGAATAATTGAGACGTGTGCTTGAAATCCTGGTTTCATGGACTCATAGATCACCCTCATGAGAAACTTTTCTCCCATCTTGAAAACCTCAGTGCTAAAAAAAACATCATTTGGCGTTTTAGTTATACAAACTCATTCTATTATAATTCATGGCGTTTTGATCGTTTTTGCATGCATATTTTCAAGTAAATGTTATGAATGGAAAGTTTGGCGTTTTATTTTTGAGAGAAGTGTACATACTCGTAATCGCCGTGTCCAGTGAAGATGTATGTGGAGAGGTTATTTTCAGGGTTTGTCCTTTTTTCATGTATAACCACTTGGCTCCTTATATAAGCTGACAAACATGCCCTGCTCAATTTTATATCTCTCTACTCCTCTTCAGCCACATTCTTTTTTTATATATATTTTATCTTCTTCATCATCTTTATCAGCTTTTTCATCAGTAAGCAGCTCTTCAGGTTTTAAAATTGTATTTTCTTGCATTAGCTTTGTGATGTCTGGAGTGTTGTCCTCATCGTCTTTCTCCGGCACATCTGACCTGTTTGGCGTTTTTGGTGGTGATGTGTTGATGGCGTTTTCATCCTGGGGTTTATTGGGTGTCTCTTCCTCTTCAAAACTTTTCAAGAGGTTTTGCCCAGATGTAGATGGTGGCTGCTCATATGGCATTTTATCAAACACTGCACCATGTTGGTCAACACTTTTCTTCACTATCTCCCCTTCAGTTTTTTCTACTTCAGTGTTGAATGCCTGACTGTATTGTGTTTATGTCGTGGGGATGTTTGGTGTCTTTTCAGCAGGTTGCAGATGTTTTTAGTATTGCTTTAATTGCTTAATCCACCATTTTTGAATTATCAAGACCTTCTTTTATATCAATCATTTGTTTTAGATCTTGTCCAGACAGCTCCAAAACCTCAGCAATATTCTTTTTAATTATTTTTTCTCCATTGTATATGGAAATGTGATATTCAAGTGTCTTGAAATCACAACTCCATCTCTCAATATCGTTTTCGTTTATATCTTCATCTGATGATATAATATCCTCATCATCATCATATATGGGGGCTGTTGTAGCAGTCGAGGGTTTGGCGTTTTGTTCTCTGGCCATATCTCTTTCTTTTTCTACCTTTTATCCCTTTCTCATTCCCCTTCTCCATCTCATTCTCCTTCTCCTTCTCCGTCTCCATCCCCTTCACCATTCCCTTCCGTCTCCCCTTCCCCTTCTCCTTCCCTTTTTCCTTTTCCTTCTTCTTCTCCTTCTCCTTATCCTTCTCCTTTTTCTTCATTTTCAACTTCAATGGCGTTTTCATGAACTCTTTCCACTTCCATGGCGTTTTCATCCATTGTTTCCACTTCAATGGCGTTTTCAATTCCAGCCATCTCCTTCCCCCTTTCTTTTTCATTTTCACATCCTTCTTGTCCTTCTTCTTCATTTTCAAATGCTTTGTCGTTTTCATGAACTGTTTGCTCTTCAATGGCGTTTTCTGTTTCAGCTATCTCCTTTTCCCTTTCTTCTTCATTTTCATCTCCTAGTACCACCTCATTTTCAAACTCAGTTTCATGTCTATCTTCTTCTCTTTCAGCTGGCATTTCTTTGGCGTTTTCATCAACAAATTTTGAGATGTTCTCCAACAATGTCATACATTGTGAGTATTTAATATGTACCAGGAGGCTGTTTGGGTATTCAGACTTTGACTGTTTTAACAATGTGCTCATTTTATTATAACAGTCTTCTAATTCTTTGTATGCTCCATTCAATTTATCAGCCATTTCCTGTTATATTAAAAAAAGGATTTTGTTTATCATGGTGTTTTTTGTTTTTTTTTTTAAATTTATTTTTTGAACAACATACCTCTTCAGGTTCTTTGTTTTGTTCTTCTTCATCAGCAAAAATGTTGTCATACTGTGTTACTCCTCTGATAAGAGCATGGTTTCCTGATGCAGAAACTTCAAACATCATTTCCCAGCTTTCTTTATCCTCATTCACCATTCTTTGAAGTGAAGCCTCTTCATCATCATTGAAGGGCATGGCGTTTTGCACATCATAGTCAAAATGATCATCATGATCAAAAACATCATCATCATTAAACTCATCATCATTGTTATCAGCATGCTCATCGACGTTGTGAACATCATCTTCATCTTCATTCTCAACATCATCACCATCATCTTCATCATGAACAACAACCTGCATTTTTTTTGGGGACTTGCTTCCCTTAGCTTCTTTGACTATTTTCCTTACTTCATTGCCCACAAGGTGTTTTGCCATTGCCACTGAACTCAATTGGGTATCCTTCTTTTCGGTCCTATTTTTTCCTATTACAAGCATCGTTCACCAAGGCAAGCTGTAACAAAATAGATTTTTCAAATGACATATATTTTTGGCGTTTTAATGACACATAAATGAATAGTGAAATTTTATTCTTACCGCAAGTATGATCAGTGGCCCTGTGTAATGCTTTTTGAGAGCCCATGCGGTTTTGGCGTGTTGCAAGCATTGGATGATATAACTACAGTTTATTTGAATGTTTGGTGTAACGTTGTGCAAGAATTGTTTGTTGACGACTGCATTGTCAGTTGCATGCCCCATTATAGTGAAGAATGCTACAAGGAAATTTAGGCAGAAGTTTCTCCCAAAACCATGCATCATAGGCAAAACGTTATCAAAGTATATCTTCACACTTGGTCTGTTAACCCAACCCAACCCTTTGAACTGTGCTTTCCACTCAGCCACCACCTGGTCTTTAGTTGTTGTACTTTTTTTCATGTTCACGGGCATGCTTCCCTTTGGTATACCCGTTAAAGAGTTTATCAATTCTTCATTCATATGTATGGTATGGTTGCCAACGTTTAGGGTGTTTGTCTTTTCATTGTAATTTTCAACCAACCAGTATGCAAGCATTGTCGGTACGGTGTCTATTTTCAACCTTAGTGTAGCACCAAACCCCCTTTGGTGTACTGTCTGTCTTTGATTTTCGTTTAGATTCATAAACCATCCGGTCAAGTTTGTAGGTTTTACTCTTGACAAGATCCTAGCCCCACTGAACTCTTGATATGGTTCTTCCTCAACCTCAACATTTTGACTTAATGCCTTCCTCTTATTGGCGTTTTGGGCCTTTCCAGTATGGACATTTATTCTCAATCTTAACCTCTCTTCGCCTATAAAAATTGATTTCATGGCGTTTTATTTTATGGCGTTTTATAGATCAATAAGAGACGATAGATGTTGAATAAGACAATAACAGTTAAATAGCGTTTATAACAGAAACCATACATTTTTTAGCGTTTAGTAACAAAGCTATGATAGGATACATGTTTGTGGCGTTTTAGTAACACATGAGTGATATGTAAAATTTCTTTCTCATACATTGTTAAACAAACGATACAAATTTTGGCGTTTTATCAACAAAGTATCAAAGTGTATTTTTACATCACGAAAAGTAACATTTGTGTACCATGTCCTCTTGTTGTCTTCTTTCGTTGCTCGTTCGTTTTTTGGCGTTTTGGAGAAGATGACCCTTCCCGTTCCACACTTGTAGAAACTGCAAATATTTGTTAAAATTAGAACGCCAAAAGCAGCATAAACTAGCACAATGTAAATCGAAGTTAACTCACTATGTTTTTTTCCTCTGGATCTGGTTTGATCTTTCGACGCCATAGTTTTTGTTGTTTCGCGTTTTCTAGGGTTTTTGGCGTTTTACGTTGGTTTTGGGGAGGATTCTCTGGGAAGTATATATGTTTCGGTCAGGCTTTGATGTGTTTTGTATATGAACATTTACCTTTTTGCCCTTATGGAAGCGCGCCACACTAATAAAAGTGATGTTATTTACGAAAACGCCACCACGTCATGTAGTCCATAGATTGTTTTGATCTGATGGTCCATAATCGTTCTCACCGTTCTCACACTTTCACTCGTTCTCTCTAAATCCTGGCCCTATATATATATATATATATATATATATATATATATATATATATATATATATATAATGTAAGTATCTATAGAAAACCCACTTTTATTTAGAAAACTTGGGAAACTCTAACCTCCCGAATTTTTTTTTTTAAATTTGCACATGTTATATACATGTTTTTAAGGGTTTTGGGAAAAAAAATCAAAAAAACGCCGAGTAGATATTTAAAAAAAATAAACAAGTTTTGGTGTAACACGTGTTACAAATATGTCAGATGAATGTAACACATGTTACACAAAAACTTGTTTATTTTTTTTAAAATATCTACTCGGCGTTTTTTTGATTTTTTTTGCCCAAAACCCTTAAAAACATGTATAAATTTTTTCAAAAAAAAAAAAACATCGAGAGCTTTGAGTTTCCCGGGTTTTCTAAATTGAAGTGGGTTTTCTATACATCCTTCCCCTATATATATATATATATATATATATGGGACCGCTAAAATGAGAACCACCTCGAGTTGTAAGAACCGTGAGAACTACACCGTACGGGGCGAGGTGGACCAAATTTTTTTTTCATAAACGTAGATGCGTGTATTATAAACACATTTGTAAAAAAAAATTCAAAAAAAAAAATGTCGTGTGTGTAGTTTTGAGCACCACAAGTTTGTGTTTACGGGTACCGTAAATCTTACCGGAAAATTTACGGTACCCGTAAACACAAACTTATGGTGCTCAAAACTACACACGCGACATTTTTTTTTGAATTTTTTTTACAAATGTGTTTATAATACACGCATCTACGTTTATGAAAAAAAAAATTTGGTCCACCTCGCCCCGGATCAAAAAGTTCTCACGGTTCTTACAACTCGAGTTGGTTCTTATTTTAGCGCAATTCTATATATATATATATATATATATATATATATATAGGATTAGGATCAAATACAAAGGCTCCTAAAAAAAGTGTACAAAGGCTCCTAAAAATAAATCAACTATACAAAAAAAAAAACTAAACACCCACCACCACTCAAAAACCTAAACCCCCACCGCCCACCCAACCTTTTTTTTTTGCAGGGGAGGGAAGGGAGTTTGCTTTTTGAGTGGTGGTGGGGGTTTGGGTGAGTGTTTAGGTTTTTTTTTTTTTTTTTTTTTTTTTGTCGGGGGTTTAGGTTTTTGGGTGGTGGTGGGGTGGGTGTGGGTGTTTAGGTTTTGGTGGTGGTGGGGTGGGTTTAGGTTTTAAGTTTTTTGATACTTGTCACTCTATAATGACTTCTTACGCTTTTTATTTTTAGGAGCTTTTGTAGAATAACTTAACCCGTGAAAGTTATTATAATATTGTGTATCAAATGAAGTTATTATATTTGGATAATTCTTACAAATTAGTGATTTTTTATCCAGTTTTAGTTTAATTCGTATTTGTATGTTTATTTATAAATAGAAAACCTAGATTTTGCCGGTTGTGAATGTTTTTTTTTTTCTAGTTGTGTATTTGAGACTAAAATTGCATGGTATATGAGATTATATTTCAGTCAATAAAATAGACATGTTAAGAACTAAAGTGATGTGGTATTAAAGATTAAATCCTTGTCTCCGAAACATCTAATTAGACATGAAGTTGTGAACCTAATGAAATGTATTAGAGACAAAATATGGGGTTAAAGTAACTGATTTTTAGTCGAGTTATTGGATTTTATCACTCGTAACTATTGGGTTTTGGCCGTTGTCACTCTCAACTATCACTTTGACTCAAACCACTCCCAACTTAACACTTTGTGTGTTGTATCACTCCGGTTGAGTGGATTTTGGCTCCCCTTTTGTCTTTTAGGAGCAGATTCACCTGTAGTCAGTAGTAATTCACAAAGTGTTAGCCTAATATCACAATAACACAAGTCAAATACTAAGAAATGTTCACCTGCGGAGTGACACAACACACAAAATGTTAAGTTGGGAGTGGTGGGAGTCAAAGTGATAGTTGAGAGTGGCAGTGGCCAATATCCATTAGTTGGGAGTGATAAAATCCAATAACCATTTTTAGTCCCCAAAGAAAAGCACCAAAGACTGAAATATTGTAGTATCCGTGACTGATTTTCAGTCACAGTTACTGAAGAAATGTATTGGGGACTGAAATGATGTGGTACCAAGAAACAAATTTAAGACTGAATTTAAATATATTGGAGACTGATCATTTGTCTCTGTTGGTCCTATACAATGGCGACTGGTTTTTAGTTACTAAAATCACTATCAAGGACTAGGTATTTGCGAGTAGCTAGGGACTCACAAATCACGATAACTATGAGGGACTGATTTGCATGTATTAATGGCTTTTTTTCGGTCCCTAATACTCGTTTTTTTTTTGTAGTGGAAAGAAGATGGTTCCAGAGAAACCAAAAGGAAGTTTTGAAGTAGCTAAGAAGAAGTATTTTGATGGTTGGATGAACAAGACAAAGGAAAAGACTGCATCAATATCTAAGGGGGAGTCTGTTGATACATAATGTCTATCTGTATTGGTTTTGTGTCATCAAGTTGTATTTAGGACAAAGTTTCGAATGTCGGTTATTTAGTTTGTGTTGTAAGTCACGCAAGAGTCATGCGTGACAAGGTCTAAAGTATGTGTCATACGTGGCGCATAACTCATGCGTGGGTGGCTAGTCATGCATAGGAGTGTCATGCGTGAGTTAGTGTTAGCGCAGGTGACATCCCTATATATTTGGGAGTCATGCGTTGGTGGTGTCATTCGTGATCCAAAGCTACTTTTGTCAAAATCTTAACCTGTAATAAAACTCTGTCCAATTTTGGTTAAAAAATGAAGCTTTGAAGTTTATTTACATGTTCTTGCATTGTTCACACACTTTTTTTTTTATAGATTCTGCACTTCAAATCGTTGTGTGAAGTAGAAGTTTGTGTTCGGTGAAGTTTAACAACTTTGAACCTCATCTTTTCTCTGGGTTTTTCAAGTAAGAATACAACAACAACCATACCTAATAACAGTGGCGGAACTAGCCCATTAATTTAGGGGTATCCCGAAAAAAAATTACCGTGCAATTATACAATAATAAAAAACGATAATAAATAGAGTAAAACAAATACCTAATAGATTTGTCCTCTTCTTTTTTTTATAGTTTGAAATCGTTCCGTCACATGGTCGTCTTTTACTTTATCGAAAGTTTCTTTTTCGACTGCACAAACCATAACATTGTTCAAATATTCCAGGCCCATTTGATTGCGAAAATCCGTCTTAACAAACTTCAATTTAGAAAAACATCTTTCAACGGCTGCGGTTGCAACCGGTAAAATCAAAGATGGCTTCACTACCCAATAAACCAAAGGATAAGAACTATGTGTTCCGATTTCCACCATAAGACGAGGAAGATCACTTATTCAACTATAATATTGTTTTGGGTCTTTGTCTAACTTTATCAATTATATTTAGTGTCTGCCTTCAATTCGATTATTGTTAATCGGGGCTTATTTTATCATTCGAGATTAATTATTCTACAAGGTTTTGGGTTATAAAATGTTTGGGCTTATAAAATCATTTAGGATTAATTATTCTACAAGTTTTTGGGTTGTAAAATATCTAGACTTATAAAAAATGGGATTTTAGTAATATCAAGTATCCTATTTTTGGTTAGGGGTATCCTCGTATTTTTTAGGAGTATCCTTTATATAAAATTGAAAAAAACACTACGGATAAGGGGTTGAGCCGTAACCCATGCTACGGATCCTAACACTATGGTTCCGCCCTTGCCTAATAAATCCAAAAATAGCCAAGCTACCTATAGGGTCTGTGAGGGTGAGATGTAGGAAAACATTACCTCTATCCCTAGGATAGAGAAGCTACTTCCAAATAAACCCTCAGCTCCAAAACACACAATGAGACTAAAAAATGAAATGAAATCAAAGCCAAACCGTTAGTAGTGGTTGGATTTGGTTAAGTTTTAAATTTCAATGGTTTGTTTTCTGTTTTTTATTCTCAAAAACCATTATCAATGGTTTGACTCACGCATTGACGTATAAACCGTCAAACTGGACCGTAATCACCCTTTCTCTAAACAAAAGAAAACTAAGATTTGATTTTCCATATGTCACATGTATGGGCATCGTGTAGAAACATCATTCACAAAGATGACAAAAATGGCTATGAGTAGCGACGGAGGACTGGGGAGGAGCAAATTAGCTTAGGAGGTTTAATACTGATCAAAAATGAATTAAAAACTTCAAGATATATGTACGTTTTGTTTATTGCTTATTGTTATTAGGGGAATTGGTCTGTAATAATTTCAACTAGACCTTATTGGCGATTAATAATCTCACCTCTAAATATTCCCCATGTCAGTCTCACCTTTCACCCATTTTTCCTACAATGGTCCCCTGTTAAAAAAACTTAACGGAGTTATGTTTTTTTCCAAATTACAAAGAGTTTTTTTACGACTTTTGATCAGAACGACGATACGAGTCCATTTATGTAAAACTTACATCGAAACAGTGCACCAAACGATGAAAACGACGCTTCAATTCGGGTGTTCAAATTTCCAATTAACAAAAATCAAGTCATTTGGAGCACCATATCGAGGTAAGTTTTACATCAATGGACTTGTATGGTCGTTCTGATCAAAAGTCCTAAAAATTCTGTTTGTAATTTGGAAAAATGGGTAAAAGGTGGGACTGGCACAGGCCAATTCCCCTTATTATTATTATTACTATTCTAAACGGTAAATACATACACCCTTAAATTATCTACTACTAAAATCTATCTAATACCCATTTTGTGAGAATTAAATCCGTAACAATTTGATAGAGACAAACACTTGATGTCACAAGACCAAGAGGCCATTGACAGCACACATATATTATTAAAAGAGAATGAAGGTGATTATACAAACAAAAATGAAAGTAAGTTACTTTCCCGAACTTAACCGTTTGTGACATAAACTTAGTTCTATCATATATCCTTCAACTCAACGAGAACATAAATTTATTAAGCAATACACAACACAACGATAGAGCTTTTTGCATCATTGACTAACAATATCATTGTAACTCAAGAATGTTGATAACGATTTGCCATAAGTTAGCTTCGCTCGTTCCTCCCGATGCACCATGGGACATGCATTTGTTTGGACAGTAGTGTGAATGTGCGACCTCCATATAGCTTCTAACTCTGTAGCAACTTCTTTCATTGTTGGTCTATATTTTCCATTCACATTTAAGCATCTCATTGCTAGGTTAGCTACAATCAGAAGCTCATCCCTGGTACACTCTTTAATCACCATTTCATCAAAAATGGACATAACACACCCTTCTTCCATAGCCAACATAAAGTGTGCTGCCAAACTTCTTTTTTCACCTAATTCACTCAGAGAAATTGGCTTTTCACTGGTTAAGAGCTCAACTAAAACAACTCCAAAACTATAAACATCGCTCTTTTCAGTGAATTGGCTAGACTGAAAATACTCGGGATCAAGGTAGCCAAATGTACCTTTGACTAACGTTGTCAAATGTGTTTGATCTATTGAGACGAACCTCGAAGTCCCAAAGTCAGAAACTTTGGCCCTGTACTTGCCATCCAAAAGTATATTGGTTGTTTTGATATCTCTATGGTATATTGGGATTGAAGTTGCTGAATGCAAGTAAGCAAGTGCTCCTGCAACTTCAGTAGCTATTCGTAATCTCATGTCTAACGAAATTAGGAACTCATCAGTTTCAGTTTCAGTGTGAAGTCGATCATACAAGGTGCCATTTGGAATGAACTCAGAAACAAGGAGAGGGACTTCCGTTTCTAAGCAACATCCCAGTAATTTGACCACGTTTCTATGATTTATTTGGGAAAGAACGACCACCTCATTAATGAATTGTTCTAACTGGCATTCATCAACTATTTTTGATTTTTTGATTGCTACAACCCTTCCATCAGGCAACATCCCTTTATAGACTGTACCTTGACCTCCTCGGCCAAGAATTCTATTTTCATTGAAGTTGTCAGTAGCCCTTTTTAACTCACTTGATGTGAAATGTATGGTTTTATCAACTAAAGACGAGTTAGCTTCTTGTTGTTGTTTTAAAAGTAAACCGCCATTGCGTTTAAAGAATCTCTTTCTTCGCATCCTACCTTTTATTGTCTTGGTCACTATGTATAATACACAGCTAACTGGAAAAAGAAAGAGTAAAACCATGCCTGCTCGACCTGCATGAAGGTTAATACAAAGTCAATAGTTATTAAGTAGACTAAGGGGGTGTTTGGTGTAGCGTTTTCAAAATAGATTTTGCGTTTTCAAAACTGCGTTTTGAAAAAGCATATAGGTACGTGCTTCTCCAAAACTGTGTTTTGGAGGCAGATAATCATTTTTTCATCCAACCACTTTTTTAGATTATTTATGTTTTACAAACGCAATAATCAAATAATCATTTTAGAACGTAATCCCAAACACCCTCTAAATGGTATCTGAACTTCCCGGCCAATTATGTCTTAAAATGTTGTGAAGTTTCTAAAGAGTGTAATTTTCATAATTAAGGTATACACTGAGTTGTTTCATATTCTTATAACTTTATTTGTGGTCACAATATAAGCTACTAATAAATCCATATAGTCAAAAAATTCAGGGGCAACCGATGCAACTCGTTAAAGCTCATAGAAAAGTCTCAAGTGAAATAGCCATTTACAGTGGCGGATCCAACAATTTTTTTACCGGTTTCCTTTTGGTTAATTCTCACTATTTTTGATTTTTTTTCCAAATCATATAAGGTTTCCACTATTTTTTTTTTCATTTTTTTCCAAACCGAGGAGGTTCCTAGGAATCCCCAAAACACCCCTAGATCCGCCCCTGGCCATTTAGTTCCGATTGATTAGAGATCTAAGGGTTTAAATGTACCACATAATTTGACTTTTGGCAGCCAAAATCAAACCGGTTTTGTATATTGATATGGCATCAATAAGAAATAAGCTACGTGGAACCAATGAAGTGGTTATTTCATAATGTTAAAAAATAATATTTAAATAGTTGAAAAAATATCATAAAAAATCAACATACTTTCTCATTTTTCTCATAAAAGTCCTTCAATAATTTTTTCATATGAAAAACCAACATATTTTCTATTTTGTATCACAAAAGTTACTCAACAATTTTTAGAACATTAAAGTTACTTCATATGTTAAATTTGAACAAAATTATGACAAAATAATTTAAATAACTTGGAATTGTTAAAGGTGTCCATTGGTTCTTTTCCATTATGTGGTTCCTTTTATCTTGTTTGAAATTTTTTGGGTTAAACCACAAATTGAACCAAAGTAAACGGAATTTAAGTACTTCAAAACTAAATCACAAATCACATTCGAATTTAGTTTGGTTTTCGGTTTCAACCAAATACAATGAATTCATATAATTGGGTTCATTCGACTAAATATAAAGTATGGTTTACTTTGATTACTTGGTTTAGTGGGTTACATATAAACCGAATTCATTTTATTTGCTTTGGGTCTAATTATTTTTTGTTCGATTTTCCTTCTTAATTGTTTTCAGTTCTTTAGCAATTACATATGAATTTTCAAACATATCTTAGTTTGAAATATAACTTCATGTAGCAATTATTAAAAAAGTTTATATCATAATTTTGTTCAAATTTAACATGTGAATGGACTTTAATGTTCAAAAGAATTGTTGAGAGACTTTTGTGAGACAAAGCATAGATTATGTTGGTTTTTTACGTAAAAAAATGTTAAAAGACTTTTGTGAGAACAATAAGAAAGTATATTCCTTTTTTTATGGTATTTGCCCTAAAATGGTTTCATAAAGTTCAAAATAATTTACTAATAAAGCTATGTGTAGCCAATGAAGTGCTCATTTCATAAAGTTAAAAATAAATATAAATATTAAAATAGTTCCATAAACTTCAAAATAATTTACTAATAATATTATAAAATTTAAAAAACTATTTAATATAAAAATGCATGGACAATTCTAGTTTGAAAAGGTAATTAT
The DNA here is from genome assembly GCA_030545235.1 of Helianthus tuberosus. Classification (NCBI taxonomy): domain Eukaryota; kingdom Viridiplantae; phylum Streptophyta; class Magnoliopsida; order Asterales; family Asteraceae; genus Helianthus; species Helianthus tuberosus. The sequence continues at coordinate 66,802 of JARYGA010042526.1, forward strand.
CTATTTCAATATTAACTCTCCCCTGTTACTCTCTCGTTGCCAAGGGTCATTTTTTTTCATCCGGGTTGTATAACTCAGGAAGCAAACCCACACCCAAAGGGGTTTTGGCAGTGTACGCACCCAACCCACTCCTACTGGCTCTAACTCGCCCAACTCCGAGTATGACGTCTCTTGTGCCCTAATCCAACTCCTAAATCAACATATTTATTCACCAAAAAGAGTAAAACACTTAACTAGCATAATATCATTATCTACACATGTTTGATACCCTTCGACTAAAAGCCTTTTAGTGAGTGTTGCCATGTGAGACTCGTTTTTTGTTATTTGCAGTATCAAGAAAATCACGAAGTTTTCGGATACTTTATTCATCAACAAAAAGCTGCTATATACAGAACTTACAACGTAAACAAAAAAAACCACCTAGCCACTAGACTCGGTACACCCCTACAATCCAGGAGAGTACAACTCTTTATTCAAACTGACCAAAGACACGTGCATAAAGTAAAATCCCATACTTTGAATTATATGGGTAGGGGGATGTGGACGATTTCATTGTTGGGATTAGGAAGCCATGTCAAGTGGTAGCCGACACTTTTACACTCTCCCGGAAGGGGTGGTAACCGATGTTGCCTTTCTCGAGCGTGTTTTTTCACTCCGTTTTCAAACCGTTAAATGCATTCCCCCCAGTTGTTGAGTGGCGTTCGCTCAGGTCTTAACGGGTGCCCTACGTAAAGTGGTGGCATCTCCAGGCTCGGTTGAAAACTGGGTTCAGTTGCTTTTGTTGCCTTGTTGTACACTGAGGGTTGTCAGGCCTTCTTCCAGGCAAGAGCGAAGATCAGGTAATAGAAAATCCCTGCAGTGCAGCAGCATCTTGCAGGCGCTTGCATTGTGGAAAGATGGGTCTGGTTTCACAGATCTGGTCTCTTCTCTCTTGAATAGTGGGGGGGGATGCTGGGGTTCCTAGAAGGGATTCCGGAAGGGGCGAAGACAATAAAAAGGATCCCAATATCAAGCAATGCCTGCGAAAGGTCAGGGATGAGCATTTTACGGCGGCGGTCAAAGTTTTATGTTCCAGTGGGGTTGCCCCTTTGGAGAATCGACCATGAAAGCTCTTATTGATAAACACCCTGTGGTGCCACCCCCATCATTGCCTTCCAACCCTATTGTCCAGCCCACTGTTATTGCAACAGAGGATTGCGTACTTAAATGTATCCAATCCTTCCCTAGAGGGACATCTTGTGGCAGAGATGGGATGCGGGCCCAACACTTGTTGGACGCTATTGGTTGTGAGGGTTCGGTAAGTTCCTCGGGTCTCCTCACAGCCATTACTGGAGTTGTCAACCTATGGCTTGAGGGGCTTTGCCCTGAGGTGTTGGCCGTGTTTGTGGCCTCAGCCCCCCTCACCCCCTTATTGAAACCTGATAATGGTATTAGGCCTATCGCCGTGGGGGGCATCGGGCGTAGGTTGGTCTCTAAGGTGGCTATGAAGAAGGTTGCGAAGGACATGGCCCAGTATTTGGGGGATTTTCAATTCGGGGTTGGTACACCAAATGGGGCGGAGGCGGTGCTTCATAGTGCGAACAGGTTCCTGAACTCTTTTCATGAAGATGGGTCCATGGCCTTGCTCACGGTAGACTTCACCAATGCCTTCAACATGGTTGACCGCTCAACGTTCCTCCAACAGGTCCACCAACGTTGTCCATCTATCTATCGGTGGGTCCAGTTCCTGTACGCCCAACCCGCTAGGTTGTATGTTGGCAGCGATTGTATTGGGGCCACCACTGGAGTGCAACAAGGAGATCCCTTGGGGCCCCTTCTCTTTGCCCTAGCCTTACACCCACTTATTCTCCGTGTCCAGGAGCACTATAACCTCCCCTTTCATGCTTGGTATTTGGATGATGGCACGATTATAGGTAATGCAATGGAAGTTGCTAATGCGTTGGACATCATCAACACGGAGGGACCATCCCTAGGGCTCCATCTCAATATTAAGAAAACGGAAGTGTACTGGCCATCGTGTGACGGTCTCAAGGTTCAGGACGACCTTTTCCCGAGAGGGATAGGTAGACCTGAGAGGGGGGTTAAGCTCCTTGGGGGGGCGGTTAGCCGAGATTCTGTTTTTATCGAGGAATTAGCAGGGAGGCGGGCATTGACAGCGGTTGACCTTATGAAACTCTTGCCCTGCCTCCAGGACCCCCAGTGCGAGCTTCTTCTTTTAAGGTCATGCATGGGGGTAGCTAAGTTACTGTTTGGGCTGCGGACCTGCCAACCCCACTTGATGGCCAATGAGGTATCCTGTTTTGATGATGGTCTTCGAGAGGCTATCAAAGACATTGTTGTTTGCGGGGGGTCCTACTTCGGTAACCTTCAGTGGCATTTAGCATCTTTGCCGATGCGTCTGGGTGGTTTGGGCCTCCTCTCAGCTCGGGATGTTGGAGTTTATGCTTTTGTGGCGTCTAGAGCTCAGTCGTGTGTATTGCAAGACTATATCCTTCGGAACAGTGGGGTTGTTAAGCTTGACGAAGACTACCAACAGGCCCTTGAGTACTTAAGTATCTCTCTTCCAGACTTTGATATTGGAGGTTTCTCTAATATGGACACCGCCCCCCTAAAGCCACAAAAAACTTTGGCGAATGCCCTATTTGACAAAATCGCTCGGAGTATGGGAGAAAGATTCGATTTGTCTCCCCGCCAGAAGGCGGTGATTGAGTGCTTGAAAGGCCCCCATGCGCAAGATTTTTTTACTGTTATCCCGATCGAGGGGTTGGGGCAATGCATGTCGGCTGTTGAGTATAGGGCTATCCTCACATACCGGCTGATGATCCCTATGTATTCAGAAGACGAAACATGCCCAATTTGCAGTAAAGCCTGCATGGACAAATACAGGGAGCATGCTATTCATTGTAAGGAGCTCCCTGGTTTCAAATATCAGCACGACTGGGTGAGAGATGTTTTGTGGGACATCTTGAGGAGAGCGGGGATTTCTTCCAAGAAGGAGGCCCCTGTGAATTTCCTTACAGATCCGATGGAAGGGAGATCTACATTGAGACCAGCGGATCTGCTCGTCTTTGGCTGGGCGGGAGGGAAACATGCTTGTGTGGATCTCACAGGAGTCTCCCCCTTAGTTGGTTTAAGGGAAAGCGGGTTTGTAGCAGGACAGGCTATAAGGAAAGCGGAGTCTAAAAAGGTGGATAAACACGCTAAAGCATGTGCTGATAACCAACATGCATTTGTCCCCTTCGCCTTCGACACCTTTGGCTCCCTAGCTCCAGAAGCTATCCGTTTGTTGACAAGGGTCCAAAAGCTTGTCCACAGCAGTTGCTCATCAACAGGGGGCAGGGGTTTGTCTTTAATAGGCTAGGGTTTGCTATTCAGAAAGGGGTAGCGGCGCAGCTTGTTGCTCGCTTACCTGCGATATTGATGTAACTCGGCCAGTATTTTATATATAATTTTTTAAAAAATCAATCACACATTTTGATTTGACTTGTTATATTTAAAAAAAAATTAATACCCCCTCTTAATTCAAAGTGTCACCATTCCTAGCTTCCTTCTCAAATAAGCAAACTGCTCAGCCCCAAGAGCTTTAGTAAGAATATCCGCCACCTGTTCCTCTGATGAACATGCATGCAACTCGATTTGCCTTCCTTCAACTAAGTTTCTAATGAAGTGAAACCTAGTATCAATATGTTTACTTCTTCCATGATTAGCTTGATTCTTGGAGAGAAATATTGCTGAAGTATTATCACAAAAAATGTTAGTAGCCCCCTCCTGCTCATGAACCAGCTCAAACAAGATTTTCCTCATCCATGTGGCTTGACAAGCTGCTGCTGTTGCTGAGACATAGTCGGCCTCTGTTGTTGACAAGGCTACTATACCTTGCTTCTTAGAACTCCATGCGACCGCAGCAGTTCCAATAGAAAAAAACATGTGCTGATGTACTCTTTTTGTCGTCCTCTGAGCTTGCCCAATCACTGTCTGAGTATCCAACCAGCCTTACATTCTCATTCTTCCCGTACCATAGCCCAAACTTAATGGTGCCAGCAATGTATCTCAGAATTCGCTTAGCCGTCCTCATGTGATTTACTGATGAGTTATGCATACATCTTGACACAATACTTACAGTGAAAGCAATGTCGGGCCGAGAATGTGTCAAATATATTAACCCACCAACAAGACTTCTAAACTAAAAACCATCTGCAGGAGCTCCACCGTCTTCGGCTTTAAACTTCTCGTTACTATTCATTGGCGTGTTCACTGTCTTGCATTGTTCCATTCCAAACTTCCTTAAGAGCTCTCGTGCATATCTCTGCTGAGACAAGAAAATACCTTTCGGCTGCTGGTTTACTTCTAGTCCAAGGAAGTAATTTAGTACACCAATATCTGTCATTTCGAACTCACTTATCATCTTTTGTTTAAACTCAGCCAACAACTTATTTGAATAACTGGTGTACACTATGTCATCAACATAGAGACACACTATAATAACATCCTCTGGACTTGTTCTTTTGACATATAGAGTAGGCTCACTTTGACTCCGCTTGTAACCATGTTGGACAAGATAGCCATCTATGCGACTATACCAGGCTCGGGGAGCCTGCTTTAGTCCATAGAGTGCTTTATGTAACACGTACACCATCCTTTCATCACCATTCTTTTCGAACCCAGGAGGCTAAACCACATACACTTCTTCATTTAACACCCCATTAAGAAAAGCAGATTTTACGTCAAACTGATAAGCTATCCAACCATTTTGAGCTGCAAGAGCAACAACAATTCGAATCGTCTCGAATCTGGCCACGGGAGAGAAAGTTTCTTCGTAATCTATCCTACTTTGTTGTGAAAAACCTTTGGCGACAAGCCGAGCCTTGTGCCTTTGAACACTCCCATCTACATTAAATTTCAACTTAAACACCCATTTGAGGCCAATAGCTTTCTTACCGTATGGAAGTTGAGTCAAGCTCCATGTTTTATGATACTCAAGTGCCGCAATCTCCTATTCCATATCACTCTTCCACTTGGTCTTCTTCATGGCATCTTCATGTGAACTTGGTTCATCCGCAGATAGTGCAAACTGACATGCTTCATAATCAAGGATGGGTGAGGTCACATTATAAATTTGGTTAAGATCACCTACCCGATGAGCAGAATCACTCCACTAGAATCTGTGCCATCAGAAGTGTTTTCTTCACTGGTCCCTTAACTGTTTTCACCTTCACTTTGACCAGCTGAAGTGGGTCCACTGTTGGTTGATGGAGTGATAGGAGACTGAACTTCATTTGGCTCATTATTGCCAGGAACTACACTATTGTTTGTACTTTCACCACCTTCTTCATTGTTGAATAACGTGCCCTTTACAAACGTAGTACCATCATCTACACCATCATCTTTTATTTCTTCATTCCACAATCCTTGTTCACAGAACACCACATCCCTGCTTGTTATAATTGTCTTCTTAACAGGATCAAACAGCCAATAAGCCTTAGAGTTCGGTGAATATCCAACAAAAATACACTTTTTAGACTTTGCATCTAATTTTTCCGAACTTGTGAAGGAACAAGTGCATATGCAATGCACCCAAAAACCTTTAAATGACTTACTGATGGTTTAGAGCCCTACCACATTTCATATGGAGTTTTATCGGTTAATACCGTTGTAGAAGAAAGAGAAATCAGGTATACAGACGTAGAAACAGCTTCACCCCAAAACTTGCTCGACAAACCTGTAGCTTGCAGCATACACCTCGCCATTTCGACAATTGTTCGATTCTTCTTTCCGCTATTCCATTTTGCTCGAGTATGTAAGGGGCAGTCAAGTCTCGGTGTATCCCATTTTCTTCACAAAACTCGTTAAACTTTCTTTCAATAAACTCACCACCTCGGTCAGTTCGTAAAGCCTTAATTGAGTACCCACTTTCTTTTTCAACCTTTCTCTTGAACTTTTGGAACATCTCAAAAGCCTTAGATTTCTTGTTTAAGAAGTACACCCAACACATTCGAGTGTAATCATCACTTAACAAGAAAAAACAGAAATTACCTCCCATTGAAAGAGTTTGCATGGGTCCAACAAGATCAGCGTGAACAAGTTGGAGTGGACAACTGGTACGTGAAGTTCTGGTGAGAAAAGGCCTTCTTGTCTGCTTTCCATAAATACACCCTTCACATTGACTAAGATTACCAATAGGTGGGAGACCAGTCACTATATTATCCTTACTTAGTTGTTGCAAGGCATGCTCATGCAAGTGATCATACCTATTATGCCATAGGTTCGAGTCGCTACTATCAACTACTAGGGCAGTATCAACTTTGCTATCAAGATCAAAAGGAAAGTTGTTATTAGAAGCCATGGGAACCATGCAAACAACCTTTCCTGTTGACTTGTTAGTTATAGTACATGCATCATCGTCAAACAATACCCTATACCCGGTCTTCATTAACTGCCCCACAATTAATAAATTATACCCCAACTCAGGTGCATATTGCACATCATGCAAGACTTTAGTTTGTCAATTACCCATGGACAACTTCACAACTCTTTTACTTTCAACTCTTATACCCTTTCCATTTCCCATTCTTACATCGACCTTTTGTTTATCATTTAGATTCTTAAAAATGGTTTTGTGCCCGGTCATATGATTCGAGCACCCACTATCAATAAGCCATACCTTAGATTTTCCATCCCCACTGCCTCTTGCCATGAACACCATCTCATCATCATCTGAAACTGCATGAGCCATAAAAAGCTTACATTCATCATCATCTTCCTCTTGATCTACTGCAGCATTAGTTTGGGGTTCAAACCAACACTCAGATCTGATGTGACCAAACATGTTACAATTAAAACATTGTACCCCTTTTCCTCCTCGTCCACCTTATCTACCTCGGCATCTACCTCTACCGCCACGGTTGAAAGGCCGACCTCTTCCTCTGAAACTATCTCCTTCTCTGGTCTGGAATGCACACTCTTCTTCAACATGCTCTATACTTCTATTAACTCGTGTTTCATGAGACTGAAGAGATCCCATCAACTGGTCAAACGTAAGGACTGTCAAATCCTTGGACTCCTCTATTGTTGTGACCACGTGATCCCACTTTGTGGGAAGACTTCGTAGCACCTTCTCTACCACTTGTTGATCGGACACTTCTTCGCCATAAGCACGCTTCTGATTTATGATACGCATCACTTTTGACAGAAAATCTGCAATGGCCTCATCTGTCGAATACCCAAATCCCGGCTGACGTTAAATGGATCTTCGCTGACGTCAAGATATCCCGCTCCTTGAAGCTACAAAAGAATAAACCGTTAGCCTCGTCACGGGGGACCCCGGGAGGGGGATCCGTGACCAAGCTCCGGCGTGAGAGTAAGTAAACTTGCAGGAAAATGAGAGGAGCTTCTCCCGATGAGTAGAATCACCGGAAGGTTTCCTCTTTGGTGTGAATCTAATAAATACGTGTGTGGGTATTAAATGTAAGAGAATATTGGTCGGAATTAATGAGAGGAGAGTAAATGAGAGTGTAGTAAATGAGATAGTTCCGGAGATGATACCTGCCTTTGTTCTTTCTTGCTTGCTCTTATATAACAGCCGGTCCTTATCTCACTAGATATCTCCCACATGTGATCTAACGGTTTTTTGGGGGCTCTCGGGGGGTGCAGACACGTGTCTGACCCCCAACGGTGAGATGTTCACCTTAATTAATGCTCCAGCCGGAGAAGTACATTGTTTCAGACGAGATCCCATTCTTATCGAACATTAAATGAAGCCTGTTCTCTTTGCTAGCTGTTTTCCCGCCCGTTACAAAAGGAGAGAAGCCTTAATGGACAAGGTAACTCTATTTTGTGGGCTTCCGTACAATTGGGCCCTCGTGAGGATAGTCCAAAGCGGGTAAAGTGGGCTTTCCCACTGGCCCGTTGTCAAGTCATCTTTAGTCCCTGGTTCTGAGACCCGAGGCTCATGATCCAGGGCTGAGTCACAACTATTCAAAGAGTAGTTTTCCCCTGTGGGTCCACTCTAGGTCAGTTATAATTAACCGTCCCCACTAATCATCATATCGACGAACACCTATAGCGGGATTTAACCCTCTAGTAACACGTGCCTCCTTTTTTGAATTTTGAAGAGACGAATGACGTGACAGTTACCTGCATGTCAGTTATATCTCTTTGAATACCCTATCCCTCTTTCAGATTTTCCATTCAAATTTTTGATCCCTTTTCTTCTTCGTAACGATTCCTCCTAATCATCGTTCTTTCTCCGATCATGAGTCGCTCCGGCCGTTCATCGATAAGATCAGTTCTGACGGAAAAGGACTTGAAGTCCTTCGTTGAAGCGTATAAGATCCCTGAACAGTTTTCTCCTTCCCTGCCGGGTCCTAATGAACCGGCGGAATGTACACCAGACAGAATCCCCATTTACACACTGGCTTTTTCCTCCTGTGGGGTTCGGTACCCTCTTTCCCCCTTCAAAGTCGCTTTACTTCGTCATTTTGGTGTTCATTTTTCTCAGATTCACCCTTTAGGGTTTATGAGGGTGGTCCATTTTGAGCTATCATGTGCCGCTATCTCAGGGGAGCCTTCTGTTCCTCTGTTCTGCATGTTCTATAAGCTAGTTTTGGATGGGGACTGATTTACCTTTGCAAAACGGCAGAACAATGTCTCGAAGCCCTGTTACACTTTCATGCCCACCTCCACTTATCCGAAGGATTGGAAAAGCAGATTCATCTTTGTCTCTGCTGCTATGCTGCCGGAGTCCTCATTGCCAAAAGATCTTGATGCTGCGATTGAAGATGTTGTTCCTACCCTGTCTGCTACCGAAACCGTTCAGTGGAAACGGATGTGCGAGAATCCGACGAGGGCGTTCACTTTCTCCGAGGGGATGCTTGCCATGGGAGGGTTGAGCCCCTCCTATCCGGTTCGTCCCAGGGCTTTTTTCGGCAAAAAGGGTATTTCTTTACTCTTGATCTGTTGCTTATAGTTACCCCTTTTCTATGTCTTAAAGATTGTGCAGTCATCTTTAGTGTCTCTTTTTTGTGCAGAGGTGACTTTGTGGAAGCTTCTTCAAGGCGATTCCAAAGATGTCAAGTTTGTGGTTGACAACGAGATTGACCCTGGATTGAACGCGGAGGTGCAGGTTGCTGGGGGATCCGTTCAGGCCGGGGGTTTCACTACCGTGGGTGGTGATGAGGAGAACTCTTCTGATGAGGAAGAAAGTTCCCCTGACTTTCCTCCTGTTCATCCTTCTGACCAAAGTGATGATGAAGATGTGGAAATTCAGTTGGTTCGTAAGAGAAGATCTGCCAGTCCTCAGCCAGCCCCTGCTCCCCGTAGTATCCGTCAAAGACTCCAGTGGTCAAAAACCTCCTCCTTTGTCGAAAGCCATCTCCGATCTTCCCCCTGCTGGGATCAAAGGTTCTCTGTCCAAACATCTGAAGTCTTCGATCCTAGTGAGTGCTCCTCTGCTGGTGAGTCTTGTCTCTCTCTCGTTCCATTTTTCCTGTTCTTGCCTTGTCTCTGATGTTCTTTTTCTTATTTCACAGGGGAGTTCTCGGGAGCCCATAGAGATTCCTACTGGTCCCTCTTCTTCCCGTGTCCGGGATCAGGCCTCTGAGGTGGGCGTAGCCCGTTTTTCCTCAGCTTTTGAGCTTTCGCCCTCTCATGCTACTGGGACTAGCAGACCCACTCTCCTTGAGGGTCCTACTCATCGATCCCCTCTTGCTCCCCTGTTTGCTGATGCTATCCCGCTTACTTATGTCCCCAAATGGAAGGTGACCAGTTCCTCGGTGATAGGGACTCCTGAGTCTGCTAGGGACTTCTTGAGTCATGATGTTCCTCCTTCCCATAAATTTGTGAATTCTGCTTTAAGGGACGATCTTTTCAAGGATCAGTACAGCATGTCCCTGTGTGAGAGCTTTTTTAGGGGGCTGGTATGTTGCAGAGGATTGATGATCTGAGGAGGGCAAATGAAGGGCTTAAGGCTGAGCTTAAGGCTTCCCAGTCTGTTGCCGCTGGACTTAGGTGCCAAGTGGTTGATGCTGAGAGGAAGTTGCAGGAGGAGAAGGTACACAGTCCTTTCCTCCCCCCCTCTTTTTATATATATATATATATATATTGATCTTTTGTCCAGGGGGCTGGAGCTATGCTGGAGAGGAAAGAGTGGGCTTGGGAGCAGGAGATGGCGGTGTTGGTTGGAGAGAAAGAATAGTTGGCTGCTGAGCTGAAGCATTTAAAGGAAGTTGGCTCCGTTTCCCAGGAGCAACTCAACACCATGTATGCAGACTATGGGATAACTTCTGACGACAATCAGCGGTTGGCAAGGGAAAAACATTGGCTAATTACTGAAGGTTTTGGAGCCTTCCTTGCTGCTGTTGCTCAGTCGGAGGATTTCAAGAATGGCCTGGAGGAGGTTTACAGGGCATACAGGGATGTTGGCTATCAGTCAGGATTGAAGGATGGCTATGCCTATTCCGCTCAGGGCCTGGGAAGAAAGGAGACTCCACTTTACAAATCTAAGGCAAAGAAGAGGTTGTCCAAGTTGAATGAGGAATTTGGGCGTAAAACCCCGGCCATCCTTGAGAAAATCCTGGAGCATCCCCTGATATCTATTGATGAATTAAAAGCCCTGTTCTCCTCTGCTGGCCCTTCGTCTCCACCGTCTTTATCCGGGGGTGATCCCCAGTGAATTTCGGACATTTAACATCTTTCAATATGGTTGTAATATGGATAGCTTGCCTGCCCTAGGACACTTTTGAACTTTGTTTTTTTGCTTGGGAGGGGGTCCTTCGTGTCGGGGGCCTCCTTGGTTTCTAATCATGTAGCTTATGACTGTGTATTGCTTTCTTGTCTTTTGCCTGTTTCTTGTTGTGGCTGTTTGTTTTGCTGGGGCTTTTACCGAGGGTTAGTTCGGTGCTTCCCTGGGGACTTTTAGATTGCTTAGCGAGGAGCTATATCTTCGTCTCGCTTTGCTATATTTGTTATTCCGTGTGTCGTTTACTCTTGCCAAAGTTACTGAGGCCTTTCTTTGTGTATGTACTTTATATGAATAAAGAAAACTTCCTTTTGTGGTTTTGTTTACAAAAGTATGTTGTATTTTTTGTTTGTTTGTTAAACTATGATTGTCTGTTTGAGGCCAATCGATGGGCAAGTTTATAATGTGGCATTATGTTTTCGACTTATTTTGCCCGTTTTCTTTTGGGTTAGCTAGACCCTTATTTGCCCCACGGCCGGGCTTTTGGAATATTTGAGATGCCTTATACACGTGTGTTTACCTGTTAATTAGGTTTAATGGTTTTCCTGGGCACGTCTGCCCAGGTGTAATACCTGTTGTTTTGTCAAAAGAGGACATGTTGACTGCCCGTTTTCCATTTACTTCCTAGGGATTTATACTTCCCGTCATAAATTATTACAAAAGATCTGTCTTTGGGGGAACCCCAGATTAATAGTTAACTACTACAAAAGTGGCTCTTGGCCGTTTTCCTTGGGGGTGGACCCCTTACACATAATATTTCCTAAGCTGCATGAGATTCCAGGTCCTGGGGACCTCCTTACCTTCTAGTGTTTCCAATTTGCAAGTTCCTTTGCCGTTCGCCCATATGACCCGGTAGGGCACCTCCCAGTTGGGGCCTAGCTTTCCGGTGCTTTCCTGCAGGCTGGCTTCATTTGCTCTTAGGACTAGGTCTCCGGGGACGAGGTTGAGCTTTTTCATCCTGGCGTTGTAATAACTTTCCAGTTGTCTCTTGTATTTGGCCTCCCTGACTGCTGCTATTTCTCTTCTTTCTTCCAAGAGATTCAAGTTCGTCCTGAGGTCTTGCTTATTTTCCTCCTCCCGGAGCCTCATTCGGGCAGTTGGGGATTCTATCTCAGCTGGGATAACAGCTTCTGTCCCGTAGGTTAGGCTGAAAGGAGTCTCCCCATTACAACCTTTAGGAGTTGTTCTGTGTGCCCATAACACGAATGGTAATTCTTCCAGCCATCCCTTTTGCTTCCTCCCGAGTCTTCCCTTCATTCCCTTGATGACGCTTTGGTTAGCTCTCTCTACCAATCGATTACTTTGGGCGTGGGTGATGGAAGTGAACACTTGTTGAATGTGCATCTGTTCGCACCATGGCTTAAAAGGTCTTCCAGCAAATTGGACGCCATTATCGCTTACCAGCTCCTTTGGGAACCCATACCTGCAGATGATGTTGTCTAATACGAATCGCCGCATCTGTTCTCCAGTGATTTTGGCCAGGGGCTTCGCTTCGATCCATTTGGTGAAATAGTCAATAGCCACCACTACATATTTGACCCCTCCCGGGCCCTCCGGGAATGGCCCAATTATGTCGATAGCCCATTTTTGGAATGGCCAAGATGTTGAGACCGGTATCATGGGGTGTTTGTGTCGGTGGGTCATTGGTGCATGCACCTGGCAGTTATCACATTTCTTGATTTCCCCGGATGCTGTTTCGTACATTCGTGGCCAGTAAAACCCTGCATTCATTGCCTTCGTCACTATCATCCTTGGGCCCGAATGCATTCCGCAAATCCCCTCATGCATCTCACTAACCACATATTCAGCTTCTTCCATATCGACACACTTCAGGGATGGACCCAGATATGATCTTCGATATAACTCCCCATCAATCAGTTCGTATTGTAGGGCTTTGACCCTTATATTTCTGGCTGCCCATTCCCCCTCGGGTAAAATTCCATCCCTGAGGAACTTGATAATCGGTGTCATCCATGTTTCCTGAGTACTCTCAACTGCAGCTACCTCCTTCGTGTTAAGGGAAGGAGATGTCAGGACCTCCACCTTAACTTCTTTCGCGAGGTGGTCAAATGCCACCGAGGCCAGCTTACTGAGGGCATCAGATTTTCTGTTTCTTCCTCGGGGGATGTACTCCAGTCTGAAAGTTTTAAATGCCTTGGCCATTTCTTTCACTTTCGCCACATACTGAGCCATGATGCTGTCTTTGGCTTCATACTCTCCTTGGTACTGTTTAACTACCAGTTGTGAATCAGTGCTAGCTTCCACGTGCCTTGCTTTCATTTTTTGTGCCAGTCTCATTCCTGCCAAGAGGGCCTCATACTCGGCAGTGTTGTTGGTGTTTTCGAAGTCCAGCCTCACGGCGTAGGTCAGCTCAATCCCCTCGGGACTTATCAGTGTGATGCCTGCCCCGCTCCCTTCTTCACTAGAGGCCCCGTCGGTGAGTAGTTTCCACACAGCCTCGTCCTCCTTTTCTTTTTCTTCTTTCTCCAAGGCTTCCCATTTTAAAAGCTCCTTCTCTTCATCCTCGGGTACCTCTGCTAAAAAGTCGGCCAGTATCTGCCCCTTCATGGCCGTCCTGGGCTTAAACTCCAGAGAGTGTTCCCCCAGCTCCACAGGCCACTTAGCCAACCGTCCCGACAGCTCCGGTCTCCTGAGTACCTTTTGAAGGGGTTGGTCAGTCATCAGGGTAATCTTGTGCCCTTGGAAGTACCTCCTGAGTCTTCGAGATGCGAAGACTAGAGCCAATGCTAGTTTCTCCAGAGGCATGTAGCGTTCTTCGGGACCTTTAAGTGTTCTGCTGATGAAATATATGGGGATCTGTTTCCCTTCCTGTTCTACCATCATGACCGCACTTATGGTCGTTTTTGAGGCGGACAGGTATAGGAGCAACGGCTCCCCGGGTACTGGGGTGGCCAACGTTGGGAGCTTGCAGATGTAAGCTTTCATTTCTTGGAAGGCAGCCTCAGCCTCTGTGGTCCATTTAAACTTGTTTGTCTGGAGGCAGTCTTTCAACACTTTCATGAAGGGAAGGGTCCTGTCGGCTACCTTTGATAAGAAACGGTTCAACGCTATTAGTCTCCCGTTTAGCTGCTGAATGTCCTTCAGGGACCTGGGAGATCGCATCTCGGCCACAGCTTGGGTTTTCTCCGGATTTGCTTTGATTCTTCCTTTAGTGACCACTACTCCCAGGAAACTCCCCTCCTCTATTCCAAAACAGCACTTCCCAGGGTTTAACTTCATGTTCACATCTTGCATAGTGTTGAGAGTCTCGGCTATATCGTCTATCATGGCCATCTCCGTCAGGCTTTTGATAACAATGTCGTCGACGTGTACTTCTAGGTTCCTTCCCCGTTGTTCCCTGAACAAAGCGTTCATGAACCTCTGATATGTGGCCCCAGCATTTTTAAGACCGAAGGGCATCTTGGTGTAGCAGAATGTCCCTTCGTCTGTGATGAAGGCAGTTTTTTCTTCGTCTTCCATTGACATCTGGATTTGGTGGTACCCCTTGTAGGCGTCCAGGATGCACTTCAGGGGGTACTGAGACAAAGAGTCTACCTGAACGTCTATCTCCGGGAGGGGATAACAGTCCTTAGGATATGCTTTGTTCAGATCTTGAAAGTCGATGCACATTCTCCACCCCCCGTCTTTCTTTTGAACCTTAACCGGATTGGCGATCCAGGACGGATACTTCACCTCCCTAACTATCCCTGCCCTGAGCAGTTTTCTGGTTTCCTCACAAGCAGCCCGTCTCTTGTTGGGTCCCATGCTTCGCTTTTTCTGTTTCACCGGTTTTGCCCATGTGTAAGTGTTTAGCCGGTGCTCGGTTAGGCTCCTGGGGACTCCTGTCATGTCCCCATGTTGAAATGCAAACACATCTATGTTGTGGAGAAGCAACTCCTTCAGGGCACTCTTGCATTTGTCACTTAGGTGGCTTCCCACTTTGATCGTTTGTTCTGGGAACCTGTCGCTAAGGACCCACTCTTCTACTCCCTTTTTCTGGGGTTTCTCAGGTGCTTCCTCTTTGGATACGGAAGAGATTACCTCATAAGCAGATTTAACCCATGCTAGACCCTTCGGTGTCTGAAATACTAAAGCTCCGTGGGGAGTGGATGCCTGTGCCTGTAAGTCTCCAATTCCAGGTCTTCCTAAAATCGCGTTGTACTTTGAGGGTGCCCGGACCACTGTGAAGGTCAGATTTATCGTTCGGACCCGATCCCCTACCCCAACTGTGAATGGGAGCCTGATCTTTCCCAAGGGGTGTGATATGTTGTTGTTGAATCCCACCAAGGGGATGGAATCTTCTTCCAACCGATCTCTTACATCTCTTTCGAATCTAAGGAAACAATGCTCGTATATTACCTCGACACCGGACCCTCCGTCAACATGTATTCGAGACACCTTATGGCCAGCTATTATGGCCGAGATGTTTAAGGGAAGTCGTTGCACTTCGCTTTCTTCCAGGTATGGCATAAGGATGGGAGCTTTCATGCAGTTCGGGGAGCCCAGGATCCTGGCTTTTACACTCCGGGTGGTATCGAATTCATTCCTCCTTCTAATCATATCAACATCTGCCCTCCCAGGCTCCCTTACATCTCTTCCCTTGCGGTCCCCCCTCCCTCTTTGATTTCTTTAACCAGATGGGCTAGCCTTCCCGTCTTCACCGCGGTTTCTATTTCCCTTTTTAGATACATGCAGTCATCGGTTTTGTGGCCAAAGCCTTTGTGAAAATCGCAGTACTCATTTGGTTGTGCCTTCGGGCCGGGTTTTATGGGTGGTGGCCTTGGGAAGGAGTTCTTTACCCTTTCCGTGGCCAGTATCTCACTCGGTGTCTTGGTGAGGGGGGTGAAATTATCGGAGTACAAAGAGGGACCCCTCCCTCGGGGTCTGTACGGGGAGTATGAGGGTCTCACTCTGTCATGCATCATTCTATCAAAAGCATGTTTTCGGGAGTAAGGTGTACCTTTGTCAGGAAGCTTTGTGGTTGGGGTGACCCTCCGAGGTGTGACATCCGTCTCCTTAGCTTTGCTGACCGTGTCTTTCCCTCTGACAAAGGCCCTGACCCTGTCCATGAGGTTGTCAAATGAGTGGGGAAACTCCTCCCCCAGTTTTTCACACAGCTGTGCATGCTTCAGCCCGTTTATGAAGCTACTGATCTTCATGACCTCCGGGACGTCTTTGATGTTCATGCTTTCCTTGACGAATCTCTCCATATACTGGTCTATTCGCTCATTGTCCCTCTGCCTTATGTGGAGGATCTCATTTGGATTCTTGACCACCTTTCTCTGTTGACCAAAGTTCCTGAGGAACTTCTGGCTTAAGTCTTCATAACTATCGATTCCCCCCGGAGGGAGGCTGTCAAACCAGAGCCGGGCCCCCTCCGTTAAGGTTTGTACAAACATATGGCACCAGACCGACATGGGCCACCGTCCCAGTTGCCCTGCCCCCTGAAAGCATGGAGATGATCCTCAGGGTCTCTTGTCCCATCATATCGGTCAAAGTTTGGGGGTAGCTTTGTCTTAGGGGGCATTGGTGCTTCTGCTATCCTCCGGGTAAATTTTGAGACTTCAGCTAAGTCCCATGGGAGGTAGGGTTGATCCAGGCCGTCGTTGTTTGGTTTTTCCTTTTCCTTCTCTTTTCCTTTTGGTTTCTTTCCCGTAATGAGATCCTCCCTTTCTTCCGAGGACATTTGTCTAAGGGCTGTCATGAATGTTTCCAGTGGGTCATCTCCATTGCCCTTGTTTTGGGGGTCTGCCTTATCTTGATTAGAGGGTGTATCAAACGACAACTTAGCCCTGATACTGTCAAGTTTCTCTTGTCTTTCTAGGTCCTTGAGGCACTTCCTCAGTTTCTCTCGGTGCATGGCTACAAAATCCGGGGTGATGGTCTCCTCTTTTTCCAACAATTCTGTCTGATTCTCATTCTCTTCCTCATTGGTTATATCTTCCATCGTAACTTTGTCATGATCATTCTGTACCGTCTGAATGACCTGTGAATCGGGTGTAACGTCCATGCTACCTTTCCTAAAACGGGTTGTCTATGAGGTCGGAGTTCAGTGTGGAGACACCGGCCGAGCTGATGTCCCACGGATGGCGCCAATGTCGAATACCCAAATCCCGGCTGACGTTAAATGGATCTTCGCTGACGTCAAGATATCCCGCTCCTTGAAGCTACAAAAGAATAAACCGTTAGCCTCGTCACGGGAGGGGGATCCGTGACCAAGCTCCGGCGTGAGAGTAAGTAAACTTGTAGGAAAATGAGAGGAGCTTCTCCCGATGAGTAGAATCACCGGAAGGTTTCCTCTTTGGTGTGAATCTAATAAATACGTGTGTGGGTATTAAATGTAAGAGAATATTGGTCGGAATTAATGAGAGGAGAGTAAATGAGAGTGTAGTAAATGAGATAGTTCCGGAGATGATACCTGCCTTTGTTCTTTCTTGCTTGCTCTTATATAACAGCCGGTCCTTATCTCACTAGATATCTCCCACATGTGATCTAACGGTTTTTGGGGGCTCTCGGGGGGTGCAGACACGTGTCTGACCCCCAACGGTGAGATGTTCACCTTAATTAATGCTCCAGCCGGAGAAGTACATTGTTTCAGACGAGATCTCATTCTTATCGAACATTAAATGAAGCCTGTTCTCTTTGCTAGCTGTTTTCCCGCCCGTTACAAAAGGAGAGAAGCCTTAATGGACAAGGTAACTCTATTTTGTGGGCTTCCGTACAATTGGGCCCTCGTGAGGATAGTCCAAAGCGGGTAAAGTGGGCTTTCCCACTGGCCCGTTGTCATCATCATCCTTCATTTAGAGAGTCTCAATCTCCCTTCGTAATCCCTGTAACTTCACTGTCTTCACTTTAGAATCTCCCTGATATTTAGTCTGCAGCACATCCCAAGCATTCTTTGCAGTTGTTGCAGCGACTATGCGAGAGAAAATACTATCATGCACGGCTTGTTGAATCAGTGCTAACGCCCGTGCATCCTTCTTGGTGTTTTCTTGCAGACGAGCAGCATTATCATCATCACTGGAGAACCCTTTTGAGACCAGATCCCAAAGTTCTTGTGACCGCAACACCGTCTTCACTCTTATACTCCAGAACTCATAGCCCTCTCCTTTGAACACAGGAAGGAGAGGCTGGTTACTGTTGTTGCTTGCAGACGCCATGACTCTTTACTCTTTTCTCACGATTTATAATATCTCAGATCTAAGAACAGTGGCTCTATACCACAATGTTATTTGCAACATCAAGAAAAGCACAAAGTTTTTGATACTTTATTCATCAACAAAAAGCTGCTATATATAGCAGAACTTACAACGTAAACAAGAAAACCACCTAGCCACTAGACTCGGTGCACCCTACAATCCAGGAGAGTACAACTCTTTATTCAAACTGACCAAAGACACGTGCATAAAGTAAAATCCCATACTTTGAATTATATTTTAATATTTTTGAGGTGCGAGTCTATAATAGTATAAGGAAATGACATTACCTGCAAATATACCCGGGGAAATTTTTTCAAACGGAAGATGACAAGTGAAATTCAGACTGAAAAAGTCATGATCATCGTTATACATCAATTCCTTTGCACACTGACCACCAATTTTTTTTGCACCTTTCACACTCTTCCGTAGGCTCGCCTTCAACAAATAAGAGGAATTTCCATTTTAGTATATAACAAGCTAACAATCAAAAGAACCAGCTAAAAGAAGTTATACCGGTATTATATATGTTACTTATCTTACGTAATTTTTATATATTATGATTATTCGTAAATAAAAGTTCTTATATAATAATGTATGAAACAAAAATAGTTATCCCCTAGTTGATGAGAATGGCGATAATAGTGAATTTCATCTTTTATGCGATCGTGAATTTGATGTATTAAACACCCAAATGGCTTAAACATATCGTACATTTTCATTTAAAAGAGCTTGTTGGAAATTGAATGTTTTTCGATTATCTATTGGATTATTTTTTATTATTTTTGGATCATCTTTTAACATATAATCATGCATTTTTTTATTAACTTTTGAGTTAATGTTGTAATTTATAAAATTATAGAGTTAGCTAGTCAACTCAGTTGAACCGCTCGGTACAACCTGGTTCAACCGGTTGAACCATTTTTTAGCCTAATCCGGTTTGATTTAAAAACCGGTTTTTAAAACATTGAAAAAAAATATTATATATTGAATTACATACCATAGTCGTACTTGCATCCATCTACTAAATAAGGGTTTCCAGTATATCCAGTAAAGTACTTGCATTCCCATGTATCCACTGAAGTACCATTACTCATATCCACTTTGCGTCTTTTCCGGGTTGCGTTATCACAACAAGTTAAATGATCGGAGTTTGCTAGAGTCCACCGAAGTGATACGGGAATAAAAGAGGTATTCCTGACAGAATACCCACCTTGGTCATATAAAGCTTCATCCACCAAGAAGGCAGGCCCACAACCTCCATCTTCCTCTTCCTCTTCCATGGTGATGTTAACATTGTACGATTTGAGATAATGAGGAATTGCGGCTTGACAACAGCCGATCCCAAAAAAGCTGTTTCTTTCGCTAATAGTTACTCTGGGACAAGCCGTTGAACACCCTGTGACCACACTCCCATTATCCATCATAACAGCAATACCACACCCCTCAAAAACAAATTTATTGTGTCGTTTGGAAAACAAGAAGGGGCTCCCACCAAGATCGAGACCATTGTTATTCCGAACTGAGTTTTGGCAATCAGTGATCCTTGGAGTACTAACAGTAACTGTTAGATTCTTTAAGTTTACACCCAAGACTTCTAGGTGGTTGAGTGCAGGTAGATACGGTGTGGAGGACTTACAATCAACTATGTACCATTTATTGACAGAACAATCCGCACCGATTCCAAAAGGGTATGGAATCATCACGTTCCCGCACGTATCATTGCACCCTGTCTTGGCGTACTTCGCAATTGCAGTTGATGTTGCTGTTAATATAAGGAAGAAGAGTAATAAATGAAGGAAAGCTTGAAGATACTTCATATTTGTAAAGAATAAGGATGGTAGGGGAAATTGTAATGGGAGTTTTATTTATGGCATATGGCGGGTATGTATGATTGGAGAAAACCTACCGAGGAATAAACAAGAGACCGAGTCTACATTGAAAATTGGAATATTGAGGATATTTATGCTCTTGGTGGATGGTTAGCAAGATCTAATTAGATAAGGGTGGTGGTCCATTGACAAAAAGAAAGCCTTTAAAAAACCTAGGTTGGAAAGGGGAAGGTCTTGGGTTCAAGTTTCACATGCGACAACGGATTAAAGAAATTAGCCGTTCAAAAAAATAAATTACATTTACTTGTGTTTGATTATTTTAGAGAATAGAATAAATTATACAAATAACAGCCACATGTGTGTCAAAAATTATGGATATCATTTATGGTGTAAATATCAAATATAAATAAGTCTTAAGATATAAAATATCCTTAATGTAAGAAGTGAAAGAGAATTTTTTTATTTTTTTTATCCCTATTACTTAAGAATGTTGTTTAGCAAAGTAAAAAAAAAATGATTTTACAGTAGTATAGTAATTATGTGATTTTGTAGGATAATATACTACAAAATACAAATTACATAATTACTTTTGTAGGGTAATTATAACTGCTCTACTAGTGTGAAATCATGATTTTTTTTTAATTCTAGGACTAAAAGACATGTTTAATAAGATGAGAAAAAAAATTCAAAAAAAAAAAAATCTCTCGTTTACTTCTTACGTTAAAGGTATTTTGTATGTTAAAACTTATTTGTACAATAACTTAATCCATCACTTAATTTCTTATTAAAACTTTACAAATATGGTCTTCATTTTTCTCACATGTCTACTTTATTTAAATTAGCATCCAAATTTTCTAGAAAAAAAAAACAAAAGTTTTTAAACAAATTTTATATTAGAGGACCCAGGTCACCTAGAAAAAAAAAACAAAACTTTTTAAAGAAATTTATGTAAAAATCCCTTTTATATTAGAGGACCCAAGGTACCTGGATATGAGGTAGTGGGTACCCTACCAGCAACCCGCACTTTATCGCCGATGGTGCGAGTGAGGGCTACAAATTGAAGAGTTAAATGTTTAAAACGGTCAAATTTTAGCTTTTTCTCTTTTTGCCTTTTCTTTGAACGTCTCTTTTGTATTCCAAGACTTCCACTGTGCTATTCCGTGTATGTTTGACCATGACGATACCAATCTTACGTCACGATACTTCCCACCGGGCTGAGCTGTAAATATCGGGGTACGACAGCAGTAGAATTTGATGCAACAATTTGCTTCTTGCTTTGCCCGGAGATCAAAGCATTGCTTAAATACTGACATCCTCCTGTAGTTGACTTTCTTGTAGTGAGACAACATAAAAAGTCACTATCTGAGAAGCCAACTAGCTTAATATCCCTTTCAGAGCAGTTAAATGTGACTCTTTTGGTGAGGCATGGTATCTTGCATACAGACATGTGGCAAACATGATATTAGGTATTAATGAAGTGAGATACATCAAGGACCGTATCATACATCTATACAAAGTTTGATCAACATGTTTGCCAGTTGGGTTAGAATCTAATGACTTAGATGTACACATGGGTGTGGTGCATGTTATACAATTTTCTAGATCAAATTTCTTCAAAAGAGTTTTCACATATTTGTTCTGATGTATAAAAGTTCCTCTATCAAGTTGCTTAACTTGTAAACCTAGAAAACATTGTAGTTCACCCATTGCACCTTTCAAATTTCGATGTACTAAGTTATGAAAAACTTCACACAGTTTTGGATTAGTTGATGCATAAATTATGTCATCAACGTATATCTGAGCAATGGTTAGATCTTTACCTTCCCATTTTAAAAATAATGCTTTATCAATTGTTCCCCTCTAAAAGTTATTTGCAGCTAAAATGAAGAGAGAGTGTCATACCATGCTCTTGGAGCCTGCTTGAGTTCATATAAATCTTGTAGGAACTAGGTTCACTTTTTATAAAATATAATTACAAAATATATAATAACGAGACTCTCGTTATTCGTAGTAAATATCATAGTACAATACCGGTTGCAATAACTAAATAAAAGAATATAAAATATAATTATATATACCAATCTTGATTCAAGTCGCATCTCTGGTGGATCCTACACGCGCACTTGATAACATCCTATACTCGAGTATTCATCATCTTGAGTCTTGAAACATGCTCCTTGACTGCAACAAAGAGCACACTAAAACGTTGACGATTTTGGTTGAGGCACGTGTTCAACACGCTTCCCTTAAAACAGATTTCACGCCTCTACTAAAGACAACGCGTCTGTCTGCAAGGGTACAATAGCCGAAGCAGTCTGTACTGCCGGAGATGGCTCACGCGCCCAAGGTTACATCCGGTAATTGTAGTGTTTGAACTCATGTGGTGGAAAACAAGTAGAGAGTACTCATCTCTCTAGTTGGTCTTCAAGTGTTCATCCTCCTTCTAGTATTCTTCATGTATGAAACAATACCATATTCTTGTTATAACAAAAGAAGCACATAGCCTATTATTTGTACAAAAGTTAAGGATTAGTGAAAGGTTTCACTTAATTAGTCACTTAATTAGAGACTTAAAAACTCTAATAAAACTAATTAAATGTCATCAAGAGGCTCTACTCAAGAGTTTCTGTTTTATTTATCACATGAAGATTCTAATTAATATTTATAATTTCATTAAATTATAAATATATTAAAATATTCATTCACCAAATTGCCAACAAATCTTTGTCAATCTTGTAGACATGGTTGGGATAATGGGCATCTTTAAAGGCATGAGGCTAACATACATAGACTTCTTCATTGATCTTTTCATAGAGAAATGCACATTTGATACACTTTCATCTTGTGAGTCATAGTAAATGCTTGGAACAACTTGATAGCTTCTAATCTGGCTATAGGAGCAAAAGTCTAATCGTAGTCAATCCTTTCTTCTTGTTGAAGCCTTGAACCACCAGCCTTGCCTTGTTTTGTACTACAATTCCCTTTTCAACAGTTTTGTTTTTGAATACCTATTTGGTTCCAATGGGGTATTTTCCTTCAAGTAGAGGGACAAGTTGCCAAACCTCTTGTCTTTTATAGTGAAAAGCAATTTTAAATATGTCTAGGATGAAGTGTAAGAAAAATTTTGATATGTGTTGGATATATGTATGTAGGGCTGTAAACGAACCGAACGAACACGAACAAGGCCATGTTCGTGTTCGTTCGTTAAGGAAATTAACATGTTCGCGAACTGTTCACGAACGCATACCGAACATAAGTTTATGTTCATGTTCGTTCGTTAAGGAAATTCAGTTGTTCACGAACATTTCGTGAACACTGGTCTCGAACACAAACGAACGCATGCAAATAACAACGAATGTAAACGAACATTTAACTTGAAAATAAAAATAGAAAACATTGTTATCCTTAAAAATTGGATATAAGTAGTTAAATACAACCATCAAATGTAAATCAAAACACAAGAAGTCTACTACACCACTAAATCATAAATCAAGGTTAACTAACCTAGACATAATTATCCCAAAAAATGTCTTCGAGTGTCCAAATTTTAGCTGACTTAGAAAAAACAGGGTTTCAAGTTTTCAATATGTCTAGATAAAAGATTTATTATTTATTATTTTTAATATAATCAAACGAACGAACATGAACACACGTAAATGAACATATTACCGAATGTTCACGAACGCAGTCGAACGAACGAAACTTGTGTTCGTGTTCGTTCGCTAAGCTATCCGAATGAAATTTTTTGTTCGTGTTCGTTCATTAAGCTAATCGAACGAACATAAACGAACTTCCCGCCGAACGGTTCACGAACTGTTCGCTGAACGTTCGGCTCGTTTACAGCCCTATATGTATGATATATTTCTATATATGTAGGATAAATTTTTTAAATGTCTAGAAAAATGGTTTTTAGCTAATTAATAATTTAAGATATAAACTATTTATTGTTTTACCATTACGTGTTTTCTTCTTTTTCTTCTCGTATTAAGTTCCTTTTCAAATAA
Organism: Helianthus tuberosus; assembly: GCA_030545235.1. Classification (NCBI taxonomy): domain Eukaryota; kingdom Viridiplantae; phylum Streptophyta; class Magnoliopsida; order Asterales; family Asteraceae; genus Helianthus; species Helianthus tuberosus. Next base: position 90,569 of record JARYGA010042526.1, read on the forward strand.
TCATTCCCCATATATTGGTGTTCTTTTATGTTCAATTATATTGTTAGTTTTGATGTAATATGTTAAATTCAACTGTTATGTTATATCGGTCTTGTTGCTTGATGGTATATTATTGTCTACCTTTTAGGTTGTTCTTTCCATTCGTTATTATCGTTAAAATTGAACCTTATATTAAACAAACACATTAAAAATAACTTCTCTTCAGAGCATAAGAAAAAAGAATCATGGATGATTTTCCACGTGTTCCAAGAATAAAATAAAATGTTAGTCATAAATATAACTTATTATTTCATGATATCTTACTAGATTATCACTGTTAATTAATATTTAAAACTGTTTTGTACGCGCTCCAAGAAAAATTATAAGTTTTGTCGTTTATCTATATACTACTTTTCAGGCAGTGTACTTTTCAACGAATTTTGACAGGTTTTACCCTTTATAGGGAATTTTGTTGCAAGTTACGTCCTTTGAGCCTAACTCAGTTAAATATTTCTGTTAAATCTTATTACACATGGGTAATTTAGTCATTTTATTTATTTAAAGGACAAAACTTGTAATTTATTCTTTAAAAAATGTTTCAAAAACATAATATATATATATATATATATATATATATAGGGTAAGGTTCATGCGAGAACCACCCTTATTGCGAGAACCGCGAGAACCAATGTGAACACAAAATAAAATCTAAAAAAATATAAAAAAATCACTCAAAAAAAATTTAATATTTAAAAAAAAATCGCTATATTTCGTTACCAAAAGAAAAAAAAACTTTTTTTTTCGAGTAACAGTTATCCATGCACATGTGCATATGTATCATTACTTCGACAAATTCGGTAATACGTTATCAGGAATACACAATTGCACTTTAATTTATAATGCCATCTGTAATACACTACTTTTTACATTACCAATGTTTTGGTCAAAAATTACCAAAGCAATTAAGTGATCAAATTAGTTAAGTGATGTAGTGTGCTAGAAATATGTGTTGGAAATATTTTGATTAAGTTGTTTGTAAAAACAGTTTTCAGGATACGGCTCAGGATATAAAGCTGTATCTATGATCAAACAATGAGCAAAAAATGTAAGGGGTGACACGAGATATACGAGGAAAGCCCTTGATCAATCTAGATCGCCGGCACAAAACCTCGGGAGCTGACAATCGCAGCTGCCTTGTTCTTCTATTACTTCGAATATCAGGATACAGTGCAGGATGTGATGCGGATCAACTAGGTGTTACAAGGTAATTCGAGTACAAGTGTTTGTGTGTAGTGATTGCTAGTAGCTAGAGAAAAAGAGTATAAGTGAAATTGCGTGCCTTAATCTGATCCGATCCATCTATTTATAGTAAAAGAAATTTAACAAACTACCCTATTAAACCGGGATTCGGCGGATATTCCCCATACGAACGTTGTAGACCTGGTTTGCCCGAGTCTTTAGGAGAAGAGGTCCACTTGACCTTTAGTGACCCACAGCTTCTAACCTGCACATGGTTAATTTAGTTAATACCAGGATATCGCACCAGGGTGTTACCAATATCCTGATCCGGTATCCTGATCACAAGTAAACAATCAAAAGCAGAATATTAGTCAGGATATATATGCTCAGAAAATGACCCATAACAATTGTCCCCAAAATATACCTGTTGGAATTCTGAATTCAAACAGATATATTTTAAACTTTTTCACCTGGATCGAGGCAATCAATACTACGAGACTTTTGAAATGACAACGTGCAACTTCCAAGGCATTATTTACTCTTTACCCCTATCCTTTAGCCTATAATTATCCAAAATACTTTGCATTATGATCATCTCTATCTTCAAGCAAATTTCAGGTACTTTTTCTCACTCTTTTCCCTATTTTCCCTGTTTAAATCCGCTACTCTCCGGTTGTGATCCTCCATGGCTACCCGCACTAGATCCCAAACGGCGGACTCCATTCCCCCTTTTCACAGACAAAACCTGCTTAAGGAACCTTCGAAAGAGGTATGTTCTTTCGATAATGCCGATATTGCGGCTTTACGAGCTTCCGGCGCCTTTCCCGCCGGTACAATTTTCCGTCCCTTCGACCGAGAGGTCCGATCGGATTTTCGTTCTGACGAGTGGGTATGCTTCTTCGCTTATCCTTTCTCCACAGGGCTACAGTATCCGTTTTCCCCTTTTATCTCTCGTTTCTTCGAGCTCACAGGCCTTAGCTTCGCCCAAATCATGCCCATGGTTTGGCGCGTGTTAGTCACCTTGGAGCGGATTAAGGCTCGTCATATGCCCAACCTTTGCATCGAAGATCTGCCGATAGCCTATCGCTTAAGATCTCATGGATCCAGCCGGTTCCTTCTATTTTCTATCTCCAAAGATCCTCTCATTCTTAAGGCTACCAAGAACGATGATAAATGGACAAGAAAATTCTTCTATGTAAAAAGGGATTCCATTGATAGGGGTTTTGACCTTCCTAAGAGATGGTTGACTTCCGGTAGGATTTAGGGTTTTAGGAATATCCCCAATAATATCCCGAGACTACATCTTGAACTGATATTCTGATATGTTTATTCCTTTTTTGCAGCAAACTTCAAGGAATTAGCTCCCCCAAGTGCCGAATCGGAAGGGAGGATAAAAGAAATCTACAAGCTTCCGAAAGGTGAAAGGTCCTTTACCCTGCTACTCACAAGTCAAAGTCAAAGATCAAGTTCCAACATGTCTGGTAAGCATATTCTTAGTAATTATCTTTATTCATTAAACCGATTATCTTAGTAATTATCTTTATTCATTCCCATCCGATATCCTGAACATGCATGTTAACCATTATCCTGCACATTTTATATTGATACCTGTGTCTTTAACTGCAGGGCTTGGAACGTCTCATGCACTTGTATGAAGAGGCCTGCGGGCTTAATAAGATGCTGGAGATCAAACTCGAAAAAGCTGAAGCCAGTATAGCTGATCAAGGAGCGATTGCGGCCGCCAAGTCCCAACATTATGAAGATAAATTCAAGGCGATGACCCAGGAGCACCAAGCTTCCCTTCACAAAGCCAATGAGGATGCTCAAGCCAAGCTAGATGCCGCCCTTCTTCAATACCAACAGGATATGAGTTCCTATCGGGACGGCCTCAAAGGATCCGTTGTTATTTCCCTTCTCCAAGCCAGGTTAAGGATGGCTTATGAGGCCAAAGCCTTGGGCTTCGAATGCCCCTCCTGGAATGTCAAGGCTTGGGAAGCGAAATTACAGGATCTTGGAGGCCATCCTGTTGCACACCCCGCAAAGCATGCTGGTGAAGAGCCTTCTAAGGCGGCAGAGGAGGTGGCCAATGCTGGTGATGATGCTGAGAAGAATCCTGAGGGTGATGCTGGTGCAGATGCTGGGAAATAGGTTGCTGGTCAAGAAGGTGCTGCCCCTTAGGCAGCGAAGTGGGCGATGATGGATATACGTGCCAAGGCTGGAGCCCACTTTTTTAAATTCAATGGTTGTGGTTTGTTTAAACAATTTACATTTCCTGTCTTTGAACAATTTATATTTCCTGCATTAGTACAATATGATGACCAAAGGTGGATGGGTCCTGGGTTTCAGGATGAAGCCCTTGGTTATCGGTTAGTATAACCTGTTTTGAATGACGTAACGGTTGGAGGTGGACAGGTCCCGTTTTGAGATAAAACCTTCAACCGTTATGTAAGTATGGTAAAACTAATCGTGCTTTTGGCGGATGGGCCTCGGTTTGAGGTGAAACCAAAAGCACAACTTTTGACATGTTAATAATATAACCTCCTTTTGACTTGTTTGTTGTTGCCTTCTAATTTCTGTCATGCATTTCTTAGTTTAGGTTTTAGCTTTGCGAAATTTGTGCAACTATCTTTTGAAAATATCCTGATCAATATACTCAGTGATATCTTATGAAGACCTTTATCAAATATAATTTCTCAAAATCCAAACAATTTTAGACAAAAATAAAAGATAGTCTATTTTCCAAAACCTGTTTTGATAACACTTGTTTGATCAGAGTATTAATTTTCAATCCAAGTATCATCTCCAAATATTCCAATCAAATATCCTGAAACGTATCCCAAAAACACATTTTGAAGACATATCCTAAAGATATATCCTTATCAGGATATTTTGAGCCTTAAACAGAGTTAAACAATTCATGTAAGGTTCACAAAGGAAAGATCATACTAGGAATTGAGTGTAACCCTAGTATTAAACTCCAACCCCTTTTGCGACTTCTCCCACTAAGATGTCCCCAGTCCGAGACACTTAGCCCAATTTTGATCTTTTGAGCTTCACACAATTGCTTAGAAGGAATGTCCCCTGTGCACGAAGTCTATAAACACTTAGAAATTTTTTGAATATTAGTTCCAATTGTTTAGACAATTCTTGTGTTACAGGGGTAAAACCCAAAAATATACTGGAGATAAATCCTTAGTACCCTGGGGAAAATCCCAAATTTTCATGCGCTACAGGCGGGAGTGTATAAACTCCAAGACTTAGAAAGGTGATAACCTTTAAACCTTAGAGAGTATGAAAATAACCTTTCGTGAGAGAGGGTGATCAATCCTCATATACCTTTAGGATTCAGGATATAACCAATAGTAACGAAATTGTCAGCCACTTTTACATGAACTGGTCCCGCCACCTTGAACTATTCCCGAATAACTTGCGCTCCAGGCGGGGTGTTTAAACCCAATTCGGAAGAAAGGTGAATACCTTTACACCTGTGAAGGGATCAGGATCCCTTGGACGTGAGAGAGGGGGCCAATCCTCTAATCTTCTGAAGTATCCTGAATGTATATCCTGGAGCTATATCTCGAAGCATATACTGCAAAACAACCGTAAGCTAAGGTGGGTGTTAACCTGGCTAACACCCCTCCAATGCTTAAGTCAGTAATGGGTTCAAAATAGTAAATAATATTAAAATTAAATAAAAGAGACAGAATCTATACCATCTTGAGTTAGAATTTAAATTCCATACTCACTTGAAATAGAGTTTTAGATGTATAGCATTCCAGGATCTCGGTAGCATATCCCCCTCCATATTCTTGAGACGGTATGCTCCTTTTCCTGATTCTGATTCAACCTCATAGGGTCCTTCCCATTTTGGAGCCAACTTTCCATCAGCAGGATTAGTAGTATTCTGAAAAGCCTTTCTCAATACCCAATCTCCAACTTGAAATCTTCTAGTCCTTATATTCTTGTTATATGCTTTAGATATCCTCTGTTGATATGCTGCCATCCTTAGTATCCAGTTCCTGGCATAGGACTTCAGGATTCTGCTCAGGATCCCGGAGGTTGGATCTCGCTTTAGGTATCACCATTTCTGTCGGAATCACCGCTTCTGCTCCAAACACCAAGGAAAACGGGGTTTGGCCAGTTGCACTTTTCACTGTCGTCCTATCAGCCCACAAAACAAAGGGTAATTCTTCTGCCCATCTTCCTTTCTTAGCGCGGGGTCTCTTTTTCAAGTCGTTGACAATTATCTTGTTTGAGGATTCTGCCTGCCCATTTGCTTGAGGATGTACCGGTGTGGATGTAATTATTTTGATTCCCCAACTCTTGCAAAAGTCAGTAGTCCTTTTACTTATAAATTGAGATCCATTGTCACAAATTATCTCAGTTGGTACTCCAAACCTAGTCAGGATATTCCTTTTTATGAAGGATACCACTTCTTGATCTCTAACCTGAACGAATGCTTCAGCTTCGACCCACTTAGAGAAATAATCGGTCATTGCCAACATGAAGACCTTTCCTCCTGGAGCCTTTGGCAATTTTCCTACTATGACCATTCCCCATTTCATGAATGGCCAAGGGGAAGCTATAGGATAAAGTGGTTCGGCCGGCTGATGTAATATGTTACTGTGTCTTTGACATGCATCACATCTTCGAGCATATTCTGCAGCATCTTTTCTCATCGTCGGCCAATAATATCCTGTTCTTAACGCCTTTGAAAACAATGACCTGCCCCCAGTATGGTTACCACAATCCCCTTCGTGTATATCCTGAAGCACTTCCTTAGTTTCGGGATCCTCTAAGCACCTCAGATATGGTCCTGCAAGAGATTTCTTATACAAGACATTATTTATAATAGTGAATCGTGATACCTTCATTCTAAAGGCCTTAGGATTCTCATCCTTTGGGATGTGTCCTTCCTTGAGATATCTTATAATTGGAACCATCCAGGACTTGGGATCCTTCTCAGGATACTCATCAGGATCCTGAATACTTAGTACTTCCTTATCCTGAGGATTCGTCACAGGATATAAGATATGTAACATTGGTATTCGGGTTCCTTCCGGTATCCTGACTGATGATCCTAGATTCGCCAAGGCATCAGCTTCAGCATTATCCTCTCTTGGTACCTTTAACTGCATAGGATCCATTAAAATGATTAGTGATTAACAAGGAGTCAACATATACTTGCAAATTCTTGATACTCATATTTTTAGCCAACTCTAATCCTGCAATTAAAGCATCATATTCTGCTTCATTATTAGTAGCAGGAAATTCACACCTAACAGCCTGGGGTAATATGTCCCCCCTGTGGCGATTTTAGTAGTATACCCAAACCTACACCTCTTACATTAGATGCACCATCAGTATATAATGTCCAGGATTCTAAGTTTTCTCCTAGCTGCTGTACTTCTAAGTCTACTTCATTTTGAATGTCACTACTGAAATCAGCCACAAAGTCAGCTAAAGCCTGAGACTTTATGGCATTTCTAGGCTCATAAACTAAATCATAGGCACTTAATTTTACTGACCACTTAGCCATCCTACCCGACATCTCGGGTTTCCTAAGCACGTTCTTAACAGGATATTTAGTTTTAACATGAATCCTATGTGTCTCAAAATAATGTCTAAGTTTTGTTGATGCCATGACTAGGGCTAATATCAATTTTTCTAGATGAGAATATCAAGTTTCAGCATCTAATAAACTTTTACTAACATAATAGACAGGATATTGCTGACCTTCATGGTCCTTTATAAGAACGACACTTACAGCATTCCCTGATACTGCGAGGTATAGGTGTTTTGGTCAAAAATTACCGAAGTAATTAAGTGATCAAATTAGTAATGTGAGGTAGTGTGCTAGAAAGTGTATAGAAAATATGCTTGTTGAGTTATTTAGAAAATCAGTATTCAGGATACGGCTCAGGATATTGAGCTGTATCTACGATCAAACAATAAGCAAATGATGAGCAAAAAGTAAAGGAAATGACACGAGATGTATGAGGAAAGCCCTTGATCAATCTAGATCGCCGGCATAAAACCTCGGGAGCTGACAATCGCAGCTGCCTTGTTCTTCTTATTGCTTAAACTTCAGGATACAGTGCAGGATATAGACCAGATCGCTATGTGTTACAATGTTTTTTGTGTGAGAGTGAAAGCTTGCTAGAGAGCGAGTGTTAGAGTGTAACGAGTGCAAAATGTGATGTCCTATTCGATCCGGTATACCCACCTATTTATAGTAATGAACTACAAACAATAATCCCTACAAATATGGGGTACTCCGAATATTCCATTGTGAACGTTATTGACCGAGTAATACGGCTTCAACGTCTTCATTTGAACGACTTGGACCGAGTCTTCCGCGGAATGAGTCTTCGTGAACGTTGATAACTTCTAACCCACGTACCTGCACATAATCCGTTAGTAATCCTGAGGATACCATTTAGGATGTTACCAATATCCTGAATCAGCATCCCGGATGTAAACAGATACTATATAACCAAGATATATGTCAAGATATTTTCCAGGATATGGGCTCAGAATTTCACCCATAACAATTGTCCCCAAAAATGTTACCGTTTGATATCCTGCACTAACGGTTACATTTTTCACGGTGGCCGAGGTAATTAAGAGATAAGACTATTGATGTGACAGCTTTCAACCACCCGGCCTATATTTACTCATCATGCCCTATATCTTCTCATCCTCATCTCCTTTTTTAACCACAATCGACAAGGAAAAAGGTAATATTCTCTCCCTCATCTTCATATTCATCTTTTATCTTTCTCCGGCGAAAATTCAGGCGACCAAATGCCTAGGCAAACAAGGTCCAGTTCAGGCGACTCGGCTCCCACATTCATCCAACAGAATCTTCTCCAAGAACCGGAGAATGAGACATGCACCTTTGACAGTGCCCACCTGTCAGCCTTGACATCCTCCGGTATCTTTCAGGAAGGAACTATATTCCGACCCTTTGATAGAGAAATCCGGTCAGATATGGTTTCCAACGAGTGGATATGTTTCAATGCCTTCCCCTTTACCTTAGGGTTACGATTCCCCTTTCCGGACTTCATCACCGAGTTCTTTAATATCACCAAAATTTCTTTCAGCCAAACCATGCCAATGCTCTGGCGTGTTTTGTCTGTTCTTGACCAAATCAAGAGAAACCACATACCTGCCCTTTCCGTCCATGATCTCCCTTTAGCCTACAAGCTTAGATGCCATGGCTCATCTAGATTCCTATTTTATTCTACTTCCGGTGACCCATTGATACTTCGTGCCACCAGGAACGAGGATGGTTGGCAATCCAAGTTTTTCTTTGTAAAAAGGGATTCAATCCCTGGTGGAACGGATTATCCGATGAGATGGTTGAGAAAGGGTAGGACTTAGGGTTTAAGAATGATCCTGTCTCTTATTCTGTCTCATATCCTGAGCTAATGAATTTTATTTTCTCTGTCTGTGTATGCAGCTGATTTCAGGAAGATCGCACCTCCCCTTGCTGATTCTCAAAAAAGAATAGACGCCATCAGACTGCTTTCAGAAACAGAGAGGAGCTTTAATCCATCTCCACCAACTCCAAGCCCTCTTTCAAGTGCAAACATGTCTGGTAAGAATCCTACAAGATATCCTGTACACACATGTTTTTATTTGATATTCTTAGGAGAGATTCAGAATTTTACTCCCTGTGTGCAGATTCCAGCAAAGTTCCGGTCTATCTAGACCTTGATGAACTCGACCGCTATCCAACTCCAGCCACAGTCAAGAAGGAGACTCCTGCTGCTACTAGCTCCAAGCCACTCCCGGCTCCCAAGGCCAATCCAAGAACCCGTGCTTCCACAGCGAAAAAGAGGAAGGGTCTTGAAGTCAGTGCTCCAGGCTCAAAAGGGTTCTCCTATGACGAACTCAACTTCTCTGATTCCTTGGAGCCAATGACATCCTTCCTTAACAAGGTAATATCCTGACGCATATCCTTCATGTATATCCTGCACGTATATCCTAACAGGATATCCTGGTAGGATATCTTGGTCAACATATATTCTAACTTTATACCTGTAATTGATGTGCAGGGCCTCCAGCATTTGCTCCATTTGTACAATGACGCTTGTGGTACTGTGGCACTTCATGAAGCAAGGATCAAGCAGCTCGAAAGCACCGTTGCTGACCAAGGTGCCATTGCTGAAGCGAAGACCCGGCACTACGAAAGCCTGCTGAAGAAGGTCACCCAAGACGCTGAGGTCAAACTTGCCACCGTTCAAATGGATCATGATCAAGCCTTGATCAATTTCCGGGAGGGAATCAAGGCTTCTGCTATCGTCTCCCTGTTACAAGCACGCATCAAGATGGCCTACGAGGCCAAGGAGACGGGCCTTGTTTGTCCATCTTGGCCAGTTGAATCCTGGGTGGCCAAGTTAAAGGAGCTTGGAGGCAAAGCTGTGCCATTTCCTGTTGAAGTCGGTGAGTCTTCTAAGTCAGCAGAGGTGGTGGTCCAGGCTGGAGACAAGAAGGATGCTGGAGCTGATACTGGGATGGACATTGGCGAGGATGCTGCTCAAGATGCTGGTCAGGATGCTGGTGCTGAGAAGTCTGAGAAGGTTGGAGGAGATGCCACTGTGTGAGGGCATTTAGGTGGGCGATGACGGATATACGTGCCAAGGCTAGAGCCCACCTTTTTGAATTTGAATGTTGGTTTGTAGTCCCTTAAACAATTTACTTTTCCGCACTTTACTTTCCTGCACCTGAACAATTTACATTTCCTGCATGCTTTTTGAACAATACAACAGTTGGAGGCGGATGGGTCTCGGTTTGAGATGAAACCTTCAACTGTTGGGTAAATATAGTAAGAAACTATTAGTGCTCTTAGTGGATGGGCCTTGTTTTGAGGTGAAACTAAGAGCACATCTTTTGGTATGTTAATAATATAACCACTCTTTTGACTTTGTCATTAACATATAAATTTTACTTGTGAAAATTGTTTGGTTTGAACATTCTTAGGAACATATATCATAAATGTATCCTGGGAGATATCCTTAAAGATATCTTGAAAAGGATATTGAAATATAACCTATAAATTGTCCAAACAAAAAGGAGAGATCATACCAGAGATTCTTAGAGAATCAGTTCCAATCCTTTATCATAAGTTTGTCCCCAGTGCATACTTATAAACTTGGATCCATCCTTTGAACAGTATAATATATGTCCCCTGTGTTCGACAAAAACACAAATGTATTTATATTTTGACTCGAATGAATTCCGAATGCCCAAGGGCAGAACCCCTGATATCCTGAAATGAATCCTTAGCATACTGGGGATAAACCCTGATATCTGGGGATAAACCCTAAATTTCATGCGCTACCGGCGAGAGTGTATAAACTCCAATTCTTAGAAAGGTGAAAACCTTTAAACCTTAGAGAGTATGAAAATACTCTTTCGTGAGAGAGGGTGATCAATCCTCATATACCTTTAGGATCCAGGATATAGCCAACAGTAACGAAATTGTCAGCCACTTTTACATGAACTGGTCCCGCTACCTTGAACTATACCTAGATAACTTGCGCTCCAGGCGAGGTGTTTAAACCCAATTCGAAAGAAAGGTGAATACCTTTAAACCTTTGAAGGGACCAGGATCCCTTAAACGTGAGAGAGGGGGCCAATCCTCTAATCTTTCGACTTATCCTGAGTATATATCCTGGAGCTATATCCTGAAACATATCCTGCAAAACAATTGTAAACTAGGGTGGGTGTTAGCTTGGCTAACACCCCTCCGATGCCTAAGTCAGTATTGGGTTCAAAATAACAAATATATTTAAAATAAATAGAATACATACCATTCTGAGATAGACATTAAATTCTACTCTTACTTGAAATAGAGCTTTAAATGTACTGCATTCCAGGATCTTGGTAGCATATCCCCTTCCATATTTTTGAGTCGATATGCTCCTTTCCCTGCTTCTGACTCGACTTCATAAGGTCCTTCCCATTTCGGAGCTAGCTTGCCATCGGCAGGATTAGTGGTATTTTGAAAAGCCTTTCTTAGCACCCAATCACCAACTCGAAATCTTCTAGTCCTTATGTTCTTATTATATGCTCTGGATATTCTTTGTTGATATGCTGCTATCCTTAGTCTTGCTGCGTCTCTTTTTTCATCTATAGTATCCAAATCCTGACATAAGACTTCAGGATTATGTTCAGGATTCTGTAGCAAAGATCTTGCAGTAGGTATCGTCATTTCTGTTGGAATCATTGCCTCCGCTCCAAATACCAAGGAAAACGGGGTTTGGCCAGTTGCATTCTTCACCGTTGTCCTATCAGCCCACAAAACAAAGGGTAACTCTTCCGCCCATCTTCCTTTTTTGGCTCCAAGTCTCTTCTTTAAGTTATTGACTATTATCTTGTTCGAGGATTCGGCTTGTCCATTCGCTTGAGGATGTACCGGAGTAGATGTGATCATTTTGATTCCCCAACTCTTACAAAAGTCAGTAGTCCTTTTGCTTATAAACTGGGACCCATTATCACAAATGATCTCAGCTGGTACTCCAAACCTAGTCAGGATATTCCTCTTTATGAAGGATACTACTTCTTGGTCTCTAACTTGAACAAATGCTTCAGCCTCAACCCACTTAGAGAAATAATCCGTCATTGCTAACATAAATACTTTTCCTCCCGGAGCTTTTGGTAACTTTCCTACTATATCTATCCCCCATTTCATGAATGGCCAAGGGGAAACTACAGGATATAGTGGTTCAGCTGGTTGATGTAGTATGTTACTATGCCTTTAACATGCATCACATCTTCGAGCATATTCTGCAGCATCTTTCCTCATTGTTGGCCAAAAGTATCCTGTCCTCAATACTTTCGAGAACAATGATCTGCCCCCAGTGTGATTACCACAGTCCCCTTCATGTATATCCTGAAGTACTTCTTTGGCTTCATGATCCTCCAAGCACCTTAAATAAGGTCCTGCAAGAGATTTCTTGTATAAAATATTATTTATAATAGTGAATCGTGATACCTTCATCCTAAATGCCTTAGGATTTTCATTTTCGGGGATGTGTCCATCTTTAAGATATTTCAGAATTGGAGCTGTCCAGGATTTAGGATCCTGTTCAGGATATTCCACTCCAGGATCCTGAATATCCGCTACTTCTTTATCCTGAGGATTCGTTGCAGGATATAAGACATGTATTACTGGTATTTGGGTCCCTTCCGGTATCCTGATTGATGATCCCAGATTTGCTAAGGCATCCGCTTCAGCATTATCCTCCCTTGGTACCTGTTCAAGTGTAAAAACATCGAAATATCCTGCTAATTTTTTGAGAATATCAAGATATTCAATCAATTTCTCACCCTTAACTGCATAGGATCCATTAAAATGGTTAGTAATTAACAAAGAGTCAACATATACTTGTAAATTTTTGATACTCATACTCTTAGCCAATTCTAATCCTGCAATTAAAGCTTCATATTCTGCCTCATTATTAGTAGCAGAAAATTCACACCTAATAGCCTGGGGTAATATGTCCCCCTGTGGCGATTTTAGTAGTATTCCTAATCCTACTCCTCTTATATTAGATGCACCATCAGTATATAATGTCCAGGATCCTGAGGATTCTCCTAACTGTTGAACTTCTAGGTCTACCTCATCCTGAATGTCACTACTAAAATCAGCCACAAAGTCAGCTAAAGCCTGAGACTTTATGGCATTCCTAGGTTCATATACTAAATCATAAGCACTCAACTTTACTGACCACTTAGCCATCCTGCGTGACATCTCTGGTTTCCTAAGCACATTTTTGACAGGATAATTTGTTTTAACATGGATCCTATGAGTCTCAAAATAATGTCTAAGTTTTGTTGATGCCATAACTAATGCTAGTATTAATTTTTCCAAATGAGAATATCTAGTTTCGGCATTTAACAAGCTTTTACTAACATAATAAACAGGATATTGCTGACCTTCATGGTCCTTTACAAGGACGGCACTTACAGCATTCCCTGATACCGCGAGGTATAGGGATAATGGTTCACCATTCTCAGGCTTCATCAGTAGAGGTGCGGTTGAAAGATATTGCTTTAAATCCTGTAGGGCCGCTTCATGCTTCTCACCCCACTCGAATTTTTTGTTCTTCTTCAGGATATCATAAAAATCTTTGCATTTCTCTGAGGATCTTGAGATAAATCTGTTTAATGCTGCCACTCGCCCCGTTAATCGTTGAACATCTTTCATGTTTGAGGGCGATTTAATATCCAAGATGGCTTTAATCTGCTCCGGGCTCGCTTCTATTCCTCTTTTGGTCACCATATATCCTAGAAATTTTCCTGCCCCCACTCCAAAATGGCACTTAGCAGGATTCAGCTTCATGTTATACTGATCCAGGATATCAAACGCTCCCTTAATATCCTGGAGGTGATCCTGAGCTTTCTTTGATTTTACCACCATATCGTCGATGTACACCTCCATGGTGTCCCCCAGTTTGTCTTTGTACATCATGTTCACCAATCTTTGGTATGTTGCACCTGCATTTTTCAAACCAAAAGGCATAGCTGTATAACAATAAATACCTGTTGGTGTCATGAAGGCAGTGTCTTCCTGGTCAGAAGGCTCCATTTGGATTTGTTGAAATCCTGAGGATGCGTCCATGAAGGTCAGCATTTCATGCCCGGCAGTAGCATCTACCATTGCATCAATGTGGGGAAGAGGAAATGGGTCTTTAGGACAAGCTTTGTTCAAGTCTGTGTAGTCTACACAAACTCTCCATTTCCCATTTTTCTTCTGTACCACAACTACATTTGCTAGCCACCTTGGGAACTTAACCTCTCTAATCATTCTGGACTTCAATAATCTCTCAACTTCCTCTTGAATAATCGTATTCCGCTCAGGAGCAAACTTCCTTCTTTTTTGTTGAACAGGCTTGAATGATTTATCAATTCCAAGCTTGTGGGTGATGATGTCTTTGGATATGCCTGTCATATCCTCATGCTTCCATGCAAACGTTGACATCCTGCATTTCAAAAAGTTAATTAACTGTTCTTCAATATCCTGAGGGATATTGGTTTCTACTAGCACCGAAATATCGGGGTTATCCTGATCCAAGATAACTTTCTTCACATCCTGCTCCGGATCCTCCACGATATCCTGGGCCCGCGTCTTTAATTGCTATGCTGTACTAGGCTTGGTTGAGGATTTCATCGAGGATGAGTAACATTCTTTCGCCTCCTGCTGATTACTATCAACTTTGACAACTCCCCAAGGGGTAGGTATCTTGATGCATTGGTGATACGTTGATGGTACAGCCTTCATATCATGAATCCACGGTCTTCCTAGTATGATGTTATAGCAGGATAGAGAATCCATCACACAGAAACGTTGTATCGAGTTGACTCCTTCAACATATACTGGCAACTTTATCTCTCCCACTGTGTTTCTAGCCTCTCCACTGAACCCAACAAGCACGGTAGACTTTGAAGTGATATCCATTGGAGATACATTCATTCTTTTCAGCGTCTCTAGTTGGATTATGTTGACGGAGCTGCCATTATCAACCAATATCCTGCGTACAAAATGGTTAGCCACATACAAAGTTATTACCAGAGCATCATGGTGAGGATCCTGGACAGTATCCCTGTCATCAGCGTCAAATGTGATCACTTTGTCAGTTGTGAGGGTAGTCATCCTGACAGGTTTATCCCCCCTTTCGGCCTTAGCTTCTTTTGCATGTCTCTTTGCTGCCGAATACGAAGTCCCACAAATGTCGGATCCTCCCGAAATGAAGTTGATTATCTTGGCATCCGCGGGAGGTGATGCTGCTCGCTCAGGATCCTTCTCAGTATCCTGATCCTTATTCTTCTTTCTTCCCAAGAGATCTTTCAGATATCCCTTGCTTAGAAGATAGCTTATTTCTTTCCTTAAAGCGATGCAATCCTCAGTCATATGTCCGAAATCTTCGTGGAAAGCACACCATTTTGATTTGTCTTTCCAATCGGCTTTTTGTTGATTCTTTCGAGGCCATCTAGCCTTGTCTCCTAGACCCTGCATGGCATACATCAATTCAGGAATGTTAACAGAAAAGCAATATTCAGATAATTCAGGATACTCTTCAGGATCCTCGTCTTCGACAGCATTCACTCTCTTGTTTTCACTTCTACCATATGGCTTAGGCCGATATGATTTGAATGAGGATTCTGACTTCCTGTTAGTTGACTCATAAGTGTTAGATGAGTTCATCCTTTCTTGCATCTTTCTGTCATCCTCCAACCGAATATATCTTAGGGCCCGGTTCCGAGCTTCATCCAAGTTCCTGCATGGGTTCATTACAAGGTCTTGATAAAATTGAGAATCTTTTTGCAACCCCATCTTGAAAGCTTGCACAGCTGTTGCAACATCAAGATGAGGAATGTCTAGGGATTCCCGGCTGAACTTGTTCACATAATCCCTAAGGGATTCCTGAGGCCCCTGTGTTATCCTGTAGAGATCACTTGTTAGTTTTTCAAAACTTCTACTACAAGAAAACTGACTATTAAATAAATTTACTAAGTGAGCAAAAGAGGTAATCGAATGTGGAGGAACATTCAAGAGCCATTTCAAGGCTGATCCTGTCAAGGTTGAACCAAAACCCTTGCACAAGCATGCTTCCTTGAGATCCGGAGGGATAGGGTTAATTTCCATCCTTTCCCTATACTGAGCAATATGCTCCTCAGGATCCGTAGTTCCGTCGTAAAGCTTCATGTTGGGGGTTTGGAATCTCTTTGGGATCTCAGCATCACAGATAGGATATGCAAAACGAGATATCTTGTGGCTGTCTTGGGACACTTCCGGGATCGGCTGGACCACCCCGGGTACACTAGATATCATGTCCTTCAACTTCTGAAGTTCCCTAGTAAGCGCTGACGTCACACCTGTATCCTGCAAAGATCCACTATTGTTAGTAGCATGAGTATTATTATTATTTGACATGTTACCCGTTGGAGGATTTTGCCCATATCCCGAAGCATATCCTGAGCTCCTTATGGTCGACATCCTGACCGAGGAGGGTATTTCAGGCGTATGATTCTGAGGAAGGCAGGGCACAATATTCCCCCTGTTATCCTCAGTATACACAGCTGAACTGAAGTTCAACGTTCTGGGATGTAATGGAGTGACAATATCCTCGGCAGATCTGCTCGAGCCAGACTTCAGGAGTTGTATTTCCCTTAAAAGCATTTGGTTTGTTTCCTGTTGCTGCCTCATTTGTTCCTGCACACTTCTAAATAAGGTTAAAATTTCATCGTTAGAAGCTAAAATGGGAGCAGATTCCTGAACACTGCGGTAGTAGAAGAAGTCATAGCAGACACAGTAGAGTAACTCATGTTTGATCTTGAGGCCATTATGGACAATGTGGCAAAAAGTTTTGAAAATAGAAAACCGATTAGCGATTTGACAAAAAAATTTAGTAAAGAGAGCACCACTTGCCCCACGGTGGGCGCCAAATTGTTTTGGTCAAAAATTACCGAAGTAATTAAGTGATCAAATTAGTAATGTGAGGTAGTGTGCTAGAAAGTGTATAGAAAATATGCTTGTTGAGTTATTTAGAAAATCAGTATTCAGGATACGGCTCAGGATATTGAGCTGTATCTACGACCAAACAATGAGCAAATGATGAGCAAAAAGTAAAGGAAATGACACGAGATGTACGAGGAAAGCCCTTGATCAATCTAGATCGCCGGCATAAAACCTCGGGAGCTGACAATCGCAGCTGCCTTGTTCTTCTTATTGCTTAAACTTCAGGATACAGTGCAGGATATAGACCAGATCGCTATGTGTTACAATGTTTTTTGTGTGAGAGTGAAAGCTTGCTAGAGAGCGAGTGTTAGAGTGTAACGAGTGCAAAATGTGATGTCCTATTCGATCCGGTATACCCACCTATTTATAGTAATGAACTACAAACAATAATCCCTACAAATATGGGGTACTCCGAATATTCCATTGTGAACGTTATTGACCGAGTAATACGGCTTCAACGTCTTCATTTGAACGACTTGGACCGAGTCTTCCGCGGAATGAGTCTTCGTGAACGTTGATAGCTTCTAACCCACGTACCTGCACCTAATCCGTTAGTAATCCTGAGGATACCATTCAGGATGTTACCAATATCCTGAATCAGCATCCCGGATGTAAACAGATACTATATAACCAAGATATATGTCAAGATATTTTCCGGGATATGGGCTCAGAATTTCACCCATAACAATAGGGACAGTGGTTCACCATTTTCAGGCTTCATCAATAGAGGTGCAGTTGAGAGATACTGCTTCAAATCCTGCAGGGCTGCTTCATGCTTCTCTTCCCATTCGAACTTCTTGTTTTTCTTCAGGATATCATAAAATTCCTTGCATTTCTCGGAGGATCTTGAGATAAATCTGTTCAATGCTGCTACTCGTCCTGTTAACCGTTGAACATCCTTCATATTTGAAGGTGATTTGATATCCAAGATAGCTTTAATCTGCTCCAGGCTTGCCTCTATTCCTCTTTTAGTCACCATATATCCTAGAAACTTTCCTGCCCCCACTCCAAAATGGCACTTAGCAGGATTTAATTTCATGTTATACTGATCCAGGATATCGAATGCTCCCTTAAAATCCTGGAGGTGATCTTCAGCCTTTTTAGATTTTACTACCATGTCATCAATGTACACCTCCATAGTGTCGCCCAGCTTGTCTTGGAACATCATGTTTACCAATCTTTGGTATGTTGCACCTGCGTTTTTCAAACCAAAGGGCATAGCAGTGTAAGAATAAATACCTGTCGGTGTCATGAAGGCAGTATCCTCCTGGTCTGAAGGTTCCATTTGGATCTGCTGAAATCCTGAGGATGCATCCATGAAGGTTAACATTTCGTGGCCGGCAGTAGCATCCACCATTGAATCAATATGAGGAAGAGGAAATGGGTCTTTGGGACAAGCTATATTCAGGTCCGTGTAATCTACACAAACTCTCCATTTCCCATTTTTCTTCTGTACCACAACTACATTTGCCAGCTGTTAGGGGAGGATTTTTTAACAATTAGTGATCCTTATTCGTTATCCTAATTGGTGATCCTTACTTCTGTGACAGGTGGTGATCCTCAGAAGAACATCAGGATCAGGATCATGGATCACTTTAAGGATCCTCGTACTGACGATTGTTTGTTTATGTTTTGTACTACCTCGCAGGTATAACAAGCTTGACCAAGTCTTGGCGACATTCCTGGAGAATATTCCCAAACTATTCTGCACGTGCTTGGCCAAAAATGGACGTTGTGGAGAACGTGGGGGCTTGGCACAAAAGTCGGATAGTTAGTTTGGTAGTTAAATTTCTATTTTAAAGGGGTAACGAGCTAGTAAAAAAAAACACTTAGTCATTTCTGAGTTACACACACACTCGTACAAACGTTCATACCAGCTCTCGTTCAAACACTTAGCAGTTTCATACACCTTTTACACATTACATTCTAGTGATCCTTGTACCTAGCTCGTTACTATCCGAAGTTGTAAACATTTATTCATTTATTTGAGCTTGGTGATCGGTAGTTTCCATCACCCGGGGTTTTTTGTGCCGGAGATCAACTCTTGATCAAGGGCTTTTTCCCCGTATAAATCCTTGTGTTGTTTGTGCAATTTACATTGAAGTGATCCTCATCGTTGTTACACATTTTAAGCATCATTCCCCGTAACATAGAGTTTGGTTGCAATATCCTCAACAGATTTTTTGACCAAAACAGTTTGGCGCCCACCGTGGGGCAATTGGTGCTTTGTCCTTAGAAAAATACGCATTTTTGTGCTCATTTTGGTTCACTACAACCAAGCAAATGGCTTCCTCGGCGAAAAATGCTTCAAATTTGATGCCATAATCCACTTCTTCACAAGGCGTCCCTCCTTTGCCTCCACCACCTTCTGGATCCCAGAAGAATGCTGAGAATGCTGCGAAGAAACCAACTCCCATTTTCTCAAAACCTCCAACTTCTTCTGCTTCTTACACTCCCACTACTAGTGACATGTTTACTTTGATTTTGCAGATGAAGGATCAGATACGGCAACAGGATAAGACCAATGAGAGGATTCTCAAAGAAATCGGAGATCTCAAGAAACAAAAGATAACGGCAGAGGATCATTCCCCACTGGTGCCGAAATCCTTGAATTTTGATACTCCGGTGATTACTTCTCAGCCATCAGTGGTTCCAGACATTCAATATGTGGGTGGACCAAAAGGAGTGCACTATGGAACAACAACAATGACCCAGGCATCAGGTTCATATTTCCAGCCAGCGGGATCCTATCCTCAGCATATGCGATCCCTCACGAATTCAGGAGGATATTCAGGAATGCAGCAGATTCAAGGATCCTCCTTCGTTCCAGGATCATCCCAGGTTCAAGGATCCTCCTTTGTTCCAGGATCATCCCAGGTTCAAGGATCCTCCTTCGTTCCAGGATCATCCCAGGTTCAAGGATCCTCCTTCGTTCCAGGATCATCCCAGGTTCAAGGATCCTCCTTTCTTCCAGGATCATCCCAGGTTCAAGGATCCTCCTTTGTTCCAGGATCATCCCAGGTTCAAGGATCCTCCTTTGTTCCAGGATCATCCCAGGTTAAAGGATCCTCCTTTGTTCCAGGATCGTCCCAGTTTCAGGGATCCTTCCAGATGCCAGGATCCTTGAGGAGTTTGCAAACAGGAAGTTCAGATGTCCATCAGGGAGATTTTATTCCAATGCAGACCAATGCTTCTACTGGTCCCTCGATCATTCCAGAGCCTCAACAATATGGATTAACATCCAATCTTCCTAATCTGAATCCGATGGGAGGTAACACTTTTAATAATTCTTATACTACTAACCATGGTCTTATGCAGGATCCAGGTATCAATCATGCCATGGCCAGAGAATTGCAAAAGTTAAAGGATATGATATCAAGTGTTCCAGGAGTGGTCAAACCTATTCCAGAGATTGCAGATGGGAGCCACAAGATATCTCGTTTTGCACCACCAATCTGTGATGCTGAGATACCCAAGAGATTCCATGTGCCAACAATGAAGCTGTATGATGGTTCGACAGATCCTGAGGAACACATAGCACAATACAGGGAGAGGATGGAGATCAATCCAATTCCAGAAAGGTTAAAGAAAGCATGCCTGTGCAAGGGATTCGGATCCACTCTTACATGATCAGCTCTCAAATGGCTGCTAAGTCTTCCTCCCTATTCTATTACCTCATTTTCTAATCTAGTTAATCTATTTAATAATCAGTTTTCTTGTAGTAGGAAATTTGAACGATTAACTAGTGATCTATATAGGATAACCCAGGGTCATAATGAATCATTAAGGGATTACATTACCAAATTCAGTAAAGAATCCTTACACATTCCCAACTTAGATATAGCCACGGCTGTTGAGGCCTTCAAAATGGGATTGCTTAGGGATTCATTGTTCTATGATGATCTTGTTATGACACCATGCAGGAACTTAGATGAGGTAAGAACACGAGCACTTAGGTTCACCCGGCTAGAGGACGATAAGAGGATCCAGGAGAGGTTAGCAGGATCCTCAAAGCAGGATAAGCAAGGATCCACATTCAGGAACAACAAGTTCAAATCCTATAACAGATCTGATAACCAGAACGTGCATTCTGTTGATCAAGAAGAGGATGATGAAGATTATCCTCCAATTTCTGAATATTGTTTTTGTGTTGATAACAATGAATTAATCCTTGCTATGCAGAACCTAGGTGATAAAGCTAGATGGCCGAGAAAAAATGACAGGCCAGCTGCAACTAAGGATAAATCTAAGTGGTGTGCATATCATGAAGATTTTGGGCATCTCACAGAAGAATGCATTGCACTAAGAAAGGAAATTGGATACTTGTTGAGCAAAGGGCATCTAAAGGAATTGTTGGGAAGAAAAAAGTCAAGGACTCAGGATCCTGAAAGGATCCCTGAGAAGGCTCCAGCCCCTCCAGCAGATGCACAAGTGATAAACTTTATTTCTGGAGGATCAGACATCTGTGGCACATCCTTCTCAGCAGCTAAAAGGCACGCAAAGGAAACTAAAATGGATAATGGAGAAAGACCAGTTCGAACATCAAGTGTCTCCAAAGGAAAAGTTATAACCTTTGATGAAGAGGATCGTGTTGATATCCAGGATCCTCATCACGATGGTTTAGTTATTACTCTTTTCATTTCTAACCATTTTGTTCGCAGGATCCTTATAGACGGAGGGAGTTCAGTGAACATTATCCAGCTTGATGTTCTAAAGAAGATGGGTATCCCTGAATCAGATATCATACCAAGATCCTCCGTGCTCGTGGGATTTAGTGGCGAAACCAAGAATACCCTGGGGGACATTAAACTCCCAATATACATTGAAGGCCTACACTCTTATCAAAAATTTTGTGTTATTGACTGTTTATCTTGTTGTAATGTTATCCTTGGCAGGCCTTGGATACACGATATGAAAGCAGTCACATCTACCTACCATCAATGTGTGAAGCTCCCTAGTCCTTGGGGAATAGTGAAGATTGATAGTGATCAGCAGGAGGCTAAGAATTGCTACACTTCATCGATGAAACCAGCCTCGAAGTCAAGGGAGCAATAGCAATCAAAGTATCCTCCAAGGGATGTCTTGGAGGCAAGAGAGCAGGATGTGGTAGAAATCCTCATGAACCCCGATGATCCTGAATCCAAAATCTATATCGGATCAGGGATCGTTGGCGAAATGAAAGAAGACCTCGTATCCTTCCTCAAAAGGAGAAAGACTACCTTTGCATGGAAACACGAAGACATGACTGGTATATCCAAAGATGTTATCACTCACAAACTCGGCATTGACAGATCCTTCAAACCAATCCATCAAAGGAGAAGGAAGTTTGCACCGGAAAGGAATGCCATTATCCAGGAAGAGGTAGAGAAATTGCTCCGGGCAGGTATGATTAGAGAGGTCAAGTATCCAAGATGGTTGGCCAATGTGGTTGTTGTTCAAAAGAAAAACGGAAAGTGGAGGGTATGTGTCGATTTTACCGATTTGAATAAGGCATGTCCCAAGGATCCTTTCCCATTACCCCACATTGACTCCATGGTGGATGCAACTGCGGGTCATGAACTGTTAACTTTTATGGATGCTTCATCTGGATTCCAACAAATCCAAATGGAACCATCCGACCAAGAGGATACAACCTTCATGACTCCAACTGGTATATACTGCTATATTGCTATGCCGTTTGGACTAAGAAATGCAGGTGCAACATATCAAAGGCTGGTGAATATGATGTTCAAGGATTAGATTCGACAAACTATGGAGGTTTACATAGATGATATGGTGGTAAAATCCCTAAAAGCTGAGGACCACCTAAGAGACTTGGAGGAAGCATTCGATATCCTTGACAAATATAACATGAAACTTAATCCTTCAAAATGTCACTTTGGTGTTAAAGCAGGTAAATTCTTAGGATATATGGTGACAAAGAGAGGCATTGAAGCTAGCCCGGAACAAATTAAAGCAATAGTGAACATCAAATCCCCGGCCAATGCTAAGGATGTTCAAAGGCTAACAGGCAGGATAGCAGCTTTGAACAGATTTATATCCAAATCCTCAGAGAAGTGCAAAGAATTCTATGATATCCTAAGGAAGAACAAGAAATTTGAGTGGACTGAGAAGCATGAAAATGCTTTAAGATCCCTCAAGGATTACCTATCCTCAGCCCCGGCTTTGATGAAACCAGAAAAAGGCGATGTGCTATCCTTATATCTGGCAGTATCCTCAAAAGCAGTAAGTGTGGTCCTTGTTAAGGATCATGAAGGTACACAACATCCTGTCTATTATGAAACCAGAGATGTCAGGTAGGATGGCTAAGTGGGTAGTGAAGCTGAGTGCATATGATATAAGATACGAGCCTAGGACAGCCATCAAATCCCAAGCATTAGCTGACTTTGTGGCTGATTTCAGTAGTGATTTACAAGAAGAAGCTGAGTTAGAAGTCCAGCAGCTAGAAGAGACCAAGGATCCTTGGATACTCTACACTGATGGATCCTCAAACGTCAAAGGCACAGGGCTTGTAATACTACTAAAATCGCCACAGGGGGACATAATACCCCACTCTATAGCTTGTGAGTTCCAAACCACTAACAATGAGGCTGAATATGAAGCCTTAATTGCTGGTTTGCAAATTGTAAAACATATGGGGATCAGGTATCTTGAGGTACATGTAGATTCATTGTTAATTACAAACCACTTTAATGGATCCTATGCTGTTAAAGGTGAAAAGCTAACCAAATATTTAGAGATAGTCAAAAGTTTGGCACTCTCTTTTGTTTCCTTGAGTTTGACGCAGGTACCAAGGGAAGAAAATACAGAAGCTGATGCATTGGCTAATTTAGGATCATCCTTGAAGATTCCGGAGGATATCAAGATCCCTATTATCCATATCCTGACCCCGGCTATTAAGGATCATGTGGCTATGGAGATAGGAAGTGATTCTGCAATGATCCCTAGTGAGGATACTCGATCCCATTCAGGATCAGGATCATGGATCTCACCAATTATGAGATACTTACAACATGGAGAGATTCCTACAGGAGAAAACCCTAGGGCTTTCAAATCTAAGGTATCTCAATTCACAATTTTAAATAATATGTTGTACAGACGATCTCTTGCAGGACCATACTTGAGATGCATTGAGGATCCTGAAATCCAAGAAGTTTTAAAAGACTTCCATGAAGGAGATTGTGGAAACCACACTGGGGGCAGGGCATTATTTTCAAGGATCCTGAGGACAGGATACTACTGGCCAACCATGAAGAGAGATGCTGTGGAGTATGCTAAAAGATGTGATCCTTGTCAGAGACACAGCAATATCCTTCATCAACCAGCTGAATTATTGCATCCTATATCCTCCTCTTGGCCATTTATGAGATGGGGGATGGATATAGTTGGTAAGCTCCCTAAGGCACCTGGTGGAAAAGTATTCATGCTTGCTATGACTGATTACTTCTCCAAGTGGATAGAGGCTGAAGCTTTTGCCCAAGTCAGAGAAAAGGAAGTTATATCCTTCATTAAAAGAAATATTATAACTAGATTTGGAATTCCTTCTGAGATTATATGTGATAATGGTTCCCAATTTATTGGGGGCAGAACCACTAACTTTTGTGACAGCTGGGGGATTAAGATGATAACATCAACACCAGTCCACCCACAAGCTAATGGTCAGGCAGAATCATCCAACAAGATCATCATCAACAATTTGAAGAAGAAGCTTGGATCCAAGAAAGGGAAATGGGCAGAAGAACTACCCTATGTGCTTTGGGCTGATAGGACTACCCCCAAGAATGCTACTGGTCAAACACCATTCTCTTTGGTATTTGGGGCAGAATCAGTGATCCCAACAGAAATGGTGATTCCAACTGCAAGAACAAGTACCCGTGATCCTGAGAAGAATGATGAGAACTTGGCCCAAGACCTGGATACTATTGAAGAAATCAGGGATATGGCTAGGATAAGGATGGCCAGTTATCAGCAAAGAATGGCTGGTGCTTACAACAAAAATGTCAGGATCAGGAGGTTTCAAGTTGGAGATATGGTATTAAGGAAAGCTTTCCAAAATACCACCAATCCTGCTGATGGGAAATTGGCTCCAAAATGGGAAGGCCCTTATTTGATTGAAGCTGAAGCAGGAAAGGGGGCATATAGATTGCTAACCATGGAAGGTGATTTGCTACCAAGAGCTTGGAATGCTGTCCACTTGAAGAAATATTTCATGTGAGCAGGATCCTCATGGCATAGATGATCCTCACGATAGGGATATCCTTAAAGGATCCTCAAAGTATCGGTGATTCTTACTTAGGTAATATCCTAAACTTGAACTATTTCATTTCTTTATTTTCTCATATAAGGATAAGGATCATGTATCCTTTATCCATCTCTCACGTGAGTTTAAGTTTTGAAAGTTCAGGTATCCTTAGCATAACATTGATTATCTGCTGAAGCAATCCGTTCCTTGGGTTTAACCCCAGTTATTTGGGCTTGACCCCAGTTCCGCCTGTAGCGCACGATGATCCTGGTATAGTTTAAGGCATTGGGACCAGTACTCGTTTTAGGGGCTGATAATTCCATTGTACTGGCTATGCTTAGGATCCTACGTATAATGGTAGACGTACCATACATCCGCTCATAAGGTTCTAACGTTTTCACGTTAGCTAAGGTTTCTAACGTTTTCACGTTAGCTAAGGTTTTGGCATATTCATGTCACTAAGTTTGGATAGTCGCCAGTCAGGGCCATACTCCAGTTTACATATGATCCTTGGGCTTGTCCCCAGTTATCCTTGGGCTTATCCCCAGTTATCCTTGGGCTTGTCCCCAGTTATCCTTGGGCTTGTCCCCAGTTATCCTTGGGCTTGTCCCCAGTTGCTAACTCTTTTCTTATGTTGGCTTAGTCCCAAGTTATGATCTATTTCAGGTCCTTGATGATAAGCAACCAGGGATCCTTGATCCTTACTTCTTTCTAAGGTTTATCTTATAGTTAGCCTTATTTATGGTTAGGATCCTAACTTGGACCCTCAGGTATGATCCTTAACTATTTTTAATCTTATTCATTATTTATTTGAATAACCCTTATACTTGACAACTGAACTTATGATTCTTAAACCATATTACTTTTTAGAACTTATCGGTTATGGGATATGTGATCCTTGATCATATCCTAAACTTTTTGATATCTTTTTAAGGCTTGATAAGTATAAACGGAATGAACATTACAACAGTTGGAAAGTAAGATATTAAAAAGGATAACAACACAAGATAAGCGACCAAAGGTTAAGTTTTTATTTATTAACAAAAGACTAACCCTTAAAAGGTTGTCAAAATTACCTACCCGAGCATCTACCAGCAAAACGTGGCCCGTCCGCTGGGGTAGGTAAAGGGTGTCCATGATAATAAGGTCAAAAGTAGTGCAGGAATATAAAGGCGGCAGGATCACAATGGCTTCATCCCCCAAACAGAGGATCCCTCCACCAATTGCAATCCTGCCTATTGTCCAAAGGATCATACATGATCCTTAATCCTAAAACCTATTGTTCAAAGTACAAACCATTAAATTGTTCAACATCACAACCACAAAAAACTACCACCAGACTTAAAAATTGGGCTCCGGCTACGTCTAGAAATGTCCATCATTACCCAATCAAGCAGCTTAAACTTTTGCTGCATCACCACCTCCAGCTCCACTGGTTTCACCACCTTCACCTTTGCCTCCAGCTTCAATTGTCAGGATCTCTTCAACCTCCTCAGCCTCTTCATCGTCCAGTTCAGCCAGCCTTGCCTTCCAGCCTTCAATATCCCAGGTGCCCTTGTCAAAAGCAGGATCCTGAGCTTCCAAGGCCATTTGCAGCTTGGTCTTGTACATTGCTATGGCAACAGAGATTTTGGCGTCTTCGGTGATCTCACTCTTCTCGTAGTCAACATTAACCAGCACCTTGGCCATCTGCTGTTTGGTGTCCCGGACTTCCTTCTGAAGATCAGCAATTGTGAGATCCTTTAACACCGCAACCTGCTGGAGATCGGCAATCTTCCTATCCTGATCCTAAACGTGGCCCACATAGTCCTCAATCTCAACGAATTTATGTAAAAAGGATAAGGTCAGGATCAAGTAATAAGCAGGATATACCAGCAGGATATGTCAACAGGATATACGAGCAAAGACAGTGATCCTCACCTCATTAAAGTACTCAAGGAATTGATGACGGATCAGAGGCAGACCCTGCAGATCCCCGGCTTCAGAGGCTTTTCTCTTCTTGATTGCTTTCCCTTTGAGGGGTGCCTTGGGGACCGAAGCTGTCGGACTGGTAGGAGCTTTCCTCTTGGAGGATCTGACAGTGGTGAGATCAGCAACGTTGAACTTGGAAGTGGACTTTGTGGATTTTCCAGCACCTACACAACCAAAACAAGATAAGTATCTTTTCTTAATTCATATTTCACTATTTATTTAATTTTAAACAAGGATACTTACTTGACATTGTGACAGAGCCTGAGGATACCTCCTGTGAATCTTGGGTTGTTGTCTTAAAAGTTCTTGTCTCAGGATCAAGTTTCTTGAAAGCAAGGAGCCTCTCCTTAGCAACAGGGGACAGTTTGAGGTGTGAGACGGTGATAGCTGCATAACAAGAAAGCAAAAATATAAGTTATCCTTACATCAAAAGAAAGTTCCTGGTGATCCTTCTCAGGATCCTCCACCCTACCATGGGTAGCCCATTTTTTGGGTAGATCCTTTCCATCCTCGATGGAATCTCTCTTGATAAAAAAGAAACGCCGTTTCCAATTAGCATCATTCTTGGTGGCTTTGAAGATCGGGTGTTCCTCGCCGGGTTTACGTTTAAACAGATAACGATGAGAACCAAAGGTGGTAAGATCATACAGTTCTCCCAGCTCTGCCATTCCTAGATCTATTCCCTCCTGATCGATGATCCTTTCAAGGGTGTACAAAACCCTCCAAATCATCGGCATGGCTTGGATATAAGAAATGCCGGTTAGGGAAAAGAAAGATTGGGTGAAGGCTGGAAAAGGATATGTGTAGCCTATGGTGAAAGGAGTAACGGGGAAAGCAACCCACTTGTCGGAGATATGATCGCTCAGGGCATTGGGGTCAAAAGGCCTAAATTCGGTGTTCGCCGGGAAGCAGTGGCGGATCCTATCTATCTGAGCATCATTGAAGAAGCAGCGTTCTTTAATGGAGTCTTCAATGATCCCCTGGCTTTTCGGAGGACTGTTCTTTGGGTGATCCTTGGCTGGGGAATTTCGGAGCAACATCTTTGATGGAAAGAGACGAAAACAGAGCAAGAGAGGGAAGAAGATAGAGAGAGAGAATACCTGATCGTCTTCGGAATGCGGATTATAAAGGGAGTCTCTCTGAAAATTTAAATGCATTTGATCCTATCTATGTCTCTATTTATAATTATGATCCTGCAGGATTGTCACTTCTGTGACGTCATGATCGCAACGACTAGTTCGATATCAACGGCTATATATTTGTTAGTTAGTTGCGGATAAGATCAAGAAAATATAACTCGCTTAATTTACAAATTGCTCCGTATATTTTGGGGGCAATTGTTAGGGGAGGATTTTTTAACAATTAGTGATCCTTATTCGTTATCCTAATTGGTGATCCTTACTTCTGTGACAGGTGGTGATCCTCAGAAGAACATCAGGATCAGGATCATGGATCACTTTAAGGATCCTCGTACTGACGATTGTTTGTTTATGTTTTGTACTACCTCGCAGGTATAACAAGCTTGACCAAGTCTTGGCGACATTCCTGGAGAATATTCCCAAACTATTCTGCACGTGCTTGGCCAAAAATGGACGTTGTGGAGAACGTGGGGGCTTGGCACAAAAGTCGGAAAGTTAGTTTGGTAGTTAAATTTCTATTTTAAAGGGGTAACGAGCTAGTTAAAAAAAACACTTAGTCATTTCTGAGTTACACACACACTCGTACAAACGTTCATACCAGCTCTCGTTCAAACGCTTAGCAGTTTCATACACCTTTTACACATTACATTCTAGTGATCCTTGTACCTAGCTCGTTACTATCCGAAGTTGTAAACATTTATTCATTTATTTGAGCTTGGTGATCGGTAGTTTCCATCACCCGGGGTTTTTTGTGCCGGAGATCAACTCTTGATCAAGGGCTTTTTCCCCGTATAAATCCTTGTGTTGTTTGTGCAATTTACATTGAAGTGATCCTCATCGCTGTTACACATTTTAAGCATCATTCCCCGTAACATAGAGTTTGGTTGCAATATCCTCAACAGATTTTTTGACCAAAACACTAGCCATTTAGGAAACTTCACTTCCCTAATCATCTTGCTCCTTAGTAGCCTTTCAACTTCCTCTTGGATGATCACGTTTCGTTTTGGAGCAAATTTCCTTCTCTTTTGTTAGACAGGCTTGAATGGCCTGTCGATACCTAACTTATGTGTTATTATATCCTTGGAAATACCTGTCATATCCTCATGTTTCCACGTGAACATCGACATCCTGCATTTTAGAAAATCAGTCAATTGATTTTCAATATCCTGAGGGATATTGGTTCCTACGAGCACCGAGATATCCGGATTATCCTCATCCATGATAATTTTCTTTACATCCTGCTCCGAAGCCTCCACGATATCCTGGGCCCGCATCTTTAACTGCTATGCTGCATTAGGCTTGGTTGAGGATTTCATTGAGGATGAGTAACATTCCTTCGCCTCCTACTGATCACTATCAACCTTGACAACCCCCCAAGGGGTAGGGATCTTGATGCACTGATGATAAGTCGATGGCACAGCCTTCATATCATGGATCCATGGCCTGCCTAGTATGATGTTATAGCAGGATAGGGAGTCCATCACACAGAAACGTTGTATTGAGTTGACCCCTTCAACATATACTGGTAACATTATCTCTCCCACTGTGTTCCTGGCCTCTCCACTGAACCCAACAAGCACGGTGGATTTTGAAGTAATATCCATTGGAGATACATTCATTCTTTTCAAAGTTTCTAGTTGGATTATGTTGACGGAGCTGCCATTATCCACCAATATCCTGCCTATAAAATGGTTAGCCACGTATAATGTTATTACGAGAGCATCATGGTGAGGATCCTGGACAGTATCCCTGTCATCACTGTCGAAAGTGATCACTTTATCAGTTGTGAGGGTAGTCATCCTGGCTGGTTTATCTCCCCTCTCGGCCTTAGCTTCCTTTGCATGTCTCTTGGCCGCAGAATACGAAGTCCCACAAATGTCGGATCCTCCTGAAATAAAGTTGATTATCTTGGAATCCGCAGGAAGTGATGCTGCTCGTTCAGGATCCTTCTCAGTATCCTGACCCTTATTCTTCTTTCTTCCTAGGAGATCCTTCAGATATCCCTTGCTTAGAAGATAACTTATTTCCTTTCTTAGAGCAATGCAATCCTCAGTTATATGTCCGAAATCTTCATGGAAGGCACACCATTTGGATTTATCCTTCCAATCAGCTTTTTGTTGATTCTTTCGAGGCCACCTAGCTTTGTCTCCTAAACCCTGCATAGCATACATTAACTCAGGTATGTTAACAGAAAAGCAATATTCAGATAATTCAGGATATTCTTCAGGATCCTCGTTTTCAACAGCATTCACTTTCTTGTTGTCAATTCTGCCTTACGGCTTAGAGCGATATGGTTTATACGAGGATTCTGATTTCCTATTGGTTGATTCATAGGTTGAGGTGGAATTCATCCTCTCTTGCATCTTTTTGTCATCCTCCAAGCGAATATATCTCAAGGCCCTGTTACGAGCTTCGTCGAGATTCATGCAGTGATTCATTACAAGATCCTGATAAAACTGAGAATCTTTTTGTAATCCCATCTTAAAAGCCTGCATAGCTGTTGCAATATCAAGATGTGGGATATCCAAGGATTCCCGACTAAACTTGTTCACATAATCCCTCAAGGATTCCTGAGGCCCTTGAGTTATCCTGTAAAGATCACTGGTTAGTTTCTCAAAACTCCGGCTGCAAGAAAACTGACTATTAAATAAATTAACCAAATGAGCAAACGAAGTAATTGAGTGAGGAGGAACATTTAACAGCCATTTTAAGGCTGATCCTGTCAAGGTAGAACCAAAACCCTTGCAGAGGCATGCTTCCTTGAGATCTGGAGGGATAGGGTTGATCTCCATCCTTTCCTTATACTGGGCGATATGCTCTTCAGGATCCGTGGTTCCGTCATAGAGTTTCATGTTGGGGGTTTGAAATCTTTTCGGGATTTCAGCATCACAGATACGATGCGCAAACCGGGATATCCTGTGGCTGTCTAGGGATACTTCTGGAATCGGCTGGACCACTCCAGGCACACTGGATATCATGTCTTTCAGCTTTTGAAGCTCCCTGGTAAATGTTGACGTCATACCTGCATCCTGCAAAGATCCACTATTGTTAGTAGCAAGAATATTATTATTTGACAGGTTACCAATCTGAGGATTCTGGCCATATCCTGAAGCATATCCTGAGCTTCTCACAGTTGATACTCTTATTGAAGAGGGTATCCCAGGAGTATGATTCTGGGAATGGCCTGGCACGATATTCCCCCGGTTATCCTCAGTGTAAACTGCAGAACTGAAGTTCAAAGCCCTGGGTTGCAAAGGAGTGACAGTTTCTTCAGCAGGCCTACTTGGGCCGGATTTCAAGAGTTGTATCTCTCTCATCAGCATCCGATTAGTTTCCTACTGCTACCTCATCTGTTCCTGTACACTACCAAACAAATTTAGAATTTCGTCATTAGAAGCCAAAACAGGACCAGATCCCTGGGCACTGGGAGCGGGGATAACGTCCCGAGCCACATGACTCTCAGTTCCCTGTGAAGAGGCTTGCATTCTTGGAGGAGGTGGTGGAAGCACCGAACCAATTGTTGCAGAGGTTGTAGCAGACATGGTAGAAGAGCTCATGTTTGATCTCGAGGCCATTAAAAACAATGTAGCAAAAAGTTTTGACAATAGAAAACCGAGTAATGATTTTACTAATTTTTTTAGTAAAAATAGCACCACTTGCCCCACGGTGGGCACCAAATTGTTTTGGTCAAAAATTACCGAAGCAATTAAGTGATCAAATTACTTAAGTGAGGTAGTGTGCTAGAAATATATGTTGAAAATATTTTGATTAAGTTTTTTGTAAAAATAGTTTTCAGGATACGGCTTAGGATATATAGCTGTATCTATGTAACACCTCGAAAATTCACATCCTATAATGTATTGACAAGTGTCATATGTTTGAACGTGTGAAAGAATGTTCTAGAAGGACAAAAGTTGACAATCATGAAAAGTATGTGAATATACGAGTTCTAAATGTCAACACTAAATAAATATACCTTATAATAACCCTACATGATGTTCATATCATCAAACGAATAAATCATGGATCATACGAAGCAAAAAGTGAGAGATTACAAACTACAGGGGTTAAATGTGTCAACATGTTTAAGTTATACCTCTGAGTGACCTTTTGACAAACCCAAAGCTTTGTAACGGTTAATTATGCTCACTAAAACGCACGATATAAATTTCATAAAGTTTCGT
Organism: Helianthus tuberosus; assembly: GCA_030545235.1. Taxonomy (NCBI): domain Eukaryota; kingdom Viridiplantae; phylum Streptophyta; class Magnoliopsida; order Asterales; family Asteraceae; genus Helianthus; species Helianthus tuberosus. Next base: position 122,855 of record JARYGA010042526.1, read on the forward strand.
AATCGTATGAGAAAGTTATGATCAAATTCGTGTGTGAGGGGTTAAAGCGTTAACATTGAAAGTTATGACTTTTCGGGTTAACCGGAAGTGTCCTGGGACTTGGCAAAGAGGGTATAAGTCCTAAAGCCCTTGTAGGTAAATAAGAAGGGGTCAAATTGCAAGAAATAAGCTCCGTTGCCCTTTCGAAGAGCCAAGGGACAAAGATGTGGAAACTTGAAAATGTGAAATCTGTTTACAAGGCTCATGCGGGCCGCGTAAAGGTTGATTAAACCTCATGCGGGCCGCGTCAGACTTACAGTAACAGAAACTTTAGACAGCCTCCTGTATTCGCGCAAACTCGACCCAAAACGGATGTTTCACTTCATGTGCGACCCCTAGGCAACCCCTAGAACACTAGGGACACTTGTGGGAGAATTGTGGTCAGTGGTAGAGTTGTGTGTCAACATTCTATGGTGGATTAAACACTATAAAAGGCCATGAAGTTGCAACTCATTCCTCACACCTTCTCTTGCACTTCCTGATCATTCTGGAGCTCAAGAACCGTCTCAAGTGATCTCTGGTCGTTCATAGGACTCTTGTAAGTTTACTTAACCTTTCTTGATTAAGTTTTAGCTTAGTTATAGCTTAAAAGTCAAACCGTCGTAATTAACTCTTGTAAGTTTACTTAACCTAATGGTCCAGTGATTAGTCGAATCAAAAGTAGTTATAAGTTGGTAATTATGTGGGTAATAAACCCTTAAAAGGGTTCCCCCTGATTCCCACTCTAACTAAGTCAAATGTCGGGTCAAACCTACTAATAAAAAGTCAACAGAATGTTAAATTTACAATTTATGCATGATTAGCAATGTAGAACATATACAAACTGTTTGATCATTTACATAACTTGGTAATTAGTGTAAGAACATGTCTAAACATGTTCAACCCGACAATTTCCTGTTTAGACCCGGTTTGGAACCGAAAGTCGCATAGTTTGACTTTCACTTTGACTTTCAGTTCTGACCCGTTATGGTATGTTTTAGAAATACCTAAGAGCTACATTTGGACTAGGTTACATGCTAGTATAACCCTCTGTGATTATACACCATAGTTCATTAGTTAACCGATTAATACGCATGATTCCGTTAATTGCTCATATGTTGACCATTATGCCCTTTTCACCTTAAAACGTGATTTATGAAAATGTAAAAGTGTAGAAACCCTAGCTACTGATATATAAACTTGTATGCAAAGTTTGACATCAGTTTGAGGTGTAGAATAAGAGTTATGCTCATTAGCGTAAATTGAAAGCTTTATGTTAATAAAACGGCGTAATTAGCGTATAGCCTAGTTAAGCCTACTTTTTGATATCAAATCTTTTACCCACTGATGTAATATATTATTTTTGGATTTCTAAATATTTTTAATTAATTTTAGACTGAGCATAACTTATAGTCGTAGGCTTAATCCGGTAATTGTCGGTTTTGCCCTTACGGGCCATAAAATGAGTTTTACATATCCAAACGACTCCAAACCTTTTGCTACTGATCTTAAATGATAAATAAATTATTTTAAGCCTTCTTGAATAGTAAAAATATCAGCTTTATGTATCGAACCCGTAAACGGCTTTTAATCGCCTAATTAAGCGTTTTTAACGCATAGTATGTACTAAGATTATTTTAAACATACACGGGTTGATACCTACTGATATTTGAGGCAAATTATAATATTTTAACAGTAAGCAAAGGTTGATAAACTCAGACTTTAGTTTTGAGCTTTACGGCTTATGTGAAATTACCAAAATGCCCCTACGGTGCATAGTTTAGTTATAATCAATGAATTTCACATATATACTTTACCCTACTGTTATAACTTAGTAAAATAAGTATTTTTCCTGATTACATCAGACCTGTAACACAGATAAATACATAACTCTTTTATAACCTTTTAAATGACCAAACTACCCCTACGGGGCATAGTTTGTGTTTAAATTCGTTTCGGGCATAATACAAGACAACTTACTAATGTCACAACATATATGAAGCATATTAACTTAGGAAACCTGTAATTGGCTCATATGAACACCCATTACGCTTATTACGCGTTCGGTTCGGTTTATGTAACTAGTTTACATAAATTAGCCGAAACGGGTCAAACCTTATCGGTTTTATCTCAAAATCCCAAAATGTGTATAATATACCCATGTTAAACAAGTCTTCAAACTTGTTGGGTCCAAAACACATTCTATCCGGTCTTCGCTTAATCATGCGTGCGAACCGTGTCTTTGAAACTAACCGGTCTAAGCTTAAGCTTAATTTAAGACCCGTTAGGATTCTAATAGGTTATTATAAACCTTCGTTCCAGATTAGGAGTACCAGTAAAAGCTATGTGCGTTTGCTTATTGTGATTTATACATTGCTCAGGTAAATACTTTTAACTTATTTTCCCTATACGGGCTTTGGTTACGGTATATAGTATACCGCTTGATCGGGCATCAAATCTTCCATCGTTGGGTGGTTAATTGAATAATTTGATCGGCTCGTTTAAACAGTCTTGTTACTTAAAGCCTTCGGGGGGTTAATGACCATGTCCCGGATATCCTTGGCATCATTTTACGAAATGTCCACGACTTAAGCGCGGGGTGTAGGCGTACACCCGTCAGTGCACAAAAGAATAATGTGGTGTGTCTATTGATCTTTAACCCGGAAAAGATCCGGGCTACTGAACGCACAAGGAACATGTAATTCGTTCACAAGATTATATATTTAAATAATTCTCCCAAGTTAAATAAAATGTTTATGCCTCGTGCATCCAAATCAATTTTCAATCATTTTTAAAATGAGTCAGTTGATTGTATTTACCAGTGTAACTGACGTATTTTCCCAAAAAGATTAAATGCATGTACTAAGCGTAATTGGCTGGGATTTCTCCTTAGCATCATTAGAAGTCTCGCAAGCTTAAGATGCCTGAAGTCTGTTGAACTATTTCTATTTTAATTTCGATCCTTCTGTGGATAAACTTCCGAATATTGTGACATTTGATATTACAATATTAAATTCGGTTGTATTATATCTTTACAATTTGCTTCCGCTGTGCATATTAAATATTGTGTTGTTTGACTATTATGTTGCCAACCATGTCACGATACTCCCCCACCGGGCCCACCGGTGACACGTGGAAATCGGGGTGTGACAGGTTGGTATCAGAGCCAACACTGAGTGAATTAAATACTAGCCTTTTGTGTTTAATCTCAGTTACACAATTGCACGTATCTAAACTTTCGAGTCTAGACATATAACATAGGACAAATTCCACCTTGATTGTGTTGTCCTTTATTTTGCATATATTTTAGTTTTGTTATCTCATGCTATATTGACAGGATTAACAAAATGCCGCCAAGATTCTTCCGAAGAAGAGGACGAGGAAAGGGGCCAATCACCGCCCCCAATGACAACGAAGCAGGACCTTCGAATGTGCGAGCTCCTTCGACCACAGAGAGTGACGATCCCCGGCAAAACCGGAGGAACCTCTTTGAACCGGCTAGACGGTCGGTTTCGCACAGCTCAACACCTCCTGTACATAACCCTTATGGGCCACAGCCGGAGTATGAGCCCAATAACCCTCAACCGTCCTACATACCGTTACAGCGATCCTTATCGCACCACTCTTTTAGAGACCCTACACCTGTCTTCAGGGGCCGGTTTAACCCGGCCAATTTCATACCAGAACCAGCGGGTTTTAACCCACTGGGGCCAGATGACCATTTCTCAGGTGATCATGCGGACGATATGGACGAGGACACAGACCCCGTCGAGCCAGCCAGTGGTACACCAAACCACCAGATAGAGATCTCTGACGGATCTTCTTTCCACGGATCACCCTACGGTGGTCCAGACAGCTTTCAAGCTTTGTTTACCAGGCACGAATGGTATTATACACCTCCTCGCCATTCACCGCCTCAGCAGCAGCAGCAACAGCAGCAACAGGATCCCTCTGTAGATTCACGGTTTGTGGCAGTTATGCCACCGCCTCCACCGCCACCAGTTCAACCGGCACCTCCGCAACCGCCAAGGCGTAGGAGAACAGGCGCACGTATGTCTGCGCGAGCGGGGGATTTCCATTTTAGCTCCCCACGCCAATCAAGTGGCAGCCGTTACCCGCCACTTCAGGAGGACCCATAAGTGGGTGGACCTTCGCACCCAGTTGCACCGCAACCACCGCCTATGGGTTTTGATAACCCAATTCCGGCATACACGGTGTGACAACTCGAGTTTTCAGGATTTCTATCTTCGCAATTAATTGCACGATAATTGTTTAAGTGTTCGTTTACACGACTTGTTGTTTCATATGTTATATATGGTGTGTATAAGTGTTATTAGTGAATTTGTTTAACGCTCGTGACTTTGATAAACTTGTTAAACGTAAATGTTATTCGGTGCGAGTGAGTGTGTGATGGATCAGTTTATGTCTTGTGTCATTGGGCCACTACCATGTTATAGAGACTTGGCCCAATCTATTGTTTTCAAAGCAAGACTCGGCCCAACCTTTTCTTTATATATGTGTGCGTAACATATGAGTTATGTTACACAACTCTTCACAAACCCTAAAGCATTCCTGAAGTCGACGGCGATCAAGGGAGTCTCGTCCATTGTGTCTAACAGTAGTCATACCTTGGCTCGGTTAGTGTAATATTATTCTTGTTGAATTTATTGGTTGCATGTGAATATGTGAGAAAAATCAATATTGTATATGATTGCAAGCATGTACCTGATTGTATCGGTCCTATGATACTGTAGAATAATGGGTTGTTGAAAGTGGATAACTATGTGTTAAAGAAAATGTCGGCCATGTGGGTGTGGTTGTAGTTTTGATATAATCCATAGTTAATGTGTTGCTCATATGTAATCTGATGCCGATGATGTATGTATGACACGAGTAGACTAGGTAACAAAACTGGGTAATAAGAAATTAATGGGTTGTAGTGGTAATTTGGTGGTAATATTTGTCAGATCCACTATAGATGGTAGGTCCAATAAGCATTGGAAATTTACATATGCATGTGAGGTGTACAAATTGATGAGTGATAAATTGGAATGTTGCCATACCTACACGTGATGGTCTGATGACCATGTTAGGTGTACAAATCGATGAGTGCATGACTAGGAATCGAGTATATGCTATTGGGAATAATGATTGGTGAATATATATTGTGTGTATTACCGGTTTAATGTTACACAAGAATTCGGGTTGTTTGTTTTATTCGGAAATCGTTGATTGATTATGTGGATTGAGTGTTATGCTAGATTATGATAATGATGAGAGGTTAGTTGGAATCCATATGAAGTAATTGATAATTCATTGATTTGATCGATAAATGCATAGATGGAAACCGTTTGGGTGAATCGGGTAAGTGTAACTAATTACATGAATTTAGGAAAACATAACTGATCGCACAAGATCAGTTCCGTGATGTTCTGATCACACAATACCGATCGCACAAGGGTTCTGGTCGCACAAGAACTCAGTCGCACAAGATATCAATAGTCGCACAAGACTATTGAATCGCACAAGTCATGCTTTGTTAAATTGTTTGGGCCGTCTACTTACTGAACTGTTATGTTATTTGGGCCGGGGTTTCTGAATCGCACAACATGTTGTGGATCGCACAAGGCTGTGCTGAACGCACAACATGTTGGGCCGTCTGTTATTGGGCTTACCTTTTGGATCGTACATATTGGAGATGATGAATACTTGACTGTTACTGTTAGGTGTTAACATGTATTATGTGGTTGCCATGATATGTGTGTGTTCTTATGTGCTATCTTATGTGATACTTATGTGCACTACTTGAAACCAAAATCTGATTTGTATGATAACCATGTTAGGACGTGGTTGACCACTAGCTGCTAGACTTGACCTTTCTGTGTAATCTGCCGAGCAAACCAAGGTGAGTTCACACTTCTTTACAAAGCATGGGATTCCCAGGGGTTGGGAATGGGTTAAGGAATATAGATTCCACGTCCTGTTGAGACGTATTCAGGAACGTAGATTCCTCGTCCTGTTGAGACGTATTCAGGAACGTAGATTCCTCGTCCAGTATGAGACGGATTTAACTATACTAGACTAGAACTCTATCAACGAAGTCCCTCCTTTTATATCGACTTAATCGCCGAGGCCAATAGCGAACGGGTCATTAGTTAAATAGCGCTATTAGGTTTAACAAACCTCACACCGTGCCGCAGAGGACGGGCGTGGACTAATGGACTATGGCACGTCAGTGATGATAGACACAGACGTTAGGGCACTTAAACATGACGAACGTTAGTAGTCGATATGGTAACGAGTCTGGTGAATTAAACATGGGGTAGCCCCCACGGCCATAGAGCCGGGCTGGAATAGCCAACGTAAGAACGGGTAACTAATAAACGTTTTTCGAACTATGGGGTAACCCCCACGGCTGGATAGCTGGTAAAGAGCAAACTGTGTTTTCGGAACAACTATAAACTGGACAACCAAACGTGAACTCACTCGACATTGTTGTTGACTCGTTACTACATGCTTTGCAGGTCAATAGGTACTTAGCTGGAGCTTGCACAAGGAAGAGTCGTTGTGGGACATGGACAGCTGTGTGCCATGTTAAACATTGGATAATTAAACTTATGATTTGGTTTTAAACATTATGCTTCCGCTCATAACTTAAACTATGGCTGTTTTGGACACTAATTATGTTGGTTGGACTTTTACAATTAATTACTTGCTTGTTCAATATGATTAGTGGTTTGATCCTGGTCAGTCACGCCTCCAAGCGGTGATACTCCGCGTGTGGATTTTGGGGGTGTGACAGATTGGTATCAGAGACATTGGTTATTGTGAACTTGGTTTTAATAAGGGAAAAAGTTTTTGTTAAAACCAGACTATAACCTGAACAGTGCTCAACGATCCACAACGACGCTTCACTCCACGTGCAAGGCTCAACACTATAGGTGATATGATTTATGTTTATATTGCCTACTTGCTAGTTACATAGAACATTGCTCATGGTATGCTTAGTTAGTATAACAACTGTTGCCCGAACCCTGTGTGCTTACTCTTCTGTCAATCCACACTTACACACATTCGCGACACCTTTCCTATTTGTGTTTCCTTCGATGTGATGATCATGAGGGAACGTGTGAACCTAACTCAAGCCAGCTGACGGCTCTTATCAACAAACAAGTTACGGCAGCACTCGCAGTCGCTCAGGCAGGAGGTATAACCTGCTGTACCGAACCTATCCTAGGATGTTAGATCCTACTCTCATGAACCAACTCTCGCGCTTAACCCTGTCCCTTCTTCCTCGCACAACAAGGTCAGAACGCTCAGCCACCTGTATGCACATTCAAGATGTTCATGGACTGTCGTCCTAGTACTTTCAGTGGCACTGAAGGGGCCGTTGGACTCCTCCACTTGTTTGAGAAGCACGAGTCAGTCTTCGAAATGTGTGAATGCCCCAAGGCTCGTAGGGTGAAATATGCCCCTGGTACTCTCGAAGGCACTGCGCTAGCTTGGTGGAACGCGCAAGTTCAGATGCTGGGGCTGGCGGCTGCTAATGCCACCCCATGGAATGATATTAAGGAACTGATCAAACGTGAATACTGTAGTCGTGATGACATCCACAAGTTGGAAGTGGAGTTCTTTAACCTGAAGATGACGGGGTCAGAGATGGAAGCGTACGCTGGCAGTGTTATGTCCAACTATGGTGGATCCTCCCATCAAGCACATTGAGCTGTACCTCGAAGGCTTAGTACTAGAGATTCAAAGTCATGTGACTTCTGCTAACCTTGCTACTATCCAGGATGTTACTCGTCTTGCTCATCATCTCACAGACAAGCAGTGGAATAGAACAAGCTGCCTAAACGTATCAGTGCTACTAATACTCCTCCTTCTGCTACTTCCTGTAACAACAAACGAAAGTGGGATGGAATCTCCAGCAAGGGTTCCACTACGGTTCAGTCCCAGGCCCAACAGCGAAAGATCGATGACTACCAGAGTCTTGGTCAGCAATCTTCTGGTAGTTAAGGGCAAGGTGGAATCGATGTAATTTACACCACAGCGGGCCGTGCAACAAAGATCGTTGTCAGAGATGCGACAGGCTTGGTCATGAAGCCAAAGATTGTAGAAGCTCACGTCCTGCAAACAAGAACCGACAACAGCAGCCACAAGCTCCACAGAATCAGCAGCAACAACAGGGTAACAAGGGATTTTATCAGTGTGGTGCTTAAGGTCACTTCAAGAGACACTGCCCACAGTTGAACCAGAACCAGAATCGGAACCCCAACCAAGGAAACAGGAACAATAATGGAGGCAACAACGGGGGTAATGACGACGGCAATGGTGCCAAGGGTTGAGTGTTCGTGATTGGTCAGGGTGATGCTAGGAATGACCCCAACGTATGCTGGTTTTGACATCGTTATTGGTAATGAACCTCTCATGATTCGTGGCGACAAGAGGGGTGCTGATGAGAGCATCATCTCTTTCCTTAAGGCCCAGAAGTGTTTGCGAAAGGGCCACACTGCTATTTCTGGCTCTCGTTACTGACACCTCGAAGAAAGAGAAAAAGATAGAAGACATTCCTATTGTACGCGATCATCCTGAGGTATTTCCTGAGGAACTACCTGGCCTCCCGCCTCATCGCCAGGTCGAGTTTCAAATCGAGCTAGCTCCTGGAGCGGCACCCATAGCCCGTGCACCGTATCGTTTAGCTCCATCAGAGTTGAAAGAGCTATCTACGCAACTACAAGAACTCTTAGATAGGGGTTTTATTCGTCCTAGCTCTTCGCCCTGGGGAGCTCCAGTGCTATTCGTGAAGAAGAAAGACGGTACGTTCAGAATGTGCATCGACTACCGTGAACTAAACAAGGTGACTGTGAAGAATCGCTACCCTCTTCCACGCATTGACGACTTGTTCGACCAGCTGCAAGGGTCGAGCTACTATTCAAGGATTGATTTGCGATCGGGATATCACCAGCTGAGAGTCCGAGAAGAGGACGTCTCTAAAACAGCATTTAGAACCCGTTATGGACATTATGAGTTTTTGGTCATGCCGTTTGGGCTAACAAACGCACCGGCGGTCTTCATGGACTTGATGAATCGCGTGTGCAAGCCGTACCTAGACAAGTTCGTTATAGTTTTCATCGATGACATCCTGATCTATTCTAAGAGTCAGGAGGAACACGAGCAGCATCTACGACTCATTTTGGAACTCCTTCGAACAGAACAGCTGTACGCCAATTTTTCAAAATGTGACTTCTGGTTTCGTGAAGTCCATTTCTTAGGCCATGTAGTGAACAAGGATGGGATTCACGTTGATCCATCCAAGGTAGAGTCAATCCAGAGCTGGCCTGCACCTCGTACGCCAACGGAAATTCGCCAATTCTTGGGATTGGCAGGTTACTACAGGAGATTTATCAAGGATTTTTCCAAGATTGCACAGCCTCTTACTTCACTAACGCAGAAGGGCGTTGTTTATCGTTGGAGAAACGCACAGGAGTTAGCGTTTCAGCACTTAAAGGATAGACTTTGCAGTGCACCTATCCTTTCATTGCCAGAGGGCACAGACGACTTCGTGGTTTACTGCGACGCATCCATTCAGGGTCTTGGATGTGTATTGATGCAGCGGGATAAAGTTATAGCCTACGCCTCACGCCAACTCAAAGTTCATGAAAAGAATTACACTACACACGATCTAGAGCTGGGAGCGGTTGTTTTTGCGCTTAAGATATGGCGACACTACTTGTATGGCACCAAGTGTGCTATCTACACAGATCACAGGAGTCTCGAGCATATTTTTAAACAGAAGGAACTTAATATGCGACAGCGACGATGGGTCGAACTGTTGAATGACTACGAATGCTCGATCAGGTATCATCCAGGCAAAGCCAATGTTGTGGCTGACGCCCTCAGTCGAAAGGACACTGCGCCCAAGCGCGTGCGAGCTTTACAACTTACTATACACTCTAGTCTTCCTTCTCAAATACGAGATGCTCAGGTAGAAGCATTGAAACCAGAAAACGTCAGGGCTGAAGCCCTACGCGGCTCAAGGCAACGCTTAGAACAGAAGGAAGACGGCGCTTTCTACGTAACAGGACGCATTTGGGTCCCACTTTATGGCAACCTACGAGAGCTGGTGATGGATGAGGCACACAAGTCTCGCTACTCGGTACATCCTGGTTCGGATAAAATGTACCACGATATCAAAACTACATATTGGTGGCCTAGCATGAAGGCCCACATAGCAACGTACGTTAGCAAGTGCTTGACTTGTGCGAGAGTCAAGGCGGAATACCAGAAACCTTCAGGCCCACTTCAACAACCAGAGATACCACAATGGAATTGGGAGCAAATTTCCATGGATTTTGTTACTGGCCTGCCTAGATCACAACGTGGTAACGATACTATTTGGGTGATCGTGGATCGACTCACAAAGTCTGCTCACTTCTTGGCTATCAAAGAAACGGATAAGTTCTCCACCCTAGCAGACGTATATCTCAAGGAAGTTGTCTCGAGGCACGGAGTGCCCACCTCTATTATCTCGGATTGAGATGCACGTTTTACATCAGAACTGTGGCAAGCAATGCACAAGTCCTTTGGCTCACGATTAGATATGAGCACAGCTTATCACCCGCAAACGGATGGGCAGTCGGAACGTACCACCCAGACCCTCGAAGACATGCTTAGGGCATGTGTGATTGACTTTGGCAACGGCTGGGAAAAGCATCTGCCACTTGTGGAATTCTCATACAACAACAGCTACCACACCAGCATTAAAGCTGCTCCGTTTGAGGCATTATACGGGCGTAAATGCCGGTCACCTCTTTGTTGGGCAGAGGTGGGGGATAGTCAGATTACTGGTCCAGAACATGTGGTTGACACAACAGAGAAAATTGCTCAAATACGACAACGAATGGCGGCAGCTCGTGACCGTCAGAAAGTCTACGCCGATAAGGGCAGAAAACCGCTAGAGCTCCAGGTTGGGGAGCGGGTACTACTCAAAGTTTCACCCTGGAAGGGTGTGGCTCGCTTTGGTAAACGGGGCAAACTTAACCCACGATACGTTGGACCTTTCGAAGTCATCGAGAAAATAGGCAAAGTGGTCTACAAACTGAACTTACCAGCAGAACTCAGTGCAGTTCACAAAGTTTTCCACGTGTCGAATCTGAAGAAGTGTCTGTCAGATGAGACCCTCATAGTTCCTTTGAATGAGCTCACTATCGACGAGCAGTTACGATTCGTCGAGGAACCAGTTGAAATCACGGACCGGGATGTTAAGGTCCTCAAGCGCACTAGAATACCTCTCGTTCGAGTTCGTTGGAACTCACGTCGCGGCCCAGAGTTCACCTGGGAACGCGAAGATCAAATGAAACAAAAGTATCCCCAACTATTCGCAAACGGTACAACCACTACTGAGGCTGAAGCTACGGAATTTCGGGACGAAATTCCAGATCAACGGGGGGAGGATGTGACACCCCAGGAAAACCAGGAAAACCATGCAACTTAACTAGCTTCCTCAGTGAGTACGTGCTAAATTTCGGGACGAAATTTCTTTCAACTTGGGGATAATGTGACAACTCGAGTTTTCAGGATTTCTATCTTCGCAATTAATTGCACGATAATTGTTTAAGTGTTCGTTTACACGACTTATTGTTTCATATGTTATATATGGTGTGTATAAGTTTTATTAGTGAATTTGTTTAACGCTCGTGACTTTGATAAACTTGTTAAACGTAAATGTTATTCGGTGCGAGTGAGTGTGTGATGGATCAGTTTATGTCTTGTGTCATTGGGCCACTACCATGTTATAGAGACTTGGCCCAATCTATTGTTTTCAAAGCAAGACTCGGCCCAACCTTTTCTTTATATATGTGTGCGTAACATATGAGTTATGTTACACAACTCTTCACAAACCCTAAAGCATTCCTGAAGTCGACGGCGATCAAGGGAGTCTCGCGATCAAGGGAGTCTCGTCCATTGTGTCTAACAGTAGTCATACCTTGGCTCAGTTAGTGTAATATTATTCTTGTTGAATTTATTGGTTGCATGTGAATATGTGAGAAAAATCAATATTGTATATGATTGCAAGCATGTACCTGATTGTATCGGTCCTATGATACTGTAGAATAATGGGTTGTTGAAAGTGGATAACTATGTGTTAAAGAAAATGTCGGCCATGTGGGTGTGGTTGTAGTTTTGATATAATCCATAGTTAATGTGTTGCTCATATGTAATCTGATGCCGATGATGTATGTATGACACGAGTAGACTAGGTAACAAAACTGGGTAATAAGAAATTAATGGGTTGTAGTGGTAATTTGGTGGTAATATTTGTCAGATCCACTATAGATGGTAGGTCCAATAAGCATTGGAAATTTACATATGCATGTGAGGTGTACAAATTGATGAGTGATAAATTGGAATGTTGCCATACCTACACGTGATGGTCTGATGACCATGTGAGGTGTACAAATCGATGAGTGCATGACTAGGAATCGAGTATATGCTATTGGGAATAATGATTGGTGAATATATATTGTGTGTATTACCGGTTTAATGTTACACAAGAATTCGGGTTGTTTGTTTTATTCGGAAATCGTTGATTGATTATGTGGATTGAGTGTTATGCTAGATTATGATAATGATGAGCGGTTAGTTGGAATCCATATGAAGTAATTGATAATTCATTGATTTGATCGATAAATGCATAGATGGAAACCGTTTGGGTGAATCGGGTAAGTGTAACTAATTACATGAATTTAGGAAAACATAACTGATCGCACAAGATCAGTTCCGTGATGTTCTGATCACACAATACCGATCGCACAAGGGTTCTGGTCTCACAAGAACTCAGTCGCACAAGATATCAATAGTCGCACAAGACTATTGAATCGCACAAGTCATGCTTTGTTAAATTGTTTGGGCCGTCTACTTACTGAACTGTTATGTTATTTGGGCCGGGGTTTCTGAATCGCACAACATGTTGTGGATCGCACAAGGCTGTGCTGAACGCACAACATGTTGGGCCGTCTGTTATTGGGCTTACCTTTTGGATCGTACATATTGGAGATGATGAATACTTGACTGTTACTGTTAGGTGTTAACATGTATTATGTGGTTGCCATGATATGTGTGTGTTCTTATGTGCTATCTTATGTGATACTTATGTGCACTACTTGAAACCAAAACCTGATTTGTATGATAACCATGTTAGGACGTGGTTGACCACTAGCTGCTAGACTTGACCTTTCTGTGTAATCTGCCGAGCAAACCAAGGTGAGTTCACACTTCTTTACAAAGCATGGGATTCCCAGGGTTGGGAATGGGTTAAGGAATATAGATTCCACGTCCTGTTGAGACGTATTCAGGAACGTAGATTCCTCGTCCTGTTGAGACGTATTCAGGAACGTAGATTCCTCGTCCAGTATGAGACGGATTTAACTATACTAGACTAGAACTCTATCAACGAAGTCCCTCCTTTTATATCGACTTAATCGCCGAGGCCAATGGCGAACGGGTCATTAGTTAAATAGCGCTATTAGGTTTAACAAACCTCACACCGTGCCGCAGAGGACGGGCGTGGACTAATGGACTATGGCACGTCAGTGATGATAGACACAGACGTTAGGGCACTTAAACATGACGAACGTTAGTAGTCGATATGGTAACGAGTCTGGTGAATTAAACATGGGGTAGCCCCCACGGCCATAGAGCCGGGCTGGAATAGCCAACGTAAGAACGGGTAACTAATAAACGTTTTTTGAACTATGGGGTAACCCCCACGGCTGGATAGCTGGTAAAGAGCAAACTGTGTTTTCGGAACAACTATAAACTGGACAACCAAACGTGAACTCACTCGACATTGTTGTTGACTCGTTACTACATGCTTTGCAGGTCAATAGGTACTTAGCTGGAGCTTGCACAAGGAAGAGTCGTTGTGGGACATGGACAGCTGTGTGCCATGTTAAACATTGGATAATTAAACTTATGATTTGGTTTTAAACATTATGCTTCCGCTCATAACTTAAACTATGGCTGTTTTGGACACTAATTATGTTGGTTGGACTTTTACAATTAATTACTTGCTTGTTCAATATGATTAGTGGTTTGATCCTGGTCAGTCACGCCTCCAAGCGGTGATACTCCGCGTGTGGATTTTGGGGGTGTGACACACGGGTTCCATGGCGTATAACCCGTTTGAACAGCCAGTGCACACCAACTACAACTACGCCGAAGCCGACCCATACTTGGTAGCAGCTAACTATAACCCCCAAGGACTATGTGGAGACCCATGGGGAGTAGGGTACCCAACTCATGGGTACCAGATACCGGCCAGACCTATCATTAGGACGCAATCGCAGCCGCCATGATTTTCTCCCCCAGAACGGGAGGAAATTCTTCAGAGACTGGATCAGGTTGAGCGGGACTATCGCCGCGACCGCCAGGAGAGACAAAGCTTCTTCCAAGGATTGACAAGCTTGATCAAAGGGAAGAGCAAGAAGGACCGCTAAATCCTTCCAATTGTTGTTGAGCCCCTGCGTGGGCCAGTCTTACTGTATAAACCCCTGCGTGGGTATGCTTGTTTGTTTTGACCCCTGCGTGGGTCTATCTTTCTGTTAACCCCTACGAGGGTATGTTATTGTTTAAGTCCCTGCGTGGACTATTATGTTATTTGTGTAAGTCCCTACGTGGACCATTATGATGTTTGTTGTTAAGCCCCTGCGTGGGTAAATCCTTGTTTAAACCCCTGCGTGGGTAAGTTTGTTATTTGAAAAGACCCGTTTAGGGCAGTGTGTAATATTTTAATAGATTAATGGAATGTAAGTTTATAAGTTTCATGTTTGCCTTATGTGCATAAATAATTTATATATGAAATAAATGAATTAAAACCATTCCTTTCGAAATAATCTGCCTATGTAAAATTTTTAAATAAGAATCTTAAAGAGTGAAACCTAGCCTTCGGGTCCTTATAAGGCCGGGCCAAGATGGTAAGACCTGTTTAAAAGATTCGTATCCCTGTTAACATCTGAAAACATGTTAACACTCCTGGCAGACGTGATTAATTAAAATCACACACGTCATTCTTATTATTGGATTCTTCAAAAGATTCCTAACCCAAATTTTATGATCTCTGAATCATGGGTTTAGGTCATCAATTAAGATGATCATATTTTAACCATACGTGGTAATATAGCGCCTACGGGCCCTGCTCATTTCCATATGAGCCAAAAGACAGTGGTAGCGATGACTCCCTGTCAGATAAAGGTAATGAACTAGGTTCAAACCTTCATGCTTTGATTCTCTGAAATCATAGCTTATAATTTATAAATGTCCTTGTGACTAGGCCTATTGTGCCAGTATACCTTAAAAGCCTTGATTCTCTGAAATCATAGCTTATATTTAAAAAAAAAATGTCCATGTGACTAGGCCTTTTGTGCCACAAATAAAACTGTTATTGTTTTATAATTAGGATATATTATAATAGAAATCCTAAATAAATATGATTAATAAATTAACCAAATATGGTCTCTGTTTACCATGGTTAATGAATTACCCTAAGGGGGCAATTCGATAATAAACTCCCAAATAAACTATTGTCCTTGTTTTCTGCAACAGTTCAATTAAAATGGCTAACTCAGACGAAATTAATAGCCATCCAGTGGAGAATATTGATAACGTCCGGATTAATTTAACGGGTGCTGAATTGAAAGCGTTGGTAGACGACGCAGTTACTAAGTCATTGGAACGGCAGTACGAAGAGTATAGTGGGACTCGTAGTAGGACCCTATCTACGCAGCCTTCAAAGCCACCGTCCAAGAAGGACGAACCGAAGAAAGATGATGATCGACACTCCTCAAACCACCACAGTGCTCCATCTCAGCACATTGTAGTGAACCAAGGACCCCGTGAGAAGGGTTGCTCCTATAAATATTTTGTTTCCTGCAAACCCCAGGATTTCACTGGGGAGAAAGGAGCCATTGACTGTATGACGTGGCTGGATGAGATGGACACGGTTGTAGATATCAGCGGATGCGCTAAGAGGGATGTAGTCAAGTTTGTGTCGCAATCTTTTAAGGGTGAAGCTTTAGCCTGGTGGGGATCACTGATTCAAGCCACCGGGAAAATCCCATTGTACAACATGTCATGGGAACAATTTGTTGCCCTTATCAGTGAAAATTACTGCCCTCACATGAGGTGGAGAAGATAGAGTCTAATTTTCTATCATTGGTGATGACAAACCTTGACTGTCAAGCTTACCTAACGAGCTTCAACACAATGTCCCGGTTGGTTCCTTAACTGGTAACCCCGGAACCAAAAAGAATAGCTCGTTTTATCGGTGGTTTAGCCCCGGAAATCAAGGCAAGCGTGAAGGCTTCTCGGCCAGCTACTTTTAGATATGTAGCTGACATATCCTTGTCCCTCACTTTGGATGCGGTCAGGCAAAGATCGCTGAGGAATAAGGAGGCTGAGAAGAGAAAACGTGAAGATGATAGTTCACGGAGATCGAACAAGAAGCACCGTGGAAACGGTGACAACAAGAAAGGATCGGAGTCAAGGAAAGATGGGCATCATTCTGGTGAGAAGCCCAAATGCAAAATTTGCAAGAAACAGCACTTTGGGAAGTGCAGGTTAGAGTCGAATTCGCAGACTCAGTCAAAAACCTTTGCTTGTGGTATATGCAAGTCCACGGATCACAAAACCTTGGATTGTAAGAAGATGAAAGACGCAACGTGCTACCGTTGCAATGAAAAGGGGCACATCAAAACCAACTGCCCTAAATATACCAAAAAGCCTGAAGAGGCCAAGAAGACTAATGCTAGAGTCTTCAGAATGGACGCAAAGGAAGCGGTTCTAGACGACAACGTTATTACAGGTACTTTCCTTGTAAATGATGTCTATGCAAGAGTACTATTTGATTCAGGCGCTGATAAGTCGTTTGTAGATCATAAATTTTGCAAATTGCGGAATTTACCTGTCAAAACCTTGAGTATAAATTATGAGGTAGAGTTAGCAGATGGCACCTTAGAAGCCGTCTCAACTGTGTTAGATGGATGTGTTATATGCATTAAGAACCACTCTTTTCCTCTGTCTCTGCTCCCCTTTAAGTTGGCCGGTTTTGACATAGTTCTGGGTATGGACTGGTTATCTCATAACCAGGCCCAAATTGTCTGTAACAAGAAACAAGTGGTAATAAAGACTCCGTCTGGTGAATCACTTACCATTCGGGGAGATACCCAGTATGGGCTGCCTGAGCAAGCGACTATGCTCAAGGCTTCAAAATGTTTAAAGAAGGGTTGTGTCATCTACATGGCACAAGTGATTATTGATGAGCCTAAACCGAAGATAGAAGACATCCCTGTCATTTCTGAATACCCAGAAGTTTTTCCGGAAGAACTACCTGGTTTGCCACCTGATAGGCAAGTGGAATTCAGGATTGATATCATCCCCGGAGCAGCACCAGTTGCTAGAGCACCCTATAGGTTGGCACCCAAGGAAATGAAGGAATTAAGGACGCAACTGGATGAATTGCTAGCTAAAGGTTTCATTAAACCTAGTTCGTCTCCTTGGGGAGCACCTGTCCTGTTTGTCAAGAAGAAGGATGGATCCATGCGTATGTTCATCGATTATCGTGAGCTGAATAAAGTCACGATAAAGAATAGGTATCCATTGCCCAGGATCGACGATTTGTTCGATCAATTGCTAGGGACAAGTTATTTCTCGAAGATTGACTTGAGGTCAGGCTACCATCAACTGAAGGTTAGAGATGAAGACGTGCACAAAACAACATTTAGGACTCGTTATGGTCATTACGAGTTCCTAGTGATGCCTTTTGGGCTCACTAATGCACCTGCCGCGTTCATGGATCTCATGAATCGCGTTTGCAAACCTTACTTAGATAAATTCGTCATCGTTTTCATCGACGACATTCTAATCTACTCGAAGAACCAAGCTGACCACGAGAAACACCTTCGCTGTATTCTCAAGCTTCTACATCACGAGAAACTCTACGCCAAATTTTCCAAGTGTGAGTTTTGGCTTCGAGAAGTCCAATTTCTTGGACATGTGGTCAGTGAGCGTGGTATCCAAGTGGATCCCGCTAAAGTTGAAGCAGTTATGAACTGGCAAGAGCCGAAGACGCCTACGGAGATTCGTAGCTTCCTAGGCTTAGCAGGATATTACCGGCGTTTCATTGAAAAGTTTTCAAGGATTGCTGCACCCCTAACTTCCTTGACTAAGAAGAAAGTGAAGTTCGTTTGGGGTCCTAAGCAGCAGGAGTCCTTTGATATCCTAAAGCAAAAATTGAGCAACGCCCCAGTACTGACATTGCCAGATGGAATAGAAGATTTTGTGGTTTACTGCGATGCATCGCACACTGGCATGGGGTGTGTGCTTATGCAGAAAGGCAAGGTTATTGCCTATGCATCACGACAGTTAAAGGTGCATGAAAAGAATTACACCACCCAGGACTTGGAGTTGGGTGCCGTTGTATTCGCACTAAAACTGTGGAGGCATTATCTATATGGAATCAAGTGTGTGATCTATTCTGATCACAAGAGCCTCCAACATCTGTTTAATCAGAAGGATTTAAACATGAGGAAACGCCGTTGGATGGAGACTTTAAATGATTATGATTGTGAAATCAGATATCATCCCGGCAAGGCGAATGTAGTCGCTGATGCCTTGAGTCGAAAGGAAAGGGTAAAACCCATCCGGATCAATGCCAAGCGCATGGAGATAAAGAACAGTTTGACTGAAAGGTTGTTAGCTGCACAGAAGGAAGCTGTGTTGGAAGCTAACTATCCTAACGAAAAGCTAGGGGTAACTGAGGAGCAGTTAACTCTTAGCAAGGACGAAATTCTAAGATTAAATGGACGAATATGGGTTCCAATTTATGGAGGTCTTCGAGATGTCATCCTCCAGGAAGCCCATAGTTCCAAATACTCCGTTCATCCTGGAGCTGATAAGATGTACCAGGATCTAAGGGCAAATTATTGGTGGATAGGCTTGAAAAAGTCTGTAGCTACCTATGTAGCTAAGTGCTTGACTTGTGCGCAGGTCAAAGCAGAACATCAAAAGCCGTCAGGCTTGCTACAACAGCCTGAACTTCCTACATGGAAGTGGTAAATGGTAACCATGGATTTTATCACCAAGTTACCAAAGACAAGGAAAGGAAATGATACAATATGGGTTATAGTTGATAGACTGACTAAGTCAGAACATTTCTTACCCATCAAGGAGACTTATAGCTCCGACATGTTAGCCCAGTTATACGTGGATAAGATTGTAGCCTTACATGGCATACCTGTGTCTATTATCTCTGACAGAGATACTAGGTACACGTCACATTTTTGGAAGAGTTTCCAGCAATCCTTGGGCACACGTTTGAATTTTAGTACGGCTTACCATCCTTAGACAGACGGTCAGAGTGAGCGTACTATTCAAACTTTGGAAGACATGCTACGTGCATGTGTGATCGATTTGGGTGGTAGTTGGGATAAACACCTACCGTTAATCGAATTCTCCTACAACAATAGCTACCATACCAGCATTAAGGCTGCGCCTTTTGAAGCATTATACGGTAGAAAGTGTAGAACGCCCGTTTGTTGGGCGGAAGTTGGAGATGTCCAATTATCAGGACCAGAGATAGTGTTCGAGACGACGGACAAGATTGTCTAGATTCGTGACCGTCTCAAAGCTGCCCGCGATAGGCAGAAGAGTTACGCAGATCCAAAGCGTAAAGCTTTTCACTTCGAAGTAGGTGACAAAGTGTTGCTTAAAGTATCTCCTTGGAAGGGGGTGATGCGATTTGCTAAGAAAGGCAAGCTAAGCCCGAGATACATAGGACCTTTTGAGGTTATCGAACGTGTCAGGTCAGTTGCCTATAAGTTAAACTTACCTGAAGAGCTCGGTGGAATTCACAATGTGTTCCACATCTGCAATCTGAAGAAGTGTTTCGCTGATGAATCACTGATCATACGACATACAGATGTGCATATAGATGAGAGCTTGAAATTTGTGGAAAAGCCATTGTCGATTGAAGATCGACAGGTTAAAAAGCTTCGAAGGAAGCATGTACCTATTGTGAAGGTAAAATGGGATGCCCGTAGAGGTCCTGAATTCACGTGGGAGGTTGAATCCACGATGAAAGAAAAGTACCCTTATTTATTTCAGTAAATCTCGGGTCGAGATTTATTTTAAGGGGGTGAGGATGTAACACCTCGAAAATTCACGTCCTATAATGTATTGACACGTGTCATATGTTTGAACGTGTGAAAGAAAGTTCTAGAAGGACTAAAGTTGACAATCATGAAAAGTATGTGAATATACGAGTTCTAAATGTCAACAGTGAATAAAAATACCTTATAATAACCCTACATGATGTTCATATCATCAAACGAATAAATCATGGATCATACGAAGCAAAAAGTGAGAGATTACAAACTACAGGGGTTAAATGTGTCAACATGTTTAAGTTATACCTCTGAGTGACCTTTTGACAAACCCGAAGCTTTGTAACTGTTAATTATGCTCACTAAAACGCATGATATAAATTTCATAAAGTTTCGTAATCGTATGAGAAAGTTATGATCAAATTCGTGTGTGAGGGGTTAAAGCGTTAACATTGAAAGTTATGACTTTTCGGGTTAACCGGAAGTGTCCAGGGACTTGGCAAAGAGGGTATAAGTCCTAAAGCCCTTGTAGGTAAATAAGAAGGGGTCAAATTTCAAGAAATAAGCTCCGTTGCCCTTTCGAAGAGCCAAGGGACAAAGATGTGGAAACTTGAAAATGTGAAATCTGTTTACAAGGCTCATGCGGGCCGCGTAAAGGTTGATTAAACCTCATGCGGGCCGCGTCAGACTTACAGTAACAGAAACTTTAGACAGCCTCCTGTATTCGCGCAAACTCGACCCAAAACGGATGTTTCACTTCATGTGCGACCCCTAGGCAACCCCTAGAACACTAGGGACACTTGTGGGAGAATTGTGGTCAGTGGTAGAGTTGTGTGTCAACATTCTATGGTGGATTAAACACTATAAAAGGCCATGAAGTTGCAACTCATTCCTCACACCTTCTCTTGCACTTCCTGATCATTCTGGAGCTCAAGAACCCTCTCAAGTGATCTCTGGTCGTTCATAGGACTCTTGTAAGTTTACTTAACCTTTCTTGATTAAGTTTTAGCTTAGTTATAGCTTAAAAGTCAAACCGTCGTAATTAACTCTTGTAAGTTTACTTAACCTAATGGTCCAGTGATTAGTCGAATCAAAAGTAGTTATAAGTTGGTAATTATGTGGGTAATAAACCCTTAAAAGGGTTCCCCCTGATTCCCACTCTAACTAGGTCAAATGTCGGGTCAAACCTACTAATAAAAAGTCAACAGAATGTTAAATTTACAATTTATGCATGATTAGCAATGTAGAACATATACAACATGTTTGATCATTTACATAACTTGGTAATTAGTGTAAGAACATGTCTAAACATGTTCAACCCGACAATTTCCTGTTTAGACCCGGTTTGGAACCGAAAGTCGCATAGTTTGACTTTCACTTTGACTTTCAGTTCTGACCCGTTATGGTATGTTTTAGAAATACCTAAGAGCTACATTTGGACCAGGTTACATGCTAGTATAACCCTCTGTGATTATACACCATGGTTCATTAGTTAACCGATTAATACGCATGATTCCGTTAATTGCTCATATGTTGACCATTATGCCCTTTTCACCTTAAAACGTGATTTATGAAAATGTAAAAGTGTAGAAACCCTAGCTACTGATATATAAACTTGTATGCAAAGTTTGACATCAGTTTGAGGTGTAGAATAAGAGTTATGCTCATTAGCGTAAATTGAAAGCTTTATGTTAATAAAACGGCGTAATTAGCGTATAGCCTAGTTAAGCCTACTTTTTGATATCAAATATTTTACCCACTGATGTAATATATTATTTTGGGATTTCTAAATATTTTTAATTAATTTTAGGCTGAGCATAACTTATAGTCGTAGGCTTAATCCGGTAATTGTCGGTTTTGCCCTTACGGGCCATAAATGAGTTTTACATATCCAAACGACTCCAAACCTTTTGCTACTGATCTTAAATGATAAATAAATTATTTTAAGCCTTCTGGAATAGTAAAAATATCAGCTTTATGTATCGAACCCGTAAACGGCTTTTAATCGCCTAATTAAGCGTTTTTAACGCATAGTATGTACTAAGATTATTTTAAACATACACGGGTTGATACCTACTGATATTTGAGGCAAATTATAATATTTTAACAGTAAGCAAAGGTTGATAAACTCAGACTTTAGTTTTGAGCTTTACGGCTTATGTGAAATTACCAAAATGCCCCTACGATGCATATTTTAGTTATAATCAATGAATTTCACATATATACTTTACCCTACTGTTATAACTTAGTAAAATAAGTATTTTTGCTGATTACATCAGACCTGTAACTCAGATAAATACATAACTCTTTTATAACCTTTTAAATGACCAAACTACCCCTACGGGGCATAGTTTGTGTTTAAATTCGTTTCGGGCATAATACAAGACAACTTACTGATGTCACAACATATATGAAGCATATTAACTTAGGAAACCTGTAATTGGCTCATATGAACACCCGTTACGCTTATTACGCGTTCGGTTCGGTTTATGTAACTAGTTTACATAAATTAGCCGAAACGGGTCAAACCTTATCGGTTTTATCTCAAAATCCCAAAATGTGTATAATATACCCATGTTAAACAAGTCTTCAAACTTGTTGGGTCCAAAACACATTCTATCCGGTCTTCGCTTAATCGTGCGTACGAACCGTGTCTTTGAAACTAACCGGTCTAAGCTTAAGCTTAATTTAAGACCCGTTAGGATTCTAATAGGTTATTATAAACCTTCGTTCCAGATTAGGAGTACCAGTAAAAGCAATGTGAGTTTGCTTATTGTGATTTATACATTGCTCAGGTAAATACTTTTAACTTATTTTCCCTATACGGGCTTGGGTTACGGTATATAGTATACCGCTTGATCGGGCATCAAATCTTCCATCGTTGGGTGGTTAATTGAATAATTTGATCGGCTCGTTTAAACAGTCTTGTTACTTAAAGCCTTCGGGGGGTTAATGACCATGTCCCGGATATCCTTGGCATCATTTTACGAAATGGCCACGACTTAAGCGCGAGGTGTAGGCGTACACCCGTCAGTGCACAAAAGAATAATGTGGTGTGTCTATTGATCTTTAACCCGGACAAGATCCGGGCTACTGAACGCACAAGGAACATGTAATTCGTTCACAAGATTATATATTTAAATAATTCTCCCAAGTTAAATAAAATGTTTATGCCTCATGCATCCAAATCAATTTTCAATCATTTTTAAAATGAGTCAGTTGATTGTATTTACCAGTGTAAACTGACGTATTTTCCCAAAAAGATTAAATGCAGGTACTAAGCGTAATTGGCTGGGATTTCTCCTTAGCATCATTAGAAGTCTCGCAAGCTTAAGATGCCTGAAGTCTGTTGAACTATTTCTATTTTAATTTCGATCCTTCTGTGGATAAACTTCCGAATATTGTGACATTTGATATTACAATATTAAATTCGGTTGTATTATATCTTTACAATTTGCTTCCGCTCTGCATATTAAATATTGTGTTGTTTGACTATTATGTTGCCAACCACGTCACGATACTCCCCCACCGGGCCCACCAGTGACACGTGGAAATCGGGGTGTGACAATCTATGATCAAACAATGAGCAAAAAATGTAAGGGGTGACACGAGATATACGAGGAAAGCCCTTGATCAATCTAGATCGCCGGCACAAAACCTCGGGAGCTGACAATCGCAGCTGCCTTGTTCTTCTATTACTTCGAATATCAGGATACAGTGCAGGATGTGATGCGGATCAACTAGGTGTTACAAGGTAATTCGAGTACAAGTGTTTGTGTGTAGTGATTGCTAGTAGCTAGAGAAAAAGAGTATAAGTGAAATTGCGTGCCTTAATCTGATCCGATCCATCTATTTATAGTAAAAGAAAATTAACAAACTACCCTATTAAACCGGGATTCGGCGGATATTCCCCATACGAACGTTGTAGACCTGGTCTTTCGGGTTCAACGTCTCTCATATAACTGGTTTGCCCGAGTCTTAAGGAGAAGAGGTCCACTTGACCGTTAGTGACCCACAGCTTCTAACCTGCACGTGGTTAATTTAGTTAATACCAGGATATCGCACCAGGATGTTACCAATATCCTGATCCGGTATCCTGATCACAAGTAAACAATCAAAAGCAGAATATTAGTCAGGATATATATGGTCAGAAAATTACCCATAACAACCAATATTCAAAATGCACATGTGCATCATTAGGTATAACCATGATATAACGTGTTTTGGTACAAAAAAGTTTGTGATTTTAAATGGAGAAGTAGGCCCATATACATGTTTTTTGGTTAGTTATATCTAGTGGTTAATGATTTGGTTATAGTTGTCAATTTATGATGTAATATGTTGATTGGATGGTATAAATTGTGTTTACATACATGTAATAAAGTGAAAATATTTGTAATGGTATTGTATTATTGATGGTATAAGGTAATGGTATTGTATTATGGATGGTAGGAGATAATTGTAGTTTATTATGGATGGTATGTGTTAGTGCAGTATGTCTATCGCCTTCGTCATCTCAAGACCGTAGCTGAAATAGTTTAATTCTAGATTTTATATTGTTATAAGTAGGGAAAGGCAAGGTGGCAATTCTGTAAATAATGAGATTTCTCATTATATCCCTTGGCCTATAAATAGAGAACTTAGGGTTCTCATTTAGAACTTTTTTTCACTTTTGCTACTTTTGGCATTTGGAGCTTTGAAGATCTAGAGCTAGAGAGAGAAAACCTAGAGAGAGAAAGTTCCTTGTACGTGATTCAGGTGCTGTACGTTTTCAGATCATTGAATAGAATCATTGTTATAATTACGTTCTCGTGTGTTCGGTCACGTTCGTGTACGGATTCCGCACGTCACACGTTCGGTTCGCAATCGTTTCAGAGTCAAAACCGGTCCTAACAAGTGGTATCAGAGCAGGAGCTCGATTGCACGGATCAAACGCACGAATTCGCATGAAAATTCATCAGATTCAGAGTCAATTTCATCCAGATTTGTCAAAATTTCTTCATCTTTCACATCTTTTCATGTTTTCGACAGAAAATCACCAAATTAAACGACTTTTTACGGTTAAAATCGGCTAATTTTTGAATAAGTTGTGCGAAAACATCTGATCTACAAGCCTACAAATTTTCAGATCTTAATTCTAAGCCGTTTAAGAGAAATCTTGATTTTTGTGTTCGAAAAAGTTGTTAAAAATGATGAATATTGTTGCTGCTGTTGTGCTTGGTGTTCACCGGTCGGATGACCTATCTGACCGGATGACCTATCCGACTCAAATTCATTCATTGCAATTCATTTAAAAGTTGTTTGACCTGTTGACTTACCACCCGGTCGGATACCCCACCCGGTCGGATAGCATATCACACTTTACAATTCATTTAAAGTGTTGACCTTGTTGACTGCCTATCCGATCGGACAAGTTGTCTGCTCGGACAGCAATCCGAGTTTCAACGTCCCACCCGAGCGAGTTATTAAGTCAACATTGTTATGTTTGTCAGTCAACATTTATTAGCCTCATTGATAACATACTTCAGTAATCACATGATACACTTGAACAGATAAATTCATATTGAGGGTCCAATTGAAAATAGATTAACATCATAATTGTCGGCCACCATTTGCAAAGATCAAGAAATTGCATATTAGCATTTAAGTTGTCGGCCATTACCATTTGTGCATATGAATTTGTAAGTTTACATGTGATGAGCATATCATTAAAGTCAAATTACATGTGAATTGTTAGAATTCACTAAAGTCTTCGGCACAATTGAAGGTTGCTTGTGAGATTGTATTTCATTGATTGTGGTCAAAAGGTCAAAACGCTACCCGGTCGACCAAGTCACCCGCTCGGACAACTCACCCGACCGAACAATAGTATTACTCGGCCGAACAGCACGTAATCCGCTCGGAAAACTTTAATTCTCATCCGGTCAGACAGCATACCCACCCGATCGGACAGCGTTGTCACCCGATTATTGTCACTGTTGACTTTTGTTGACTCACTCGTTCGAGTTCCTGTCCGATTCAAGTTGTTTAATAAGTTTTTGAACTGATCTTGTTTGTTTGTATTCAGGTGTTGTGATTCAAAGGTGCTTGTAATTCGAGAAGTTCACATCATGGCTGAAGAGTTCTACCACGTTCTACAACGCGTTTACATCTGAATCGTCTGAGACATCAACCGTCACACCCAAATCAATAACAAAATCAATTAACGACAACATTAAACATGATAATATCTATGGAACTTATTCGAAACCATCTAAGCTTGAGAATATAGAGGATTATACTTGGTGGAAAGAAAGATTTCTGAACTGGACCAAGGCATATGCTCACGAGAGCTGGTTCTGCTTAGAGTTTGGATATAGTCGACCGATCAATGATAACGGAGAAGAAATTTCACTCAAAAGCTTAACAGATGACGATAAAAGGAAATTCTCATATGAGCAGAAGATGATCGCCTTGATTCAACAATCTATCCGAGATGATATATTTTCTTTGTTAAATCATGATGGATCATCAAAATCGGTTTGGGAAGCTTTACGGGTGAAAGCTGAGGGGGGTAAACAAATCAAGAAAAACAAAATAGCTTTACTAAAAAAGGAATTTGATTTCTTTGATAGTTTGAAAGGAGAGACAGTGAGACAAATGATTGAATGTTTTTGTCATTTAAAAATTGAACTCGAAAGGTTTGAGATTGTGAAAACGAGAGAGGAAATAATTGATAAAATCATAGAAGCGTTACCACGAGCTGATCAGTGGCAAACGTTTGTGTTTATCTTGAAAAATGATGTTTTATATGATTCAATTTCTCTTGATGCTTTGATAGAAAAAATTGAAAGTCATGATCTAGAGCTACAAAAGCAAAGCAAGATGAGCGGTTCTTCGCATCATCAGAATGTCGGTCTTTACTACAAGGGCAATGTACCTTCGGTGAAAGTTTGTGAATCACCAAAGACCGTATTCATCGTTGAAAACACGAAAGAACCACAAACAAGCTCGTCAAGCTACAATCCAGGATACCATTCATCTTCTTCAAAAGCAAGTTCTGAAGAATCTGAAGAAGTTCTTTGCAACATCGCTCTTAAACTGAAGAATTCTCCGGCTATGAGCATCAATGCAGCAAAACAACAAATGAGTTTTCTGGCATCTGTGTTAGAGTCTTACGAAGGTCTAGTTTCTGGAAAAATTGGAAACTCAGAGCTGACAAAGGAAGACTACGACCAGATCGATCCAGCAGAAATGGAACTCATTGACATACGCTGGTGTCTAGCAAGTTGCATTCGAAGAGCTCAGAGGTATATGGAGATTACTAGGAAGCAGTCAATAGGTGGTCCGTCAACAAAGCTGGGATTCGACAAATCCAAAGTGACCTGCTTCAGATGTGAGCAAAAAGGTCATTTCAAAAGAGAATGCAAAAACTCTGAAGTTGACGAAACTGAGAAACCTTTCAATGATGATTATTACCGAAAGGCGATTTACCACCGTAGCAAAGAAGAGCCGAAAATGATCGAAAATAATCCCAAAGAGAAGTCAAGAGCATGTGTAATAATCCATGATGATGAAGGGTATGATTGGAGTGAGATTCTTCCAGAAGAAGATCGTGTTGATAATCGTCTCACAGCTCATGGCAGAACTATATCAAAGAGCAAACATCATGTTTTAGTTGCTGAAATCAAGGAGAGAACCTGAGAAGAGATTTTGAAAGAAAAAACCGAAAGAGAAAGATTCATTGGTGGATGCAGAATGGAGAAAATGCAGGAAGAGTATGAAAATGCTGTTAGAAACAAAAGATAGGACAAGAACCGAGAATGTTATGTCAACAGAGAAGGTGAACCTGTTGTTCCTAGGAGAGATATAGTTCATGATGATGTTCTTCTAGTAATTCCTCTATCCGGCGAATTTTATTCAAAACGTGAAAAAGACAAGAATTATGAGAAAAAGCTGAATAAAATTATCAGAGATGCGATAACATCAAGTCTGAGAAAGAGGGATGAAGAAAGAATGAAGAAGAATGTTGAGAATT
Organism: Helianthus tuberosus; assembly: GCA_030545235.1. Classification (NCBI taxonomy): domain Eukaryota; kingdom Viridiplantae; phylum Streptophyta; class Magnoliopsida; order Asterales; family Asteraceae; genus Helianthus; species Helianthus tuberosus. Next base: position 151,049 of record JARYGA010042526.1, read on the forward strand.
TGGTTGATGATTTGAAGAAGTTGTGAAAGAAGCTATTACTGAAGAATAGCAGGTTGGTCAAGAAGAGATGATGAAGAAAGAAGAAGAAGAAGTGAAGATGGAAAGTTCGGTTGAAGTGAATAGTGATGCTGATGCTGGTGATGAGAAAAGGAAAGATGCTGATCAAACTCAGACAGATGCAGAAGAAAACACCGAGGTGCCAGTCATTGAGGTAAATTCTGTTTCTGAAATCCCAATCAAAATCGTTGAACAGTGCAAGAAATGCATGGAACCATGCAGTGCTTGTGCTGAAAAAGATAAAAAATTCAGAACAAGAGATCTTGAATTTACTAAAATCGAAAATGTTTTCAAAAAAAATGTAAAGAAATGCAAGAAAACGAAAAAGTTTTGAAAGATAATGACGAAAAGCTCACACAAAAATGCAAGAATTTAGAAAAAGAAAATGAGATTTTGAAAGAAAAAGTTTCAAAAATGACAGAAGAATGTGTTCAAAAAGAAAATGTGTGTCAAGAAATGAAAAAGGAATATGATTCAATAAAATTGGCTTATCACATTACAAAATAGTCATATGAAAATGTGAAAAGTCAAATGAAACTTGTTCAATCCAGATTGAGATACTGTTCTGAAACAACTGATACGCTAAAGAGACAGTATTCAATAAAGCAACAAGTTGTTAATTCTTATATTGAGGATGTTGCTAAGTTGAAGTGTCAAATAGCTGATTTAGAACAGAATAACAACAAGTTACATAGTTATCATGCATCATCATATATGCTTGAAAGAATTTTCAACATAAAACCTGGTGATGATGATTCTAAGAAAAACAAGAAAGGTATTGGCTCAGAGTTTCATCAAGTTCCTCCACCAGAAAAGTTTATATTTTATGATGATGAAAAGGTCGAAAAAGCTTTCAACATGGTCGATCAATTGACAGATAACATTGACGATAACATTGACGTAACCTATTCCAAATATGATGATTCAAGTGATTAAGAGGTGGTAGGTATGGTCGTTGAAAGTGTGTTGAAAGAAGAGTCGGTTGAAACAGGTAAATCTGAATCACATGATGGAAATGAAGGTAGTTTTCATGAAGAATATCTGAAAAACTCAAAATCGGAGAAAAATTTGAATGATGATTCAAAAGGATTGGTTTATACCATGATTGGATCAGACAAATTATTCTTAGATATTGTATTCCCGATTCAGAATGTGATTTCAGAAAAGATTGATAAAGTTTTCAAAATGATTGAAATTGAAAAGTCTGAAATTCCAAAGTTTGCTGGAAAAGGTCACAAAACTTTTTATAACAAACCTGGTTTCAAGAAGAAAAACATGAAGGCTGGGTTGGGTTATAAAAAGAAACAGAATTGGAAGAAAAATGAAACGCCAAATTATCAGGCAAAAATGAATTTTGTTCACGGAACAAGTTTCGAAGAAGAGAAAGAACTCCAATTTAGACGACAGTCTAATGAAGAGTTCTATGCTTAGAAGAAGCAACAACAACAGGTCAAAGATGTGTCCAAGAGAACATGTTTCAAATGTGATCAAACTGGACATCTTGCTCACAAGTGTCCAAATCTAAAAGCTGTTGATGTTGAGATGAAAAAGAAGTCTGATAATGTTGAGAAACAGAAATCTGAGGATGTGAAACAAAGGTCGACCAGAATTGATTCAAAACAAACTTGGAGATACAACACAAACAAGTTTGCTTCGAATCAAACTTGGAAATCAAACCCGAATAGGTTCGATTCAAGACAGACCTGGAATTCTCACACACCCAGACTTAGAACAACACAAAGTTGGAAAATAACTGTCGATGCAACAAAACCAAATCAGTTTTGGAAACCAAAAGTTGTTGTTCAAAATCAAAATGTTCAAAAGGAGTCACATTTTTACAAAAGAGGGACTCCAAAAGGTCAAACATGGTCGGTTAAGAAACAAGTGACTTCGGTAGATGATGCTAAAATTGAAAAAGTCATTGTACAAAATGACAAAGATTTTCCGAAGTTGAGTGAAGCATATTGTGTTGAAATGCCTAAGGTCAAACAGACCTGGGCTAAATTGTTCAAATAATTAAATTGTTGAATGTGCAGGTGCTTCCGAAGAAAACTGTATGTCAAGAGGAGTGTCGGAGCAGCCTGGCACAAGAAGAGGAGAAGGCTGCTGGTCCCTGCGACTGTTGAACAGGTAGTTTGTTTGATTTCTGTACATAAATAAACAATATTTCAAAAACCCTAAAAATTGAAAAATTTTAAAACCAAAATATGTTTCTATTTTGTCAAAAATTTGAAATATAAAAAATATGTTTGTTTTTAAATTTGTCAAAAATCCAAAAATTCCAAAAATTTGTTACTTGAATATGCCGAAATCCTCACGGCGGAACAAACATGATTACTTTCACAAGATTGAAAAACGGTTTTCAAACTGTCGAAAATCAATGGGTTGTAAATCATGGGGGTACTTAATGCTTTACACATTATATTTTCTGCAAAACAGAGCATGAGATGCAGAAAATGGATAGCGGGACAAAGCTATCTACATCGGTTTGTCAAAATTTTCTTTAAATGTTTTGAATTTTAGGGGGAGTAAGAAATTGTCAGAAAATCCAAAAACATTAGAAAATTTGAAAAAGCCAAAAACATGAGAAAATTCAAAAATGAGTTTTTGTGTAAAAAGAGGAAATGATAGTACATCAGTAGACAATCACAGTACGCTAAAGAAATGTTAATTCTGATAAACGGTCTCACTGATGATATGCTAGTAGGTTTTTACACGCTTAGTAGATTGTTTTCGAGATATAAACCTAAATATCAAATACTTACTTATCTCGTGGGGAACATCTCTCGGATATATGGGTAACCCCTGAAATCTTGTTTGAAGGGCTTTCTATTTCTGACATACTATGTCTTTGTACGTGATGATATCTGGGGTATTATACCTGGACTTCTGATTTTGCGGGAGCAATAGCCTAGTCCTCGTATAATACTCTGCACTGCTTTAATCATAAAGCCCACCCTCAGCATAAAAAATGATGAAACATTGAAAAATGCTAATCATATGCTGTTGAAAAGAAGATCCCCAAGGGGGACACACCTAAAGTCGAGCCATCATCTCTCTGATTTTGTGGAAGCAATAGCCTGAGCTCTCATAGCCTCGCATTCACCCCTTACAGATATCATTAGTGTACATTCACCTGTAAGACTCAATATAGGAGTCTGGATACGGGAGTATATTCTGAGGTGGGATACGCGAATAAGTTTAAGTCCTTAAAACACTAATCCGTATCTCGAATCAATTGAACTTTGTGTGAAAATTTAAGTGAATCAGTATACTGACAATCTAAGTGAATCGTTTAGAACTTAAAGTGTTAAAAAGCTCAACGGTACTAGTGATTTGTCAAAAACTGATATGATCCTCTGACGCAAACTCAAACAAAAAAATTGTCTGTAAATATGTTTGTAAATATTTCTTTACTGCTTTATGTTTCAGAAAAATACAAAAAGATTTTGATTTCTGCTTTATTTTCGACAACCGATGTCTGGGATCCTGAGTTTCAAAATTTAAGTATGCTGATCGTGTTTCTGAAAATAAAACAAGTTCATTAATTTGAAACTTGATTTTTTTTAAATCAAAAATTCAAAAACAGTTTGTGATATCTCCAAGGCCATTAACTTTGACTTGGATGATTAACTGTGAGGGCTTTGGATTCTTATGATTGTTAAAATCTATAAAAGAGCCAGTTTCCGATGCTGTTTGCTAAAACTGCCAAATCTTTAAAGATTGTTGATAGAGGGAGAGAATCAAGTATTTCTGGATATATTCATATTATTATATCTTAGAGCTAGGATCTTGATTTAGAAAGTTTAATAGAGCCAGGTTACGATTCCTGGAAAACCGAAATTGCTTTCACTGTAAAAATATTTTAGTCTATGTTGAGAAGAGCCAGGTTTTCAATCCTGGATGTTCAAAAAGTTTTTACTTATAATTGTTTGAGATCTACAGATGTTGTACCAGAGTACGATCCCGATAGCCGAGTCTAAGGGGGAGTCTGAAGACGATCTCTACGCAAGGGGGAACGTGCATTCAAGGAGCCACGTAACTATCCTTAAAGAGCTTGTAACCGGAAAGCCAGGTGTCGATCCCAAAAGCACGGAAGCTTGACGAAAGGGGGAGCCTGATGAAGAAAAGAGTCTACAGAAAGGGGGAGCTGAAGACAGGTCCACGGGGATTCTGTTCAAGATAAAGGGAGTCTATGTTGCTGAATACGTGTTAAAGCTTCAAGAAGACTCAGAGAGAGAGAGAGAGAGAGAGAGAGAGAGAGAGAGAGAGAGAAAGACAAGACGCTACGAGTTTGACTCAATGGTTGAGATTGACTGCGGCAATATCCAAGGGGGAGTCTGTTAGTGCAGTATGTCTATCGCCTTCGTCATCTCAAGACCGTAGCTGAAATAGTTTAATTCTAGATTTTATATTGTTATAATTAGGAAAAGGCAAGGTGGCAATTCTGTAAATAATGAGATTTCTCATTATATCCCTTGGCCTATAAATAGAGAACTTAGGGTTCTCATTTTGAACTTTTTGTCACTTTTGCTACTTTTGGCATTTGGAGCCTTGGAGATCTAGAGCTAGAGAGAGAAAGCCTAGAGAGAGAAAGTTCCTTGTACGTGATTTAGGTGCTGTACGTTTTCAGATCATTGAATAGAATCACAGTTATAATTACGTTCTCGTGTGTTCGGTCACGTTCGTGTATGGATTCCGCACGTCACACGTTCGGTTCGCAATCGTTTCGGAGTCAAAACCGGTCCTAACAGTATAATAGATGAAAGGGAAAGTGTATTCAAAGTAGTGTACCAAAACACCTTATTTCATGTTGATACATATAGATGCACATGTGCATTTATAATATTGGTAATGTAAAAAGTATTGTATTACACATGGTAGTGTAAATGAAAGTGCAATTATCTAATATTTGTAATGAATTACGGAATTTGTCAAAGAAATGACAAAAAATGCACATGTGCATGTTTGTGTATTATGGATGGAATGATAGTTGAAAGAGAAAGTAGTGTACCAATACACCTTATTTCATGTTGATACATATAGATGCACATGTGCATTTCTTATTTTGTTAACGTAAAAAGTAGTGTATTATACCTAGTAGTGTAAATGAAAGTGCAATTGTCTGATATTTGTAATGAATTACGGAATTTGTCAAAGAAATGATACAAATGCACATGTGCATGGATAACTGTGACTCAGAATTTTCTTTTTTTAATTTTTTTATTATAAACGAAATATAGCGATTTTTTCAAAAAAAATAATAAAAAAAAAACTTTTTGGTGTTTTTTAGATTTTTTTAGTATTACGGTTTGTGTTCACACTGGTTCTCGCAATAAAGGGTGGTTCCTAACGGATCCTTCTCCTATATATATAGGGTCAGGATTTAGAGAGAACGGTAAAAATTGTGAGAACGGTGAGAACGATTTTGGTGGTGACATGTGGCATTGATGTTAAATTACACTAAGGGGTAATATTGTCAAAAAACCCACTCACATGAACTGGGTGTTCAAATAAAACGCCATAAAAACACCCAATTCAAAAAAACGCCATGAAAATACCCAGTTAAAATGCTATAAAACACTCAAAAGCTATTTTTTGAGCTATAATTTACAACAGCTCAAAAAAACCATTTTTTTGAACGCCGTAAAACACTTAAAAGCTATTTTTTTGAGCTATAATCTACAAAAGCTCAAAAAAACCATTTTTTTAACGCCATAAAACACTCAAAAACTATTTTTTAAGCTATAATTTACAACAGCTCAAAAAAACCATTTTTTGAACGCCATAAAACACTCAAAAGCTATTTTTTAGCTATAATTTACAACAGCTCAAAAAAATCATTTTTTGAACGCCATAGAAATACACAGTTAAAACGCCATAAAACACTCAAAAGCTATTTTTTTGAGTTATAATTTACAACAGCTCAAAAAAACAATTTTTTAACGCCATAAAACACTCAAAAGCTATTTTTTTGAGCTATAATTTACAACAGCTTAAAAAAACCATTTTTTTGAACGTCATAAAACACTCAAAAAAACCATTTTTGAACCATATAGCTTTTTTGAGCTCAGAAGAATCATAATTTGTACTAGTGTAAAAACGCCATAAAACACTCAGTTCAGAAAACGCTATGAAAAACTTAGTGGAAAATGCCATAAAACACTCAGTTCAGAAAAACGGCATGAAAATACCTAGTATAAAACGCCATAAAACCCAGTTAATTTTTTTTCGAAAAGTATATCATTAGTATACTCGTTGGAAAGATAAAAAAACGCTGAGTTTTATGGTGTAATTTTTTTCGAAAAATAATCACGTATAAAAAAGTTATCGTCGTTTAAATATGATGGGGGAAAATGGCATGTGATTAGCATGTGCACCTTTGTTTGGATCTTCCTATTTTACCCCTCCTGGTAGTTCCAAGGCCCCTGTTATTTATAAAAATGCCACCGCATCAATCTCAGCCACAAACCACTAAGATCTTGTGGCTGAGAATTGTTCTCACCGTTCTCACACGTTGAGGTGTTCTCTCCTGATCCTGTTCCTATATATATATATATAGGGTCAGGATTTAGAGAGAACGGTGGAAAGTGTGAGAACGGTGAGAACGCTTATGGATCGTCCGATCAAAACAATCTATGGACTAGATTGGTGCGGTGACGTTTTCTTAAATAACATCAATTTTATTACGTGGACGCGCTTCATTAAGGGTAAAAGCGTCTTTTGACTACTCCAAACAAAACGCCATCTCATGAAAATAAAACGCCAAATCAAAAATCACACACCATTCTAACTAAAAACGCCATTAGATATAAAACGCCAAACTTAATTATAGTAAAATCCCGCCTAAAAAAACCGCCAAAAAAATCCAATATATACAACAACTCAGACCTTCAATTAAAAACACACACAAAAACCCCAAACGCCATATTTAGTATATACCATTCGTCTGATAAACGCCAGAAAACCCAAACATCAAATATATTGTTGTCAATAAACTTTAGTTGTATGGGGTGGACAACATTGTCAGTTAACTTTCTTAACTGAGGATTAACAATGTTATCCATCACCATACAACAACACTTTATTGATTTTAGCATGATCAAATTTACAGTTTTAAGATGGTTTATTTTGTGGCGTTTCTTTCTCGGTAAAACACCAAAAAGATAACATTTTGGCTGAAAGGGTGTAAACTCAATAACATTTTGCTGCATGAGATGGACACAAATTATAGAAAAAGTGGCTGATTTCAGACTTTGTGTTTACAAACGGCGACAAAAAAACTACTTCAAAAAACAAAAATCAAACAAAATCATACAAAAGTCGAAACAGCCAGTGAAGATGCTTCAAAAGAAGAAAGAGATTGGTGACAGTGAAGATTTGGAAGATCAATATTTATTTTGCTTAATTTTCTTTTTCAGTTGATTGTTATATAATAACAAAGCCATATCTAATAAAAACGCCAAAAAGCCAAATGTCTTACATCTTTGACGTTTATCAAACCATCATAAATTTACTTTGGAAAAAGTATTATAAAAAACCAAAAAATAAATAAATAAATAAAATATTAAAATAAATAAAAAACAAACTTAAAATGTAACTAGAAACAGTAATTGCAAATCAGTAATACTGAAGATAGGGAAAATATTAGAATCTAAAACGCCAAACTTGAAAGATGGGACGTGTTACAGACCTCAGGGATAAAGCTTGTCAAAAACAATAATTACAAACAGTAACTGAAAAGACTAATACTTTATTATAATAACGCACCGCCTAACTTAGGCGCCAAAAAGAGATCCTGTAAAATGATACGTCTCAGCAACTTCCATTTGATCAAACAAAAAAACAAACGCCAATACTACTAAATACCACTCACTGTAAAACGTCAAAAAAAAAATCAAAGATGGCTAATATGTTTTCTTGGATATTCAATATTGTTATTCGTGAAGTTTCACTGAATGAATTGTTAGCGGAGGCGAGTAACTCAGTAAGATTTTATTGCATGAGATGGACAAAAAATCAAAAAAATATACTGATGCCAGTCATATGGCATTTTGTATTTTTTGTTCTTGAAGAAGGCTTGGATGAGGAGAAGAGATCAATGACTCTGAAGAGTGGAATGAATATAAAGATGAAGATCAACATGAAGAAAAAGAGAAAAACCCACCCACACGTCATAGATCTATGTCCCTAAACATCCACAAAAAGCCACTTCAACAGACGAGCAGACAAAATAATCAAACCGATGGGTTTGTTAAGTTTTACATAAAACACCATATTTTTTGTGACAGTTCTTGTACTATTAAAGAACAGAGAGACTGATGACAGTGAAGATTGTGAAGAGAGACCCGATTAGGATTTTTAATTTAATTTCTTAGCTTGAATTTTTTTTTACTGTGGCTGAAATATAATCTAACAATTGTAAAACGCCAAGATACCACAAACGCCAAAATGTTTATAAAAAATAGTAGAAATAATGGGCCATCTTGTTTAAAACGCCATTCAAATAGATTTCCTGCCCCCTGGATTCCAATGGCATACGATTTGAATAAACGCCATAAACGCAATAAACGCCAAAATGTTAATACAATGAAACCATTAAAACGTCATTAATTATTGAATTTGGTTAACGCCAAAAATCTTAAAAACTAAAAAATTAAAACAATATTGGGAAAAGCGGAACTGGAAAAGCAGAAGATGAAAGGACAAAAAAGCCCCTCCACCCTTTTCTAAGCGGCGTGACACGTGTTGGGCCAGGAAGCGTTCTCACCGTTCTCACCGTTCTCACACTTTTGAGCGTTTTCTCCTGATTCTGTTTCTATATATATATATATATATATATATATATATATATATATATATGTGGGAGCGCTAAAATGAAAACCACCCCCAGTTGTAAGAACCGTGAGAACCACTCTCAACCAATCACAATAAGGGGTATTTTGGTCATTTCCTTCAAAATGTCTAATCTTCCTCTCTCTCTTCATTTATTGTAGCAGACTTTTATATATCTCTCATCTCTCCTCTCACTTCTCTCATCCCTCATCTCACCATCATCTCTCACCTCTCTCTATCTCTCTTAAAATCCCCTGCACATTCAAATCTAGATCTGCACATTCAAAAAAAAACACAATCCACTTTTTTAAATCCCCTCAGCAGAGAGAGAACGGAATCCTGGTTCATGGCCGTTCGTTTCATTCCCGACGAACGGAGAGAGCGTCAGTTCCAGGCGGCAGTGTCGTTGCAGCTATGGCAGAGAAAGAGGACGGTAAAGGTGGTGTTTTGACTCTCCGGCAGGTTTATCCCGGCGGCAGCGCCGCCGATCACGGCGGCTATGGTACCTCCTTTCTCTTCGACGAGTTACCAGTAAGCCCCATCTCCTCGCTCATCTCTCTTCACCTGTTTCTTTTACTTTTTCGGGTGGTTGCCGGACCAGACATAAAAAACATACTCTTTCTTGGTTCCGCCGGTGGTGAGAACATGTTCGCCGCTGCAGTAAACCTTGGTGTCCTCGAAGAATTCTGGGTGAATGTCTTTCTTCCTGCAGGTCCATTTTGGGGGTGTGAATGTGGGTTCCTGGTAAGAAGAGAAAAGTAAAAGGGTTAGTTTGGAAAGATTGGGATTTAAAGGGGGTGGGAGTGTAATTGTTGAAAGATGAGACCTTTTTTATTGATGGTTGTGCAGGAGGGTTTCTGTAGAGGAAGGTGTTGGTTAGAGTTAGCGACATTTTTGTATGATGAAGAAAGAAGATGATAGGATTTGGGTTTAGAAAGATGAAGCGTGGGTAACGGATGTAGCAATGATGGGTTTTGTTTACCCTTCAATTATATCTACTTGGGCTAAGTATTTGTTAGTAAAGCAGTCAACGGACCCGATTCGGGTCAGCAGTAGCCAAACAAGTCAAAGATGGTCAACTGAGGACCGGTAAAGTTTAAACGTAGCGAGTTATTATTACGTTAGTTTTGATTTTATTTAGTTAACGCGCACCGAGCTCGAACCGATACTTTAGTGACTTGTTACGTTTGGCATTTTGATAGAAATTTTATATATTGTGTTTATATTGTTGAAAATTGTTGTGTTTTGAAAAGATAACGACAACTTGAGTGGTTGGTTTATTCCAAAAACAGAGGAAACTCTGTCCGTTTTCCGTAAAAACGTAAAACGTAAATAGATTAACATAAAACGTAAAACGTAAAAACGTAAAATTTTTAACATAAAACGTAAAATGTTTAACGTAAAATTTTTAACGTAAAACGTAAAATGTAAAGTTTTTAACGTAAAACGTAAATTTTTTAACGTAAAACGTAAACTTTTTAACTTAAAACGTAAACTTTTTAATGTAAAACGTAAAACTTTTTTATGTAAATTGTAAAACATAAAAAACGGCGCGTAAAAAAGGCGCGTTAAAAAAACGACGCGTGAAAAAGCCGGGCGTAAAAACGGCGCGTTAAAAAACGACGCGTGAAAAAGACCGGCGGAAAAACGATGTGTAAAAAACGGCGCGCAAAAAAAATTAGTTTGTTAAAAAATCTGAATTTAAAATGGATTTTTTTTAAAAATTTTGTTTGAAAAATAACAATTATTATAATAATACAAAAATAGTAATATAAAACAATAAAGACAAAATTGAGTAAATTTACTAAACTAACCTTTTGGATTAAAATATTAAAGATATAATAAGACAAAAAATATTTAATAAAACTTTTTAATTACTTTTACTCTCATCCATTGATCTTGAAGATCTAATGGTTGAAAAGTGGTTCACTCGGTTCTTACAACTGTGGGTGGTTTTCATTTTATCGCTCCCATATATATATATATATATATAGGGTAGGGTTCTAGAGTGAACAACCTCCCAATAGTGAACTGTGTGAACTGATCTGGACCCTTGATTTCCTTTTTAATTGTTAAGGGTAGGATTGTAATTATATAAAAAAATAGATTTAAATCATTATTTTAATAATTGAATTAAGTTACATCTTTCCTATTTTAAATTCATTATCCACAATATCTTTCCTATTTTAAATTCATTATCCACAATATCTTTTATTTCAATTTTATTTTTCAGATTTCATCACCAGAATTCAAATTTTGAATTCTAAGATCCACGTAAGCTTCATATTTAAACGGTATACACATGTGTACTTGGATATGAATAGAACAGTACGCATGTGTACTCAGCGTCGTACATATATGTAATTAGCTACATAATACATACATAGAAACAATACCTGTAAAACTATTTTATATTTAACAAATTACAAGTTTCATAATGTTTGCCAAACCAAGAAAAAAACATACAATTACAAATTCCAGTTTCGTAAAATCAATAAACCCAACATAATCGGAAAAACAAAAAAACATAGTCTTTTTCAACTATTCGCCACGTTGTATGCTGGTGTGTGCGTAGCGTGATATGATTTTATTAATATATTTAACCCGTTTTACGCGTTAGTAAAGTTTTAAATTTATAAAACACGATATTATACTAACACTAAACACACACTTGGGCAAGTGCACCCATCGTGAGCGTAGTATAGTGTTGGTAAGATACCGAGGTCGTCCAAGGACACAAGAGCTTTTAATACCGGTTTATCCTCAACGTTTAATCGATCCAATTTTTGAGAAAAGAGTTTTGAAACATGAAAAATCTAAAAAATGAAAAGAAAAATAAAATGAAAAACAAATAGACAAGATAGAATCAGTTGGATCTAAATCATCTTTAATGTTTCCTTTGATGATTTTCGCACATTCGGACATTTTAAAAGATTGTCTTAGTTATAGTAGTAGGCCCCGCTTTTGAATGTGACGTTACCCTCAACCCAGTGGTTTGAGTCAGCAGGGATACTGATGTGTGCAAAATGCAACTTATAAATTACATCAAATGTGGCATAAAACTAACCCTTCTTTCAGGGTTAAAAGAGCTTAAATGAACAAAAGAAGCAAAAATGCAGCAAAATCTAACAATAATACAAGAAAAAGAATAAACATGGCATGCCCGACCCCTCGACAACATCTTCCCAAGCAAAAACAAGAGAACAGAAGGCTAAACATACCCCGTGCTCAATGAGCACGGGGGCGTGCCCAAGTGTCTGCAGAAAACACAAAGTTGTAGAAGCTTCTATCACCCACCACGGGGGCGTGCCCAACGGACACGGGGCCGTGGTCAACGCAAAGATTCGCTGAAATCACCATGAAGGTGACGTTACCCTCAACCCAGTAGTTTGAGTCAGCAAGGATACAATCCTAAAGGGTCAGATTATTGAAAGATAATTAATTAAGTTATTAATCTTGGAAAATCTTGATAGTACAGATACGCTTCTGCACACGGGGTCGTGCCCAGCGGACAAGGGGCGTGGTCAACTAATGCAGACAAACTGCAATTAATGAAGAAAGAGAAGATGGGTGGACACGGGGCTGTGCCCAATGGACACTAATGCAGAATCTTGGCAAATCTTGATAGTACAGATACGCTTCTGCACACGGGGTCGTGCCCAGCGGACACGGGGGCGTGGTCAACTAATGCAGACAAACTGCAATTAATGAAGAAAGAGAAGATGGGTGGACACGGGGCCGTGCCCGGGCTTCTGTCCAGGCTATAAATAGGAGTGCTTGGCTCACTTGCAAACCATCCCTTGGCAAACCACCTCTCTCACACTTCACCCACCCACCACCACCACCATCACAACCCACATCCACCACCATCATCCATCATAGAGTGTGTGAGTAGTCTCGGGATCCAAGATTGATCGTAAGAGTTCTTGACAATCAAAGGCCATGTTTGCCTAAGTCTCTTACATCACTTGGTGAAGATAAGCATTTAGTGTAATACTTTTTATTTTTAATCTTTTCGCACTTTTTATTTGGTTATGTATTAATGAATTTAATAACTAGTTTCTTATGTTGAAGGTGAATCTTCCTTATCATTTGTCCGTGGTGCCTTGGCATTATTTTACTGTCTATATAAAATAAAAGATTTTCACCATTCATATATCCACGGTCTATATGGAGATATGTTGGCTACCTGGTCGGGGGTTAAGGGAATGGTTTGGTAAGAGTCTTTCCTTGTTTAGTGTATAGATCCTGCAAGGACCTGGGTCAAGTTTAGTAGGAACTCCTTCAATACCCACCGGTATTGGATGGCGGGGGTTCGAACTCCTTGACCCCCCTCATATGTAAGCTACTATTAAAACTTTAACCCGGCTATTTAGGATTGTATCCCTACTGACTCAAACTACTTAGCCGAGGGTAACGTCACCTTCAAAAGAGGGGCCTACCACATTACGCATTAATAACTTAATTAATTATCTTTCAATATTCCAACCCTTTAGGATTGTATCCTTGCTGACTCAAACTACTGGGTTGAGGGTAACGTCACCTTCAAAAGAGGGGCTGTAACAACCCTCAGTAAAACCGACACTCTCATAATATTTCCGACACCCCAGTATATTTTAAAATATCTCATTATGTCTTTAAATACACCCCGTATGTAAAAACCGAGCCCGAAATACAATATAGCATTAAAAATAAAATTTAAAATCTGATTTTTAAGCTGAGGCGGGCCGCGTAGGACTCACCTCAACCTTCACGCGGGCGGTATCAAGGCTCAAAACTGACTTCGTTAATTTCTAAAGTTAAGACGGGCCGCGTAAGACCTCGTTTAAGCTAACGCGGGCCGCGTAAGATCAACAACGCATCAACACCAGAGGCCGACACAGGTCGACATCGTGGCGAGTCTAGGCGATGACCCGAATCATCTAAACCCTACCCGGCTACGACGCGGGCCGCGTAAGCCCCTCTTATCCTTTACGCAGGCCGCGTGAGACCCAAATTCAGCACCTATAAATAGAACGCATCGGATTTCATTTCAATTCGTTCACAAACGTTTCTGTATCTCAAATTCTAAAATAGTAGGCATAGAAAGCTGGTATTATACCCCCTAATTAGCAAGGTTATGCCCCGTTGTAAGTATTATAACCCCAGTTTCATAATAGATACGCTGCCCGATTGATTTAGGGTCCCGTAACAACTGTCGTGGTTCTGCCCGACGTAGTTGTTGGAATACCGTCTCGGGGAGGGTATCATTAATATTTTCAAAGGGTTATGATAATAACCTATGTGCATTTGTGTAAATTATAGATTATTCCCAGGAAACCCTTACACGAAGTCTAAGATAGCAAAGTGAGTTTATCCTCTTTTTGTTAACCTTTTTGGAATGTTTTACAAAACCTTAATTGTTTTACAATGTGATTAAGCGGTGATTGAGTCTTTGTAGTTCTTCAATTACTGCCGGTATGTTGGGGTTTTGTATACAAAATTTACTACTGCAAGTAGTAAGTCGGGGATGACAGTACGTTACCATTGGACAATGAGTTAGCCAATGTGTAATATGACCCACAAGTCAGGATTGACAGTACTGAATGAGTAATTGTGTAGAAATAAACAATGTAATCGCTCTCAATACTGTTTTAATTGATAAAATATTTCTTGATTAAACTGGGATTCACTCACCAGTATTTCCCACTGACAAATATTTTTAAAACGTGTTTCAGGTAACACAATGTGACAGCCAATTAGTAAAAAGCCAGCTGGAGAGCACTGAAGGCTTGGGAAAAATGTGGCTATAAAAGTTACCTAAAAGAAGATGTTTTATATTCAATAAAACAGGGTTTATCCCTGTAAACGTATTGTAATAAGAAACTTGGGTTTTACCCCTGTGATTATTAATATTAAATATGGTGGTTTTACTCTGATAAACATTTCCTAACTACGGTCCTGATGTAATTTCCGCTGCCAAATTAACCAGCTGATACCACCGAAACTCTGAGTTCGCGTCCGCCCGTTCCCGGGACAGATAAGGGATCGGGGGTTGCGACAGAAGGTGGTATCAGAGCCTAGCCACTGGTCTGAGCCAAAGAAGTGTTCCGCTGACACTTAAATTCTAAACTTTGTGTTAGGAAATAAATTACAGAAATACATGCATAACTGTATTTGTTTGTTATGTGTTATTTGACTATTTGTTAGTTTACAGTATGAGTGATCAAGGACCCTCAGACATGAGTTGTCAGTTGTCTGATTCACCTTGGAGTGAAGGTACCTCTTCACAGCCTGCCCTTTCTGGGTATTCTGCTGATCAGGAAGAAGGGATGTTTGCTTTTAAAGCTCAGTCTGAAGAGTCATTCCCTCATAAGAAACGAGGATGGTTCAGTAAAGAAGCTTTTGCGCATAGGAAAAGAATGCGAAAGTTGCAACAGCAAAGAGCCTTAGCAGCCGTTAAGCGAAAGACAGATGCCCATACACAGGACATGCTTAATAGAAGCCTAGCTAATTTCCATATCCTAGCTACAACTGCTGCTGACCCAAGTCTGGAACAACTAGTAGCCCCACAACCACTAAACCCAGACCAACCCATGGAGATAGAAAACCTTGAAAACCAAGTAGAGATGCATGATTTCAACCCAGAGGAAATCCCTAGGGTACAAGCACCAAACCCCCTCGACCCAAATTACGACCCCTGGTGGGACGATAATAGGGACTTTGTGCAACGTTACCCTATACATGAAGACACACCCATACAAAACCTAGGAGTCTATCCAGGTATGGACCCTTTAGATCCCTATTACCATGATGAATATATTAGGGAAATCTTAGAAGATCCTTACCGATTTCAGGCACTTTCACCCCCATATCAGGAACCCGCACCCCAGATTCTGAACCCAGTCCTAGAACCTGCACCCCCAATGAGTGCAGAAAAATACAAGAACTTAGGACTTTTGGGGACTAAATTTTAGAAAGCAGTGAGAGAATGCGTCAAGTGGGAGAGCGTCTCGTATGGAAATACGATGAACGCAATATGGATTTTTGGATAAATCCATATCCGTGATGTGATGGAGGAAACGATAATAGTAATAATAATATAATATAATAAAATAAAAATAAAAATAAAATATGTGTGTACGGATGCGTATTACTATTAGTGTGATTCTATTTCTGTTGGTATTGTAATTTTTATTTCAGTGCTACTATGTAATAGATGCATAATAGTATATGGAAATAGAGTAAAAGTCGCAATGATCGACGTTTTTGGCTAGATTACGTATCATGTGATTAACTATATTAAATATTATCTTGTGATATTAATATGGGGTAAATGTTTAAAATTCAGATGGCCGATGAACGAAATCAAGGAAATCTGAATAATGATAACCAGAGTAACATTAACGTGGTTAATGAAAATCCAAGCATTAATAACAATGGAAACCAAATGGATAATAGTGATGTTCAACATATAGTGGCACAAGGAATCATAGATGCAATGCCATTTATTATTCAAACGATTCAAGAAGCGAATAATAAAAGTAAGCATAGCAGTAAGCGACCAATCGAACCAGAAAACAGCGTGAACAATGGACCCGTACTTCAAATGCCTATTCCCAAAAGGAGAAGAACCGTGTCTTACGGTTGTTCTTATAAAGAATTCTGGTCTTGTAAACCAATGGAATTCTCGGGCAACGAAGGGGCCATTGCAACCCTACGCTGGATAGAGAAGACTGAGGCAGTCTTAAGAATAAGCAAGTGTGCTAAAGAAGATAAGGTATTGTTTGCTTCTAATCTGTTTAAGAATGCAGCACTAGAATGGTGGAACACTATCCTCCAATCAAGAGGAAGTGATAAAACCTACAATATGGAATGGGAAGAATTTAAGAACAAGGTAGAAAGGAAATTCTACCCACCCAATGAGAAGGAACAGATAGCAAACAAATTTCTAAATCTTAGAATGACTGGTGTAGATAGTAAGGGATATACTAAAATATTCTTTGAATATGCTAGAATAGTGCCAACTCTTGCTTCACCAGAACCAGTGTTAAATTCCCGTTATATCTGGGGATTAATCGGGGAAATAAGACACGTAGTCAAGGCAGCTAGACCTCAAACCATAGAAGAAGCTGTAGAACTAGCAAATACCTTGACAGATGAATTAGTCCGTACCCGAGAGGAGGATCAAAGGAGGAACCTAACTCAGAAACTCACACAAGAATTTCGTTCTGGAAATTTTAATCGTGGGAAAAAATATAGGTTCTACCTCTACACCCTACTGTAGGTATTGCAAAAGAAAGCATTCAGGAAGATGCTCCATATACTGTAACTTTTGCAAAATATCGGGACACAAGGAAGAAAATTGCAGGAAGAAAGCTAACAACAGGATATGTTACAACTGCGGAGAACAAGGTCATATCAAACTTAATTGCCCAAAATTAGCTCCAGCTACAAACAACAAGAATACTCAAAATGCTAGAGCATTTGTTCTGACTGCAGATGAAGCTAAGATGATTCAAGATGTCACAGCTGGTACGTTTTTAGTTAATGATGTTTTTGCTAAAGTATTATTTGAATCTGGTGCAAACCAAAGTTTTATTAATACATGATTTTGCAAATTTCTAAATTAGTCATTAACTAAACTACCACTAGAATGCTTAGTAGAAACAGCTAATGGAGAAACTGTTAGGATTTCTGAAATCTTGCAGGGAGCAAGCATAGAATTTTTAAATCAAAACTTTATTGCAAACCTTTATCCCATGAATCTGGCAGGATTTGATGTTGTTTTAGGAATGGATTGGTTAATAGCCAATAAAGCCAGTATTTTATATGATCAAAAGTCAATTCAAGTAAATTCACCAAAAGGTAAAATGATCACAATTAAAGGAGATAAACCATCTAGAACTACAAAATTCATCTCTGTGATAAAAACTGCAAGTTATATAAGAAAAGGTTCTATAGTGTATTTGATTTCCATAATCACTAACACTAAAGGAAAAGAACTAAAAGACATTCCAGTAGTATCTCAGTTTTCAGATATATTTCCAGAAGAATTGCCAGGGCAACCTCCAGATAGGGAAGTTGAATTCAGAATCCATTTAATACCAGGAACAACACCAATTGCCAAAGCACCCTACCGTTTGGCACCCGCTGAATTGCAAGAACTGAAGAAACAATTGGATGAATTGTTAGAAAAAGGATTTATACAACCAAGCTCATCACCATGGGTAGCGTCGATATTGTTTGTTAAAAAGAAGGACAGATCAATGCGTATGTGCATTGACTACCGTGAATTAAACAAGGTTACGATTAAGAACCGGTACCCATTACCAAGAATCGATGATCTGTTTGATCAACTAGAAGGAGCTCGATTTTTCTCTAAAATCGATTTAAGGTCAGGATATCATCAATTAAAGGTACAGGAAGAGGACATACCTAAGACCGCATTCAGAACAAGGTATGGCCATTATGAATTTACTGTCATGCCATTTGGTTTAACC
Organism: Helianthus tuberosus; assembly: GCA_030545235.1. Lineage (NCBI taxonomy): Eukaryota > Viridiplantae > Streptophyta > Magnoliopsida > Asterales > Asteraceae > Helianthus > Helianthus tuberosus. The sequence continues at coordinate 169,423 of JARYGA010042526.1, forward strand.
AATGCCCCAGCCCCATTTATGGACATGATGAACCGAATATGTAAGCCATATTTGGATAAATTCATAATTGTCTTCATAGATGATATTCTCATTTACTCTAAGAATAAAAGAGGATCATGCAAAGCATTTGCACGCACTTTTAAGTTTATTAAGAAAAGAAAAGCTTTACGCTAAATTTTCAAAGTGCGAGTTTTGGTTAGAACAGGTACAGTTTCTTGGACACCTAGTCAATCATGAAGGAATTCATGTGGATCGCACAAAGATTGAGGCGATTACTAAATGGAAAACCCCTGAGTCACCAACCGAGGTTAGAAGTTTCTTAGGATTAGCTGGTTATTATAGAATATTTATTCAAGATTTTTCTAGAATAGTCATTCCTTTAACTAAGCTAACCTGTAAATCTGTTAAGTTTGAATGGGGATTAAAACAAGAAGAATCATTTAGAATCCTTAAGCATAAATTAACCGATACACCCGTATTAGCATTACCAGAAGGAGCTGAAGACTTTGTAGTCTATTGTGACGCTTCCAAATTAGGTTATGGATGTGTATTAATGCAACGACAAAAGGTTATAGCTTACGCATCTAGACAACTTAAGAATCATGAAGAGAATTATTCAACCCATGATCTAGAATTAGGAGCAATAATTTTTGCCCTTAAGATTTGGAGACATTACCTTTATGGTAGTAAGTTTACCATATTCACTGATCATAAGAGTTTAAGGTATATTTTCAAGCAAAAAGAGTTGAATATGCGGTAAAGACGCTGGATGGAGATGCTTAGTGATTATAATTGTGATATCCAGTATCATGAAGGAAAAGCAAATGTAGTGGCAGATGCTTTAAGCCGAAAGTATCATGAAAGGCCAAAAAGGGTACGTTCTCTTAAATTAAATCTGCAAATAGATTTAAATGACCAGATAAGAGAAGCACAAGAATTAGTAATCAAGAATGATGCTGAAAAATTAAAAGGTATGCTAAAAGAATTAGAACAAGGAACAGATGGAATTTGGAGATTCCAAAAAAAGAGAATATGGATACCTAAATTAGGAAACCAGCGTAATCGTATATTAGAAGAAGCCCATAAGTCCAAATATACGATGCACCCAGGAAATGATAAAATGTACCAGGATTTAAGGAATAATTTCTGGTGGATAGGAATGAAAAAGGACATAGCAGCCTATGTTTCTAAATGTCTAACTTGTTCACAAGTCAAAGCTGAACACCAGAAACCCTCAGGATTTCTACAACAATTAGAAATGCAAGTGTGGACATGGGAATTGATAACAATGGATTTTGTTACTAAATTACCAAAAACTAAGAAAGGAAATGATACAATCTGGGTGATTGTAGATAGGCTAACCAAGTCAGCTCATTTCCTACCAATGAAGGAAACATTCAGTATGGAACCGTTAGCTAAGTTGTATGTAAATGAAATTGTTTCTTTACATGGCATTCCTTTATCAATTGTTTCTGATAGAGATAGTTGATTTACCTCTCATTTTTGGTCAAAGTTTCCAAAAGGCGATGGGAACCAAGTTAAAATTGAGCACAGCTTGTCATCCTCAAACGGATGGACAAAGCGAAAGGACAATTCAAACAATGGAGGACATGCTTAGAGCTTGTGTAATTGATTTTGGAGGTAATTGGGACGATCACTTACCTTTAATAGAATTTTCTTATAATAACAGTTATCACACAAGTATCAATGCTGCACCTTTCGAAGCACTTTATGGACGAAAGTGCCGAACCCCAGTCTGTTGGGCAGAAATTGGGGAAAAGCAACTATCTGGACCTGAGATAGTACAAGAAACAACCGACAAGATTATTCAAGTCAAGGAACGACTGAAAACAACACGTGATCGACAGAAGAGCTATGCTGATAACCGACGCAAACCGTTGGAATTTCAAGAAGGTGATAAAGTATTATTAAAGGTCTCTCCTTGGAAAGGAGTAGTAAGATTCATAAAAAGCGGAAAGCTAAGTTCCAGGTATGTTGGACCTTTTGAGATTATTAGAAGAATAGGACTTGTAGCCTATCAGCTACAATTGCCAGAGGAAATGGCAGGAATACATGATGTATTTCATGTATCTAATCTCAAAAAGTGTTTAGCTAATGAATCACTAATAGTACCTCTTAAGGATATAGAGGTAAATGAACAACTCAAGTTTGTAGAAAGGCCTCTACAAATTGAAGACAGGAAAGTCAAGAATCTCAAGCATAAGAGATTAGTTCTGGTCAAAGTAAAGTGGGACTCCAAAAGAGGACCTGAGTACACATGGGAGCTTGAATCTAAAATGCAAAGGAAATATCCGCATTTGTTCCAGTAGATCTCGAGGACGAGCTCTAAAACAAGGTGGGGAGGATGTAACAACCCTCAGTAAAACCGACACTCTCATAATATTTCCGACACCTCAGTATATTTTAAAATATCCCATTATGGCTTTAAATACACCCCGTATGTAAAAACCGAGCCCGAAATACAATATAGCATTAAAAATAAAATTTAAAATCTGACTTTTAGGCTGAGGCGGGCCGCGTAGGACTCACCTCAACCTTCACGCGGGCGGTATCAAGGCTCAAAACTGACTTTGTTAATTTCTTAAGTTACGACGGGCCGCGTAAGACCTCGTTTAAGCTAACGCGGGCCGCGTAAGATCAACAACGCAGCAACACCAGAGGCCGACACGTGTCGACATCGTGGCGAGTCTAGGCGATGACCCGGATCACCTAAACCCTACCCGGCTACGACGCGGGCCGCGTAAGCCCCTCTTATCCTTTACGCGGGCTGCGTGAGACCCAAATTCAGCACCTATAAATAGAACGCATCGGATTTCATTTCAATTCGTTCACAAACGTTTCTATATCTCAGATTCTGAAATAGTAGGCATAGAAAGCTGGTATTATACCCCCTAATTAGCAAGGTTATGCCCCGCTGTAAGTATTATAACCCCAGTTTCATAATAGATACGCTGCCCGATTGATTTAGGGTCCCGTAACAACTGTCGTGGTTCTGCCCGACGTAGTTGTTGGAATACCGTCTCGGGGAGGGTATCATTAATATTTTCAAAGGGTTATGATAATAACCTATGTGCATTTTTGTAAATTATAGATTATTCCCAGGAAACCCTTACACGAAGTCTAAGATAGCAAAGTGAGTTTATCCTCTTTTTGTTAACCTTTTTGGAATGTTTTACAAAACCTTAATTGTTTTACAATGTGATTAAGCGGTGATTGAGTCTTTGTAGTTCTTCAATTACTGTCGGTATGTTGGGGTTTTGTATATAAAATTTACTACTGCAAGTAGTAAGTCGGGGATGACAGTACGTTACCATTGGACAATGAGTTAGCCAATGTGTAATATGACCCACAAGTCAGGATTGACAGTACTGAATGAGTAATTGTGTAGAAATAAACAATGTGATCGCTCTCAATACTGTTTTAATTGATAAAATATTTCTTGATTAAACTGGGATTCACTCACCAGTATTTCCCACTGACAAATATTTTTAAAACGCGTTTCAGGTAACACAATGTGACAGCCAATTAGTAAAAAGCCAGCTGAAGAGCACTGAAGGCTTGGGAAAAATATGGCTATAAAAGTTACCTAAAAGACGATGTTTTAAATTCAATAAAATAGGGTTTATCCCTGTAAACGTATTGTAATAAGAAACTTGGGTTTTACCCCTGTGATTATTAATATTAAATATGGTGGTTTTACTCTGATAAACATTTCCTAACTACGGTCCTGATGTAATTTCCGCTGCCAAATTAACCAGCTGATACCACCGAAACTCTGAGTTCGCGTCCGACCGTTCCTGGGACAGATTAGGGATCGGGGGTTGCGACAAGGGCCTACTACTATAACTAAGATAATCTCTTAAAAAGTGCAAAAGTGCGAAAATAATCAAAGGTTACACTAAAGGCGAGTCGGATCCAAGTGATTCATCTTGTCTATCTGTTTTTATTTTTCAGCATTTTTTGTTTTTATTTTCTAGTTTAAAACCTTTTTCTAAAATTTTGATTTGGTTAGACGTTGAGGATAAACCAGTATTAAAAGCTCTTGTGTCCTTGGATGACCTCGGTATCTTACCAACACTATACTATGCTCACGATGGGTGCACTTGCCCATATGTGTGTTTGGTATTAGTAAAATATTGTGTTTTATAAATTTAAAACTTTACTAAAGTGTAAAAAGGGCTAAAAATATACATAAAATATATATACCACCACACACGCATCAGATACAATCCCAAAGGGTCGGAATATTGAAAGATAATTAAGTTAGTTATTAATGCAAAAAAGTTAGTTATTTGGGCGGCGATTACCTAAAAGTCCCCCGGAGCTAGAGTCGAGTGTTTGTCTTGTGTGTGGCAACAACCCATTATAGAAGGTGGATACTTGTTGCCATACCGTAAAACCGTGATGTGGACACTTCCTTAGTAGCTCCTTGAACCTTTCCCAAGTTTCATATAAGGATTCCCCGTCCTCTTGTGAATATGTGTTAATCTCAGTCATTAATTTAGCTGTTTTAGCAGGAGGGAAATACTTATATAGAAACTTTTGGGCTAGTTCATCCCAGGTGTTTACCGAGCCAACTGGGAGGGTGTTAAGCCAAGCCTTAGCTCGGTCTTTTAGTGAAAATGGAAACATTCGAAGGCGGATGGCGTCGTTTGATGCTCCATTGATCCGAAAGGTATCACATATTTCTAAAAAGTTAGTAATATGTAGATAGGGATCCTCGTCCGCAAGCCCATGGAAGGTTGCGGAGTTTTGGAGCATTTGTATCAAATGCGGCCGAAGTTCGAAGTTGTTGGCCTCGACATTTGGTGCATTGATAGCGGCGCCGAGATTACCTACGGTGGGACGTAGGTAATCCATGAGGGTGCGTTGGTCCGCCATTGGAAGTGGGTCCCCCGAAACTTTCTCTTGGTTTTTAGATTTGAGTCTTTTTTCTTAGAAAGCGTTCGGGTTCGTCTAAAGGTTCTTTTATGTCTCTACTAGAACTAGATCTCATACACAGCGTGGAAAGTTCAGATGTGGCACCTGGGTTCCAAGTCCTGCAATAAAAAGAAAAAGAACGTTGGTCAGAAGTTTCACCACGGCCCCGTGCTCAGATGAACACGGCCCGTGGTCGGAGATACAGTGATTGTTTTCCGGATCCCTATTACTGGGGAGCTTGACATGGCCCCGTGTTGCACCGACACGACCCCATGCTCAACTCTCTGTAACTCGAAAAATAAAAACTGCTAGTAACAATGCTGGGCACGGCCCGTGTCCGACCAGGCACGGCCCGTGCTGAGCTCTGCTGAAGCCGAAAATTTAAAAAAATCCTAAAAAAACAGAAAAATAAGAAAAAATGATTAGGCCGTTGATTCCTAACTTTCTTAAAATCCTTGTGTCCCCGGCAACGGTGCCAAAAACTTGATGTGCGTGTGGTGGTATAGATTTTTATTTATATTTTTAGCCCTTTTTACACGTTAGTCAAGTTTTAAATTTATAAAACATGATATTTTACTAACACCAAACACGCATATGGGCAAGTGCACCCATCGTGAGCGTAGTATAGTGTTGGCAAGATACCGAGGTCGTCCAAGGACAAAAGAGCTTTTAGTATCGGTTTATCCTCAACATCTAATCAAATCAAAAGTTTTAGAAAAAGGTTTTAAACTAGAAAATAAAAACTAAAAATGCTGAAAATAAAAATAAAAATAAAAATAAAAACAGATAGACAAGATGAATCACTTGGATCCGACTCGCATTTAGTGTAACGTTTGATTATTTTCACACTTTTGCACTTTTTAAGAGATTATCTTAGTTATAGTAGTAGGCCCCTCTTTTGAAGGTGACATTACCCTCAACCCAGTAGTTTGAGTCAGCAAGGATACAATCCTAAAGGGTTGGATTATTAAAAGATAATTAATTAAGTTATTAATGCGTAATGTGGTAGGCCCCTCTTTTGAAGGTGACGCTACTCTCGGCTAAGTAGTTTGAGTCAGCAGGGATACAATCCTAAGTGGCCAGGTTAAAGTTTTAATAGTAGCTTACATATGAGGGGGTCAAGGAGTTCGGACCCCCGCCATCCAATACCAGTGGGTATTGAAGGAGGTCCTACTAAAGTTTACCCAGGTCCTTGCAGGATCTATACACTGAACAAGGCAAGACTCTTACCAAATCATTCCCTTAACCCCCGACCAGGTAGCCAGCATATCTCCATATAGACCGTGGAGATATGAATGGTGAAAATCTTTTATTTTATATAGATAGTAAAATAATGCCAAGACACCACGAACAAATGATAAGGAAGATTCACCTTCAACATAAGAAACTAGTTATTAAAGTCATTAATACATAACCAAATAAAAAGTGCGAAAATATTAAAAATAAAAAGTACTACACTAAACACTTGTCTTCACCAAGTGATGTAAGAGACTTAGGCAAACATGGCCTTTGATTGTCAAGAACTCTTACGATCAATCTTGGATCCCGAGACTAGTCACACACTCTATGATGGATGATGGATGATGGATGATGGTGGTGGATGTGGGTTGTGATGGTGGTGGTGGTGAGTGAAGTGTGAGAGAGGTGGTTTGCCAAGGGATGGTTTGCAAATGAGCCAAGCACCCATATTTATAGCCTGCACAGAAGCCCGGACATGGCCCCGTGTCAATTGGGCACGGCCCCGTGTCCACCCATCTTCTCTTTCTTCATTAATTGCAGTTTGTCTGCATTAGTTGACCACGCCCCTGTGTCCGCTGGGCATGACCCCGTGTGCAGAAGCGTATCTGTACTATCAAGATTTTCCTAGATTCTGCGAATCTTAGAGTTGACCACGGCCCCGTGTCCGCTGGGCACGCCCCCTTGGTGGGTGATAGAAGCTTCTACAACTTTGTCTTTTCTGCAGACACTTGGGCACGCCCCCGTGCTCATTGAGCACGGGGCGTGTTCAGCCTTCTGTTCTCCTGTTTTTGCTTGGGAAGATGGTGTCGGGCGGTCGGGCATGTCACGTTTATTCCTTTTCTTGTATTTATGTTAGATTTAGCTGCCTTTTTGCTTCTTTTGTTCATTTGAGCTCATTTAATCCTGAAAATACGAAAGGAAGACAAAAACACACTTTTCCAACATTAGTACTAAAAAAGGGTTAGTTTTATGGCACATTTGATGTAATTTATATGTTGCATTTTGCTCACATCACTAGCGTTACCAGAAGGAACTAAAGATTTTATAATCTATTGTGACGCTTCTAAGTTAGGTTATGGATGTTTGTTGATGCAACGCCAAAAGGTTATAGCCTATGCGTCTAGACAACTTAAGAATCATGAAGAGAATTATTCAACCCATGATTTGGAATTAGGAGCCATAATTTTTTCCCTGAAAATTTGGAGACATTATCTTTATGGTAGTAAGTTTACCATATTTTCAGATCATAAGTGTTTAAGGTATGTCTTCGGGCAAAAGGAGTTAAATATGAGGCAAAGACGCTGGATGGAGATACTTAGTGATTATGATTGTAATATCCAGTATCATGCAGGAAAAGCCAACGTGGTGGTTGATGCTTTAAGTCGAAAGTATCATGAAAAGCTAAAAAGGGTACGTTCTCTTAAGTTAAATCTGCAAGTAGATTTAAATGATAAGATTAGAAAAGCACAAGAATCAGTAATCAAAGATGATACTGAAAAATTAAAAGGAATGATCAAGGAATTAGAACAAGGAACAGATGGATTTTGGAGATTCCATAAGAAAAGAATGTGGATACCTAAATTAGGAAACCTACGCCACCGTATATTAGAAGAAGCCCATAAGTCTAAGTATACGATGCATCCAGGAAGTGATAAGATGTATCAGGACTTAAGAAAGAATTTTTGGTGGATAGGGATGAAAAAGGATATAGCAGCTTATGTTTCCAAATGCTTAACCTGTTCACAAGTTAAAGCTTAACATCAGAAACCCTCAGGTTTGTTGCAGCAGTTAGAAATGCCAGTGTGGAAATGAGAATTGATAACAATGGATTTTGTTACCAAATTACCCAAAACAAGGAAAGGTAATGATACAATGTGGGTGATTGTAGATAGAGGCTAACTAAATCAGCTCATTTTCTACCAATGAAGGAAACTTTCAGTAAGGAACAATTAGCTAAGTTATATGTAAATGAAATAGTTTCATTACATGGAATTCCTTTATCACTTGTTTCTGATAGGGATAGCCGTTTTACCTCTCATTTTTTGACAAGTTTCCAAAAAGCCATGGGAACCAAGTTAAATCTAAGCACCGCCTATCATCCTCAAACGGACGGATAAAGCGAAAGGACAATTCAGACAATGGAAGACATGCTTAGAGCTTGTGTAATTGATTTCGGAGGTAATTGGGACGATCATTTACCGTTGATAGAATTTTCTTATAATAACAGTTATCATACAACTATCAATGCTGCACCATTCAAAGCACTTTATGGACGAAAGTGCCGAACTCAAGTCTGTTGGGCAGAGATTGGAGAAAAAACAATTATCTGGACCTGAGATAGTACAAGAAACGACTGACAAAATCATACAAGTCAAGGAAAGACTGAAAGCAGCGCGTGATCGACAGAAGAGTTATGCAGATAACAGACGCAAGCCATTGGAGTTTCAGGTAGGAGACAAAGTATTGTTAAAAGTCTCTCCTTGGAAAGGAGTTATACGATTCATCAAAAGGGGAAAGCTAAGTCCCAGGTATGTTGGACCTTTTGAGATTACTAGAAGAATAGGACCTGTAGCCTATCAGCTACAACTGCCAGAGGAAATGGCTGGAATACATGATGTGTTTCATGTATCTAATCTCAAGAAATGCTTAGCTGATGAATTACTTATAGTGCCTCTAAAGGACATAGAGGTAAATGAAAAACTTAAGTTTGTAGAGAGGCCTCTACAAATTGAAGACAGGAAAGTCAAGAACCTCAAGCACAAGAGATTAGTTCTAGTCAAAGTAAAATGGGACTCCAAAAGAGGACCAGAGTACACATGGGAGCTTGAATCAGAGATGCAAAGGAAATATCCACACCTGTTCCAATAGATCTCGAGGACGAGCTCTAAAATAAGGTGCGGAGGATATAACAACCCTTCAAAATATTCCGACACCTTAAAAATATTAAAATATCCCAATATGTCCTAAAATACACCCCATATGTGAAAACCGAGCCCAAATATCTTTATTTTTATAAAAATTAATTAAAAACAAGAATTTATGGACGCTCGCGGGCCGCGTAGCCTTTGGCTACTCCTTACGCAGGCCGCGACAGCTACGAGATCAAATCGCACCCGGTGCCGACACGTGTCACGATCGTGGCGAGGCTAATGGTGATGACCAATCAGAGCTAAGGCCTACACCCCTACTATGCGGGCCGCGTAGACTTTAGTCTCACCTTACGTGGGCCGCGAGGAAACCGAATTTAGGCCCTATAAGTAGCAGGCATCGGCAGTTCAGTCGAATCGTTCAAATTTCTTTTCTCTCTCAAATTTCTTGATAGTAGAAGCTATTCTCGGGTATAATACCCCCTAAATAACGAAGTTCTGCTCCGTTGTAAGTATCATAACCCCTGGATACGTATTAGATACTCTGCCCGATTGATCTAGGGTTCCGTAACGGCTGTCGTGGTTCTGTCCGACGTAGTCGTTGGAATGCCGTCTCGGGGAGGGTATTACTAATGTTAAAATGGGTTATTATACTAACACGTGTGCATTTGTGTAATTTATAGATTGGCACCAGGAAACCCTAAAGGATAATCTAAGACAGCAATGTGAGTAATCTCCTTTTTGTAAATTGTTTTTACAAAACCTCACACAATTAATTATATATTAAACAGTTATTGGGTATTTGTAAGGATATAATTATCGTTCGTATGTTGGGGTTTTGTATACAAAATTTGTTACTGCCTTGCGAGGAGTTACATTTCCACAAGTCGGGTTGACAGTACCGTGGGTGGTAATTAGTATGACTTTGAAACAAATGTAATTGCGTGAACGCCCTCAATATTGTACAATGGTTTTTTTACTTAAACTTGATTAAACAGGGATTCACTCACCAGTATTTCCCACTGACAAAATGTTTTAAACGCGTTTCAGGTAACAAAATGTGAAAGCCAAATAGAAGCCAGATGGACAGCACTGAAGGCTTGGAAAAGTAGCAATAAAGTTACCTAAAATAAATAGATGTTTTTATTAAATAAAATAGGGTTTATCCCTATGAAAATGTGTGTACTTGAAACTTGGGATTTTTCCATGTATTTAATATATTAAAAGCGTGGTATATTACTCTGATAAAATATTTCCTAACTACGGTCCTGATGTTAATTCCGCTGCCAAAACTGACAAACACCAGATACCACTGAAACTGGCCGCGGCCGCCCGTTCCCGGGTTGATAGGGGACGGGGGTTGCGACGGCGCAACGTTAATCTAAAACTGAACCCAACAAAGTGCTCCTTCGGAATGGAGGAGGGAAAATTTCTATGGTTCATAGTAACCAGAGATGGTTTCAAGGTCAACCCGGAGAAAGTAGAGGCCATCCAACTAATGCCGTCACCAGCAACAGTTAAAGAAATGCAACGACTCGTGGGTAGATTAGCAGCACTAAACATATTCTTGGCAAATCACGCCGCGAAATCTTATCCGTTCATTAGCACGTTGCGCAATTGCGCCAAGAAGAGCCATTTCCAATGGAGACTAGAAGCGGAGAAAGCCTTCAAACAAATGAAGGAATGTCTGATCCAGTTGCCAACTTTAACAGTAGCACGAGAGGAGGAACCGCTAATTCTATATCTGTCCGCAGCGGAAGTAGCAATTGGCGCGGTATTAATGGTAGAACGAGATGGCGTTCAAACTCCGATATACTACATTAGTAAGATGCTAACTGGCCCAGAGACACGTTACTCTATGATAGAAAAACTCGTACTAGCACTGGTACACGCGTCACGAAGACTGCGCCGGTATTTCTCTGGCCATGTTATTACAGTACTCACTTATTATCATCTAGGTCAAATTCTGTCTAAACCTGATGTCGCGGGGCGTTTGGCCAAATGGGCCATCGAGTTAGGAGGATACAACATCCTGTACAAACCCTGACCAGCAATTAAAGGACAAGTATTGGCAGACTTCGCCACCGAAGTTCCTGTTGACAAAATACAAGAATGCGAGGCAATTCAAAACCCTACTCCAGTCTTCAATGATAGAGTTTAGACTCTACACACAGACGGTGCCTCCAACGATGATGGTGCAGGCGCAGGCCTTCGATTGGTTAGCCCGGACAACCATGAGCTCACATACGCAATACGCCTAGATTTCAAAAGTACAAACAATGAGGCAGAATACGAAGTATTTCTTGCGGGCCTCCGTCTGGCACTTAAAATGGGAGCAAAGAACCTCGAAGCGCACGTCGATTCCAAGCTAGTGGCGGAACAAGTCAATGGTCACTACGACGCTAAAGGCGAAGCAATGGCTTTATATTTGGAGCAAGCACGAATGCTTATCAACCAATTCCAAACATTCAAGATAGTCGATATCAATAGAAGTGAAAATAAGCATGCAGACGCACTGAGCAAACTGGTCGCCACCAGCTTCAAACATCTCGCAAAGGAAGTCCGCATTGAGGGATTATTGAACCCATTCGTTCCCTTAAGACAAGTGAACACCATCGAAGTCGGGAATCCATCCTGGATGTCCCCGATCATTACATACTTACAGCATGGCAAACTGCCAGAAGGAAAAGCGGAGGCTAGGAAAATCCAGCACAAAGCGCTGAACTACGAAATGGCAGACGGTATCTTATACCGGAAATCATTCATGGGTCCACTTCTACGCTGCATCGATAAGACGGATGCGCAATATTTAGTCAGAGAAATTCACGAAGGATTATGTGACGCATGGTGGTGGGAAAGATCATGAATGCAGGCTATTATTGGCCAGGAATGCATGTGGACGCAGTAGAACTATTGCGCAAATGCGCAGCATGTCAGCGCCACGCGCCAAAGACTCTCCGTCCGAAAAATCCTCTAGTTCCAGTCATCTCGGCATGGCCTTTTCAACAATGGGGTATCGACCTCGTCAGACCATTCCCTGATGCGCCAGGCGCAGTTAAATTCATCGTAGTAGCAGTAGACTACTTCACCAAGTGGGTGGAGGCTAAGGCATTAGCATCAACCACAGCAATGGTAATCCGCAAGTTCATATGGGAACATATTATCTGTCGATCGGGTTACCATTACACATCATTTCCGATAACGGCACGAACTTCGCATCGGAAGACCTCCAGAAATGGTTTAAGGAAATGAACATCGAGCACAGCTTCGCCTCTGTGGCACACCCACAAGCGAGAGGGCAGGTTGAAAGCGTAAATAAACAAATAGTGGATGGCATCAAGGCAAGGTTAGGGACCGCGCGGAGGGGATGGGTAGAAGAACTTCCTAGCATCCTATGGGCCCATCGCACCATGCCGAAAACCAGTACGGGTGAATCCCCGTTCAGCCTTGTATATGGTTCAGATGCAGTAACACCGGCGGAAATCAATCTCCCATCACCGCGCATGATCGCCATGGAACAGCAAGATAATGAACGAGAGCGAAGAATTGATCTGGACCTTCTCGAGGAAAGGCGCGAGAACACAGCTATCACAGAAGCTAGGTATAAATCAAAATTAGGGAAATAATAAAACGCGCGCGTATGCGTGTCCACCTTCGTTCCAGGAGATTTCGTCCTGCGCGACAACGAAGCGTCCAACGCGGAAATGCCAGGAAAATTAGCACCTAAATGGGAAGGACCGTACTTCATCCATGTCATACCCCCAAATTCCACAAGAGGAGTATCACCGCATAAAGGCGTGACTGACCAGGATCAAGCCACCAATCATATTAAACATAGCATGTAAATAAATATAAAACCCAACACAATATAATTGGTATCTAACAAAACATAGTTTAAGTTGTAAGCGGAAGCATAATGTTTAAAACCAAAGTATAAGTCCAAATGTATCAAATGTTTAACATGGCATATGACTATCCATGTCCCACAACGATCACGCCTCCTCGTGCAAGCTCCATGAATACCTAACGACCTGCAAGGCATGTAACAACGAGTCAACAACAAAGTTGAGCGAGTTCTCAGTTGGTTGTTTAGTTTTACCAGTTTGTTTTGAAAACCAGAAGTTGTTTCGTAAACCTCGAGTTAACCAGTATCTTTGTTCCCCAATCCATATCCAATTCAGTGGGGGCTTCCCGATGTGAACCACAAGACCGTTACCATATCGACAACTGACGAACAATAGTTGTGCCCTACGTCAATGTCTATCATCATTGACTAAGTGCCTAGATCCATTAGTACACGCCCGTCCGAACGGCACGGTGTGAGGCTTGTCAACCCTAATAGCGCTATTAACTAATGACCCGCTCGCCATTGGCCCGGCGATTAAGTCGATATAAAAATGAGGGACTTCATGATAGAGTTTTGTCAAGTAAGTTAAGGTTGTTGTCCTACCCAAGGAGGACGAACGTACGCATTCTACCCAAGGAGAATACGCAGGATTAATATTGGCATCCTACCCAAGGAGGATGGTGGTACATATCCTACCCAAGGAGGATATGCAAGTTCCATTTAATTCTTTAACCCATTCCCAACCACCGGGAATCCCATGCCTTAGAAAGTGTGTGAACTCACCTTGGTTTGCTCGGCAGATAAACAAAAAGGTCACTTGAGCTATTTGTGATCAACCACGTCCTAACATGGTTACCATACAAGTTAGGTCTAGGTTCAAGTAATACGCGTATGTTTACACATATACTAACAGTTTACATACACAGAGTGAATCATGGCATACACATAGTATCATGGCAGTTCAACAACAGTACGAGTTCAACAGTATTAATCACGTAAAAAAAGCCCAAATGTGCAGCCCAATTACTTAGGCCTGTAACAGTGCAAGTCCAAACCGAAGGTGTGATTATGTGATCTCGAGTCGAGACAATGTGGTCTCGGGTTGAAGTCTTTGTTAGTGCACTATGTCTACTGACTTCGTCTTGTATCGAGTCATGTAATGAGATAGGATAGGATAATCAGTGCTCGAGGTACTAGAAACTGAGTTTAGTGGGATTTATCCTGATTCCACTTGAAATGAACAAGACATGTTCAAGCGAAATCAACATTATTGATTTCCCTTGAAAGTGCTTTGGTCAGTTCAAGCGAAATCACAACCCTATATATATGTGAGCTTGTCGTTTCATTTGTAGCGGAATTAGATCTTGTAATCTGGTAACGAAGTGCTGCCGGATTGTCTCCAGGTGCTGTAATCACTATTATATCAATATACGAGACAGTTAAATTGTATCGAGCTTCCGTGTCAATGATTCCGCCTTTGATTCGGATAAACAACTCTTCTGATCGACTCAGTCAAGTCGTACGACGATCCTACAGTCTTGAAGTTCTCGAGTCGCAACTAAGGGGTCTCGGGTCATGTATTCATCACTCGAGACCGGGTGGTCTCTAGTCAGGTCTCGAGTCGCATCAGGACTCACAACTAAGGTCTCGAGTGTTGTTGTTTGTGTGCCGATGTGGTCTCGAGTCGAGACTAGGAGTTCTCGACTCGCAACCCGTGTCGAAACCAAAAGATGTAACAAACTTCCTTATATGCAGCTCATTAATTCCGTAACACCAGTAAACAACTTTGGCAGTTTCACAAATCAGATTAATCAACATTGAATTCAGAAATCATGCACATCCATATTACCTTAATCATTCTCTGTCAAGAACAGTAACAATCGAATTATTAGTTTAATAAGTTCTAACATCAACATGGAAACCCTACATTATAAACATCAAGAATTTAACGATTCCTTGATCAGATTCACCTAACAAAGTCGTTTAAACATGCCATACCATCGATCCCATGATTTTCATACGACTCGAATTAACATGACTACCAGACTACCAAATACTCATGCACATAATGATTGTCAAAACCCTAGTCACATTCAGGTTTATCAATTCTAACAATTGGCAAGTTCTTAATTCACAAAACAGAATACAAACTAACATCATAATCATTTACATGTTCCTATTTTTCATAACATCATCAATCACCCTACTAGCATGGAACCCTAAATATCACATAATAACACACATCAATGATCAAACAACCAACAAGAACAAGACACTAACCGGAAGTGTGTAGAACTACAAGTGTCGGGGCGAGATCAAGCGATGAACTGAGATCCGAAGAAGATTCTTGCCGTCGGTTCCGAGAGGGAGGGTAGAGAGGTTAGGGTTTTGTGTGTGTTAAGTGTTTGCACATTATGAGGATCAAAGCCCCATTATGGGTGTATGCATGCGCATAGGGAGTGGGCCGAACCCTTCTTTAGGCTGCCCCCCTGGTCTCGAGTCCAAGTAGATTGGGCCGAGGAAGGTGTGTGGCGAGGGACAAGGTGTGCGGCCCAATTGGCTTGTGCGATCGGACACATATTCATGTTCTAATTTTTATATCACATAACACATAGCATATCAAAGCACAATATTCCATTACAATCAAACACGTCAACTAGTCACGTAATGTTCATACAAGTTACATTAAAATACAACGAAAGGTTCTAAAATACGAGTTGTCACATCATCCCCAAGTTGAAAGAAATTTTGTCTCGAAATTTAGCATGTACATACTGAGGAAGCTAGTTAGGTTGAGTGCTTTTCCTGGGGTGTCACATCCTTCCCCCGTTGGTTTGGAATTTCGTCCCGAAATTCTATAGTAGCTTCAGCCTCAGCAGTGGTTTCACTGTTCTCGAACAACTGGGGATACTTGTGTTTCATTTGATCTTCCCGTTCCCAGGTGAACTCTGGGCCATGACGGGAGTTCCAACGAACTCGAACAAGAGGTATTCTGGTGCGCTTGAGAACCTTAACGTCTCAGTCTGTAATCTCTACAGGTTCTTCGATGAATCTCAGCTGATCGTCGATAGTGAGCTCCTTAAGAGGAACTATGAGGGTCTCATCTGACAGACACTTCTTCAGATTTGACACGTGGAAAACGTTGTGAACTCCACTGAGTTCTGCTGGTAGGTTTAGTTTGTAGGCCACTTTGCCTATTTTCTCTATGATTTTGAAAGGTCCAACGTATCGTAGGTTAAGTTTTCCTCGTTTGCCAAAACGTACTACACCTTTCCAAGGTGAGACTTTGAGTAGCACTCGATCCCCAACCTAGAACTCGAGTGGTTTCCTGCGCTTATCAGCGTAGCTTTTCTGACGGTCACGAGCTGCCGCCATTTGTTGCCGTATCTGAGCAATCTTTTCTGTTGTGTCAATCACAAGTTCTGGGCCAGTGATTTGGTTGCCGCCAACTTCCGCCCAACAAAGTGGTGATCGGCATTTACGTCCGTACAATGCCTCAAATGGAGCGGCCTGGATACTAGTGTGGTAATTGTTATTATATGAAAACTCCACTAACGGGAGATGTTTTTCCCAGCCGTTACCAAAGTCGATTACACATGCCCTAAGCATGTCTTCAAGGGTTTGGATGGTGCGTTCAGACTGCCCATCCGTTTGCGGGTGATAAGCCGTGCTCATGTCTAATCGAGAGACAAAGGACTTGTGCATAGCTTGCCACAATTCGGATGTAAAGTGTGAGTCACGATCAGAGATAATGGAGGTTGGCACCCCATGCCTCGAAACCACTTCCTTTAAGTAAACGTCTGCTAAAGTAGAAAACTTGTCTGTTTCTTTGATAGCCAAAAAGTGTGCAGACTTAGTCAATCGATCCACTATCACCCAAATAGTGTCATTTCCGCGGTGAGATCTTGGCAGGCCAGTAACGAAATCCATGAAATTTGCTCCCATTTCCATGTCGGTATCTCTGGTTGTTGCAGTAGGCCTGATGGTTTCTGGTACTCGATTTTGACTCTCGCACAAGTCAAACATTTGCTAACGTAGGTTGCTATGTTGGCTTTCATACTAGGCCACCAATATGTAGTCTTTAAGTCATGGTACATCTTATCCGAACCAGGATGTACTGAGTAACGAGACTTGTGCGCTTCATCCATCACAAGCTCGCGTAAGTTTCCGTAAAGTGGTGACACCCTTCTGAGTTAGTGAAGTGAGAGGTTGCGCAATCTTTGAGAAATCCTTGATGAACCTTCTGTAGTAGCCCGCCAAACCTAAGAATTGGCAGATTTCTGTTGGTGTACGGGGTGCAGGCCAGTTCCTGATCGAGTCTACCTTGGATGGATCAACATGAATCCCATCCTTGTTTACCACGTGGCCTAGAAAATGGACTTTGCGAAGCCAGAAGTCACATTTCAAAAATTTGGCATACAGCTGCTCTGTCCGAAGAAGTTCTAAAATAAGCCTCTGGTGTTGCTCGTATTCCTCCTGACTCTTAGAATAGATCAGGATGTTGTCGATGAAAACAATAACAAACTTATCCAGGTAAGGCTTGCACACTCGGTTCATGAGATCCATGAATACCGCAGGTGCATTCGTCAAACCAAAAGGCATAACCAGAAACTCGTAATGCCCATACCGAGTCCTGAATGCTGTCTTAGAGATATCCTCGTCTCGGACTCTCAGTTGATGGGAGCCTGACCTCAGGTCAATCTTTGAGTAGAAACTCGACCCTTGCAACTGGTCGAATAAGTCGTCAATGCGTGGAAGAGGATAGCGATTCTTCACAGTCACCTTGTTGAGTTCGCGGTAGTCAATAAACATTCTGAAGGTACCGTCTTTCTTCTTCACAAATAATACTAGAGCTCCCCAAGGCGAAGAGCTAGGACGAATAAAACCTTTATCCAAGAGCTCTTGCAGTTGCGTGGACAGTTCTTCCAATTCCGATGGAGCTAAAAGATAAGGTTCACGAGCTATTGGTGCTGCTCCAGGAGCTAGCTCGATTTGAAACTCGACTTGACGATGAGGTGGAAGACCAGCTAATTCCTCAGGGAATATCTCAGGAAAATCGCGTACAATAGGAATGTCTTCTATTCTTTTCTCTTTTGTTGATGCATCCGTAACGAGGGCTAAAATAGCTGTGTGGCCCTTACGTAAACACTTCTGGGCCTTAAGAAAAGAGATGATGCCTACGACGGCACCACTCTTGTCACCTTGAATAACGAGAGGTTCCTCACCAGAACGAGGAATGCGGACGATTTTCTCCTTGCAAAGGATTTCCGCTTGATGATGAGATAACCAATCCATCCCAATAACAACGTTGAAACTACTCAAAACGATAGGAATGAGGTCAATAGAGAAGGTCTGACCAGCTAAGACGAGATTACAACCCTTAACTATGTGTGTGGCCTCTAAACTTTTACCATTGGCTAGTTCTACAATGTGCTTGGTGTTCAAAAGTGTTGGAGTACTTTTAAGCATCTGAGTAACTTTTAAGGACACATAACTGGTATCGGCACCCGAATCAAATAAAACAGTAAGAAAGAAGTCATCCAGAAGAAACTTACCCATCACAACGTTGGGATTGTTCCTAGCATCACCCTGACCAACCACGAACGCACGACCCCGAGCGCCATTGCCATCATTGTTACCCCCGTTATTGTTCCCGTTCCCCTGATTATTGTTGTTGTTCTGATTCTGGTTCAACTAGGGGCAGTTCCTCTTGAAGTGACCTTCAGCACCACACTGATAGCATCCCCTGTTACCCTGCTGCTGCTGCGGCTGATTCTGTGGAGCTGGTGGCTGTTGTTGACGATTCTGATTTGTTGGTCGTGCGCCCCTGCAATCCTTATCTTCATGACCAAACTTGTTACACCTCAGACAACGACCCTTATTGCACTGCCCACTATGATGCTTGTTACATCGGTTGCACTTGGGGTGGTTTCCCCTGTATCCACCCTGCCCTTGACTACCAGAAGATTGCTGACCAGGACTCTGGTAGTCATCAGTCTTTCGCTGCTAAGACTAAGACTGAGACTGAGCTGATGTTGAACCCTTGCTTGACACTCCATCCCATTTGCGCTTGTTGTCGCTGGGGGCATCAGAAGTGGTAGTAGTAATACCAATGAGCTTGGGCAGCCTGTTCTGCTCGACTGCCTGATCAGTGAGACGATGAGCCAAACGAATAACTTGCTGGATAGTGGCGAGGTTTGCTGCAGTCACATGACTCTGAATCTCTGGTACCAAACCTTTAAGGTACAGCTCGATATGTTTAATAGGAGGATCTACCATAGTAGGACACAAGATAGCCAGCTCGTTCGATCTCTTCGTATATGCTTCAATTTCCGACCCCGTCATCTTTAAGTTGAAGAACTCTACCTCCAGCTTGTGTATGTCATCACGATTGCAAAACTCTTCCTTGATCAATTCCTTGAAAGCGTTCCATGGGGTGGTATTAGCAGCAACCAACCCCAGCATCTGAACCTGAGCGTTCCACCATGTGAGCGCTACACCCTCAAGAGTACCAGTAGCATACTTCACCCTACGAGCCTCAGGGCATTCACACATCTCGAAGACAGATTCGAGCTTCTCGAACCAGTGGAGGAGGCCTACAGCTCCTTCAGTGCCGTTGAAAGTAGTAGGTCGGCAGTCCATGAAAGTTTTGAAAGTACACACAGGAGGCTGAGCATGTTGACCTGTTGTGTGTGTAAGAAGAGACAAGGTTAAGCACAGGTGTTGGTTCACGAGAGTAGGATCTAAGGATCCTAAAGTAAGTTGCATTGGCAGGTTATACCTCCTGCCTGAGCGGCTGCGAGTGCTGCAGCAACTTGTTCATTGATTAAAGCCGTCAGCTGGGCTTGAGTTAGGTTAATACGTCCACTCATGATCTTCATGATGAAGCAAACATAAGTGAGAAAAGTGTCGTGAAAGTACGTAAGTGTGAAGTGACAGAAGAGAGTAAGCACACAATGAGTGTCTAACAATAGTTGTTACATTAACCAAAGCATACCATGAACAATGTACTATGTAACAAACAAGTAGGCAATATAAACATAAATCATATCACCTATAGTGTTGAGCCTTGCACGTGGAGTGAAGCGTCGTTATGGATCGTTGAGCACTGTACAGGTTATAGTCTGGTTTTGTCAAAAAGCTTTTCCCTTTTTAAAACCAAGTTCACTATAACCAATGGCTCTGATACCAATCTGTCACACCCCCAAATTCCACAAGCGGAGTATCACCGCATAGAGGCGTGACTGACCAGGATCAAGCCACCAATCATATTGAACATAGCATGTAAATAAATATAAAACCCAACACAATATAATTGGTGTCCAACAAAACATAGTTTAAGTTGTAAGCGGAAGCATAATGTTTAAAACCAAAGTATAAGTCCAAATGTATCAAATGTTTAACATGGCATACGACTATCCATGTCTCACAACGATCACGCCTCCTCGTGCAAGCTCCATGAATACCTAACGACCTTCAAGGCATGTAACAACGAGTCAACAACAAAGTTGAGCGAGTTCACAGTTGGTTGTTTAGTTTTACCAGTTTGTTTTGAAAACCAGAAGTTGTTTCGTAAACCTCGAGTTAACCAATATCTTTGTTTCCCAATCCATATCCAATTCAGTGGGGGCTTCCCCATGTGAACCACTAGACCGTTACCATATCGACAACTGACGAACAATAGTTGTGCCCTACGTCAATGCCTATCATCATTGACTAAGTGCCCAGATCCATTAGTACACACCCGTCCGAACGGCACGGTGTGAGGCTTGTCAACCCTAATAGCGCTATTAACTAATGATCCGCTCGCCATTGGACCGGCGATTAAGTCGATATAAAAATGAGGGACTTCATGATAGAGTTTTGTCTAGTAAGTTAAGGTTGTTGTCCTACCCAAGGAGGAAGAACGTACGCATTCTACCCAAGGAGAATACACAGGATTAATATGGGCATCCTACCCAAGGAGGATGGCGGTACATATCCTACCCAAGGAGGATATGCAGGTTCCGTTTAATTCTTTAACCCATTCCCAACCACCGGGAATCCCATGCCTTAGAAAGTGTGTGAACTCACCTTGGTTTGCTCGGTAGATAAACAAAAAGGTCACTTGAGCTATTTGTGTTCAACCACGTCCTAACATGGTTACCATACAAGTCAGGTCTAGGTTCAAGTAATACGCGTATGTCTACACATATACTAACAGTTTACATACACAGAGTGAATCATGGCATACACATAGTATCATGGCAGTTCAACAACAGTACGAGTTCAACAGTATTAATCACGTAAACAAAGCCCAAATGTGCAGCCCAATTACTTAGGCCTATAACAGTGCAAGTCGAAACCAAAGGTGTGATTATGTGATCTCGAGTCGAGACTAGGGATCTCGAGTCGAGACAGTGTGGTCTCGGGTTCAAGTCTTGAAGTTCTCGAGTCGCACCTAAGGGGTCTCGGGTCATGTATTCGTCACTCGAGACTGGGTAGTCTCTAGTCAGGTCTCGAGTCGCAACAGGACTCGCAACTAAGGTCTCGAGTGTTGTTGTTTGTGTGCCGATGTGGTCTCGAGTCGAGACTACGAGTTCTCGACTCGCAACCCGTGTCGAAACCAAAAGATGTAACAAACTTCCTTATTTGCAGCTCATTAATTCCGTAACACCAGTAAACAACTTTGGCAGTTTCACAAATCAGATTAAACAGCATTGAATTCAGAAATCATGCACATCCATATTACCTTAATCATTCTCTGTCAAGAATAGTAACAATCGAATTATTAGTTTAATAAGTTCTAACATCAGTATGCAAACCCTACATTATAAACATCAAGAATTTAACCATTCCTTGATCAGATTCACCTAACAAAGCCGTTTAAACATGCCATACCATCAATCCCATAATTTTCATACGAGTCGAATTAACATGACTACCAGACTACCAAATACTCATGCACATAATGATTGTCAAAACCCTAGTCACATTCAGGTTTATCAATTCTAACAATTGGCAAGTTCTTAATTCACCAAACAGAATACAAACTAACATCATAATCATTTACATGTTCCTATTTTTCATAACTTCATCAATCACCCTACTAGAATGGAACCCTAAATATCAAATAATAACACACATCAATGATCAAACAACCAACAAGAACAAGACACTAACCGGAAGTGTGTAGAACTACAAGTGTCGGGGCGAGATCGAGCGATGAACTGAGATCCGAAGAAGATTCTTGCCGTCGGTTCCGAGAGGGAGGGTAGAGAGGTTAGGGTTTTGTGTGTGTTAAGTGTTTGCACATTATGAGGATCAAAGCCCCATTATGGGTGTATGCATGCGCATAGGGAGTGGGCCGAACCCTTCTTTAGGCTGCCACGTGGTCTCGAGTCCAAGTAGATTGGGCCGACGAAGGTGTGTGGCGAGGGACAAGGTGTGCGGCCCAATTGTCTTGTGCGATCGGACACATATTCATGTTCTAATTTTTATATCACATAACACATAGCATATCAAAGCATAATATTCCATTACAATAAAACACGTCAACTAGTCACGTAATGTTCATACAAGTTACATCAAAATACAACGAAAGGTTCTAAAATACGAGTTGTCACAATCCATGAAGTCCTGGGCAAAGGAGCATACACCTTAAAAAGGCTCGACGGAACAGATGTGCCTCGCACCTAGAACGCGCAGCAGCTGCGCAGGTGCTACATGTGACCAATCAAGCCATCCGGTGCAAAAAGCCATACACTTGCGCAGGCAACGTAATTATTCTAATTATTCACTTTGTATCAATTGGCCCCGCGCCTTATCAATACAAAGCTTATATGTTTTATTACAAATTGCATGTAATTCCTTTTGGTACGCGCAAAAACACTATGGTAAAACATTGCAAGTCCCATGAACGGTGTAACGGACACAAGTCCCATGCACAGTCCAGATCTACGTTCACACATGAGCGCAATACCATCCTTATTCGCTTTACCTAAACAAAGTAATTATACACATGCAACATGTTGTAATTCAAACACAACTTACATTTAATCACTGGCGCACCACGCGCAATCACAAAAACCCCATATGCACAATAGTACATTAAAAGTTACTTATGCAACAAATCACATCAACAAAATATACAGAACACGGCAGTGTATCAAAACATTAGTTACAAAATAAACAAACTACACATCAGGGAACATATCCAACATACCCAACGGAGTGTGCAGTACTTCACCATACCAGGTAAGAGGATGAGGATCAACAATCTAGGGGTTTACACCTTCCCCATCACCCGTAGCAGGAGCAACCATATGCATACCGGTCGGAATCTCGGCCGGAGGAGCTGAACAAGAACCACGGCGACGCCGTTGGTACACGATTGAGCAATTGCCTCTCCAGTCAGCTGAAAATGCTTGGGTTACGGCATATGCCGACAACCTGGTAACCCCCTCGTTATTATCATCTACAGGAAGAGAGAGAGCACGATTCCTTGAAAACACAGGAAGAATTGCACCATGAACGCCTCCGTTTCCGGCAACAGTTTCAGTTGACAAGCCAGAAAGGAGAAGCAAAGCGTCAACAGTATCAAAAGCCTTTAGAATTTCGGAAATCCTCCGACATCGAAACCGTCTCCTGGTCCTCATTTTCTCCAAGTTTGGAAAAATATCCACACATTTCATATACATATATAGCCAGGAAGAGCTAACATCAGCATTGAAAGGATAACTCATGATGATTAAGTATCAAATCACCTCCCTTAAAAACGACACTGCCACTGCAATCGTCATATCACATTAAATACTCTCTGACAAAGTCCGCACATATTCCTAAGGCTACAGTTCCGTAAGAAGACGAAGAGGTAATACAAAATACATTTTCATTTTTTGGGTGACGTAACAACAGTCAGCTCATGATTAAAAAGCTTCTCGCTCAAGTGAACAGTTCAGAATAAAGAAAAAAATACAAATATCTTCACCAAGAAGATTTCCATTTTTCAAAATAAAAATCATAAGCAAAGAAATTCCCCCAAGAAAATCCTTTATTTTTGCGCTAAAAAACTCCACAGCAAAAACACCCATTTCTCATAGTCCAGTGCTCCACTTATTTGCATAAGAGCAACACTAGACTGGGGGGACTTGAAGGGGTAAGGTCTCGAAAACCTTGCTTCAAGTACTTGGGACCATACCATAACCTCGTCAATAAACCCTCTTTAGACCTTGCGCTACCGCGCACTAGTCCTATAAAGAAAACTTAGAAAGAAAGCAATGATCAACACCTGCGCGCCAAAAGGAGACTGACAAATCCTTACGCCGATCTCCATAGCAAACAGGATAAAAATCCTAGCAAACCCTTCCGCATAAACAAAATCCAGACTTTGATAAAAATAACTTCTCTGTTTCCACGAAGTTAACGTGAGGAAGAGTCACACAGGATTACAACTGTATCCTTCTAGAAAGACTCTATCGTGCACCCCCATTCGGTTATAACTGAATATTCATGTGGCATCATCCCATGCTCCCTCAGGGTCACGATGATGGCACGGAACTGAAAGGAGATCTACACTAGCCCACTTCCCACGTGGCAATATCCTAACCATTGATCAAGATCATGATCCGTGTGCACACACACTCGTTAGTGATTAACGGAAAGAAAGAATAACCGTTTACAGAAAAGCATCTTCCGTCAAGTTTTCATCAACAGGTTTTCCCGCCCAAACTTCGGCTATAAATAGAAGGATAATTCAGGTATAATTCTCAAGTTACATTCACTTCACTTTTACTTCTTCTTCTTCATCAAACCCTGTACTTATTCTCACGCCGGAGGGTGATCACGGAGAGAACCCCCATTCTCCCCGTGGCGAGTCTAACGGCTGTTGTTTTGCAGTAGTTGCTAGAGGAAGAAGATCATTCACCCACGAATCGGACGAGAAGATTTAACCCTTTTATGCAGATTCAAGCCCCCTGGTTCAGTTGATTCCGGTCAATTAAACCAGTGTTTCTTCAATAACCGTTCTTTCTCAATTCTTTAGCTTATTTGTCAACTTCTGCAGTTTGACTTTTCAAAGTCAAACTTCCACTTCTTTCTTATTATAAATACACACAACGAAGTACATGTTTGTACTTCTCGTCAATTCAAGCATACATACAATTTCATCGCTTCATGTTCCAATGCTTCTTACAAATACTTGTCCTTTTCATTAAAACTTAAGCCTTCTGTCCAGGTCGTAACCCGTCATTTACTTTGACTCTCAAGGGTTGAGTACTAACGTATTTCACGCATGTAACTTATCCAATTTTATTTCTCACTGCTAAAGCTTCTTGCCACATCAGTCATTTTTAATGATTTATACTTACTTACTTAATGGACCAAACTGCTCTATCTTATTCTATTATTACTTACTCTATTATTAACAATTCATCTTCATTCGGCTCTTCAAAAGTCAAACTATGATTACTTTCTTACCTGCATTTTATTACTTGCCTTATTAATTATTATTTTACTCTATTCAACTTTTCGGAAGTCTAATTTGTAAATACATTCTTACATATGCGTATCAATTATTCTATTCTGACACAGTTATCTCTAGGCAAGTCATAAGTTCCTATTAAAAGCATAACCCTTTTATACATACCTGACATAAGTAATCCATTGATTGGTTATTCATACCTTACGATGGTCATTTCTTTCCAACTTGTGAGATTGCATACCCATACATTATGCTCACCTATAAGTTTAAAATTTGACAATTCAAAACATTAAATGTTGGGTTTAATTGGAAATCACCATTTGACCTGTATCACACACTTGTCCTTTCAACCATTTCTCGCATACGTATATTTGCATACATATATAGAAGTTTAAAACATAACTTGGATAATATCCGTTTTAAAGAAAATTTACTTGTCTAATTCGTACTTACTTACGAATTTGGACTTTTCATTCTTATCATTCGTTCTTACTTATTTGATCTGTAATTTCTTAAGGATTCAAACTTTTCATTCTACTTTTCATTCCTTTCTATGTTTTGAATCCGCCTCGCGGGTTCCAACATATCATTCATATCCTTCATTCTTTCTATGTTTCGAATCCGTCTCGCGGATTCCAACATATCATTCATACTTTCTTTCGTATTTAATACTCTCAATTTCTTGAGAGTCCTACTACTCTTTTCACCTACACGTCCACCTAATACCCAATTCTTCCGGACACACCTGCAACAATTACCACAGTCTCACGAACGTCATATGTTTTTTGCGTACTGGCCAGGTACGCAATCCACATACTAGTTTCGTGTCTTCGAGTAACCATCACCTTATGTCCGAAGAATTAGGTTTCGGCACGTGTAACATTTTCAAAACTTCTTTACCCTAACATTATTATCTTTCATTTAAAATTTTCCTTCCCTTGATAGGTTTTACCATTACATGTACCCACATATTGAGTCTACGTACCTGGGATCATTTTATCTTATTACATGCCTTGGTGTCGATCCTAGACCGCATTCGCGGATCATCCTCTCCAAACCACTGTGCTTACCTTACACATAACATACTGTTAGTTTTATTCATATATATACTTAAATATATACTTACATTCGCTTCTACCTTTAGATCTTGATGGAGTCTTGGATTGTACGAGTTCTTGGTCACAAGAGCACACAGGTTTGAGTTCAAGTATTTACCTCTTCATACTTGATTTCTCTCAAACCAGGGCACTGATACCAACTTGTAACGCCCTCACATGTAATAACTTAAAAAACAACGCAGCGGAAAAAGAGCCTTAAAATTTTCTTTCTCTATTAGACACATTTCTTACATGAAGGCTCAAATACGGAATGACAAACGTTAACTAAAAGAAATATACAACATTCACTTTCAATTAACAATTTAAGGTGTTACATAATTAAAGCTATGTGACCGTTCTTTTCCGTACGATCATTGCTCTCGACTCGATCTATGTCCGCTTCACTTCGTTTGTGGTAGAAGAAATCCATGTAGTACCTGTGGACATCACATACAACTTAACCATTAGTCGTTAACAACATCATACAACATTATTCTCGGGTAATTTAATATCAAATATCATTCAACAATATAAACTTTGATTCATTCAACTATCCTCTCGTATCTTCTCATTATGGAGTTCAACTTCGATACTTCATGAACCCGATGTTCTTTCACCTGCATTACATTTCAACTTCAAGGCACACCATTAGCAAACATCAATGCCCAAACATAATGAAACCATTCCTTCACACATTTATAACATCTCGCATTCATATATGTATACTAATTCCTACGTGCATTCATAACATATTACATCCATACATGCATACATTCATAAATCATACATGTACACAAACATATACACCTACATATATACGCACACATTCGTAGAGACACACATACACATGTACAAACTCTTACATACCACTTACATTCCCATATAATTTTACTAACATATCCTAGTCACAAATGTAACCACCTTGGTTTTCACACTTGTATTTGTTTTGACTTGCATTGTAACAATTACCGTATCTGGAATGAAACTTATTTG
Source organism: Helianthus tuberosus (assembly GCA_030545235.1). NCBI lineage: Eukaryota > Viridiplantae > Streptophyta > Magnoliopsida > Asterales > Asteraceae > Helianthus > Helianthus tuberosus. The sequence goes on from JARYGA010042526.1 coordinate 196,867, forward strand.
ATCCTACTTGCTTTGTGCTCATACCGATACAAACACGTGAAACAATTTCAAATTTGTTGAGTTTTTATGCTATTAAACACGGTTACATAAACTATAAAGGTTTATTGTGACTACTTGTGAAACTACTAGTTGAGGGACCTATTTGACATTCTTTAAAACCTGCTTGAAATCTATTACTTTTTAAGTTCAAGGACTAAAACCGTAATTAGTTGAAAGTACAAGTCCATGGGCTAAATTGTCACTTTTGAAACTATATAAATACAAGGGTTAAAGTGCAATTATTTCAAACTACAAGTTTAGGGTTCTTTTTGTAATTTTTGAAACATATTTTATAAAAGAAATAAAAATATATAAATTGTTTTAAAAAGTCTAGGGTTCAAATGGTCATTTTCTTAAACTTAAACTGTAGGGACCAAAACTATTATTTTTAAACTTATATAAACTGAAAACCCTAACTGTGTTAGTCCTTTTATAAAGGTTTTCTTCTTTAAACATTAACTCAGTTAACATACTTAACTGAATAGTACAGGGACTATTTGTGTCAATTTTCGAAACCTCAGGGACCAATTATGTACTTTTTATAAAAGTATAGGGACTGTTTATGCAACTTTTCAAAACTATAGGGACTATTTTTGTAAAAAAACTGAAACTTCAGGGGTTAAAGTGTAAATATTCAAAAATCGCACAAAAAGGGGGTCTTCTTTAAAGAACCGGCCCTTGTGGGATTCGAACTCGTGACCTCTCGTTTAGAACCGTAACGCCTTAACCAGTTAGATATTGAAATTTAAATTCATATATACACTATTTAGGATTAATATATTTAATTAATTATAATTTAAAACAAAAAGGGTTTAAAACCCAATCGAACCGGCCGCGAACAAGACTCGAACCCGAACACCCGATGTACAACACCAACGTATTAACCAATTTATCCTCCCATTGGGAGCTGATAAACTTCTAGATTACATTATATTTATACACACTTTAGGAATTTAATATAATAAATCAAATCTGAAACACATACCAGTTGCTGGTTTCGATCCATTCCCACTTGTTCATTGTTTATATGATCTGAGATCATCACCCATGAGTCCCCAACCCATTACGCACTTTAATCGACACACTTCAGTGTCAAAGTTGCTGTAAATCGGACTTTTATTTAAAAATTAAAAACAGATCGAATCCACTAATCTTTGTCGGATCTAGGATAAAATTGAGCGGGTATTTAAGTTCCCAGTACCCCCACGAACCTCTTACACCCTTCACAATCAACCAACACTTCGCATATTCCCGAAGTGAAACCTGCAACTCGCCGGAACAGTAACACCTCGCCGGAATTAGTCGAACCATCGATCCAGACGATACCGGTCAGTTTAATCTTTGCCAATTTATTTGTTTTTGGTTATATAATGTTCCCATAAGTTTAATTTAGACTGAAATTTGGGTTTGCCCATTGTTTACATACGGTTTGACTTCTGTTGACTTTCTAGAGGTTGAAGATGACCAATTTCCATTTCTGTATTTATTTTATTTAAACTAAACTTAAACATAACCACCAGGCCTGGCCCAGTGGTTGTGTCTGTTTATTTACAACCGGTTGACCCGGGTTCGAATCCGGGGACAACCAAACCTTTTTATTCTTTTTATTTTTAATACTTTTAACATTTCAATAATTTTTATAACATTATTAGACACTGTTACTTTTATTAAAAATATAAAGTTAGTCAATTTATTTATAAAACTAATTTTTATGATATTAAAACAGTTTATTATTAAATAATTCATGATAAATCAATTTTTAGGAAATAAATACTGAAACTTTTATGTTAATTATTTTAAATGGTGAACTTTACAAAAATAATATTGTTACTGATATTTTATATAATTTTGATATTTATATAATTAAATCAGTTTTAATACTTATGAATATAATTTAATTTAGTGTAATTAAATTATATAACTATATAATTTATATCCAAAATTATTTTAGACTTATTACTGAGTTTATATAAACTTAGAATCTGAATTTTTATTATATTTAATTATTTAGATAATTAAACTTGTATGAACTTATTCATTGATATTTTAAACAAATTAATTCATTTTAATTATTTAAAATGATTCCAAGACCATAATAATTATTTTAAATCAGTGATATTCAAGTTCAATAATTAAAAATGTTATTTTTAATTATTCAGATTTAATATAATTAATTTGATAATTAGTTATATAATTATCATATTAATTCTTTTAAACAAAATATTTATCATTTATCAAATAATATATATTTTAAACCATCTAAACTAATTTATAATTTTTATAAATTAATTATATCACTTGTACAATATTTGTCAATGATCATTATATTCAATTATGATTATTTAATTATACAAGTTAATTATATTTGATTTATTATTACAAATGTTTATATTAAATCAATTGTATAATTTTGCAATTTATGTTATTTGAATATTTTCTTATAAATAATTCCTTTATATCATACTCATTTTCCGAGTTCTCTATTAGGTTATCCAAACCACATAATCACCGTTTATCCAAACCCTATTAAATTCTATAGATTTTGGATTTTCGTTCAAAAACAATTAAACGCTTTTATTGATACAAATTCTATATTGTTGCATGTTCTATCTATTAGAGTGACGTGGAAATCTTGTTCCCAAAAAACTCTTACAATTACATACATGTTTGGACTTACCCGCAATCAAGGTGAGTTCATAGTCCCTTTTTACATTATTTTTTGGATGAAACATATGATACAATGTGATACAAACTTATTTGCTATTTGTGGATATCCCGATTGTCCTTGCATTTGCTTATTACTTGTTGTTGTTGCTTTAACGCATTTACGTTCATTAACTTGCAAAAGCCCAACGATTATATTATAGCGCTATAGGTGTGACGCCCCATCTCACTTCCAGTGAAACTATTTGTTGCAATTGTTGTTGTTGATACTCATGTGAAACTTTTTGGAAGTGTGGTGATAGACCCGTGTTACGTCATAACGAAGGTTTGAATGTACCACCAAGTGACTACTTGTATTACTCTTTTGCTTAAAGACATATCACATGCCATAGTGTTAAACAATTTTCATATCACAATGTTATTTTTGCCTAACAAAACCTATGAATTCACTCAACCATTTGTTGACCCAATATTTTTCTAACATATGTTTCAGGTGACAATGTTTGATGCTATGATTTGCAAGAATATTTCATATAGAATTGATCAAGATTTATGCCTTAGATTAAATCCGAATCTATTGTATTTGTGAAACAATTTGTTATGATGTATTTTGTTTATGTACTCTTATTTACTCGGATGTGAATGCAATCTCTTTAATTGAATCTAAACTATATTTCAACTTAATTTAATCACCATGTGCTCAAATGCATTCTGCCATGTTTCGTGATGCCCTTGACATTTCCGCCTCCGGTCAGGGTGTTACAACAAACATCCATATAAATAAGTCTCATACGTACAAACTTACGTGCATGTTCATTTCTATTCATGCTTACCTATGGATTCCATCACTAACATGTAGGTAGATCTATACACATACATATCTCCAAACTTATTTCTTTTCCACACATACTTTGAGTGAACGTTCTTGCTCATGAGTGAACATTTCAACTGTTGAGTAAACATTCTTGCTGATGAATGAACATTCCAACTGTTGAGTGAACGTTCTTGCTGACGAGTGAACGTTCCAACTGTTGAGTGAACATTCTTGCTGACGAGTGAACGTTCCAACTGTTGAGTGAACATTCTTGCTGAAATGAACTAGAAAAACAAGATTTGCCAGCTAACTGGCTCTCGCGGGGCGCGACATCTGTCGCGTTGCGCGACGGTGAAACTGAATTGCTGTCGCGTAGCGCGACAGCCCTATTTCGACAGTTTTGAGGTGTTCTATTGTCTTTTCGGCTACAGGTGAAATAGTTGGTGGTTCGTCAAATTGAGTTGAATAAGTATCCTCAAAGCTTGAAGTCGGAAGTTCGATCCTTGGTTCCTCATAATACTCATATGAGGTAGATGGTTCACACCATTGTTCCTCTTTGTAAGTATATGATGAATAAGGGTCGTAACTTGGTTCTTCATAATACTCATATGAGGTGGGTTGTTGATGTGTAGTAAAATATACATATTTGTCCCGTGTAAATTGTATACTTTTTATATAGTTTTTATTTGTTTTTTATAGTTTTTAGTATTATATTACATTATTTTGTGTTGGGACAGGTCCTGGTGCAAATGGAGCAAAAACGAGTAATATGTAAATAACCAGTTAGTTGGGCATAGTGGGGCGCCAGTGACTGAATTAAAGTTGCCGCTATTTTTCTTAAGTGAGCCGAGCCCACTTATCTCTATATATTAAAAGTGGCTGCCAATAATTATTATTATTGTTATTGAAAGAAGGCACCATATTAGAAAAAAGAATTTTATTGGCCAAGCCTATTGGATACGTACAGAAAAAAAAAAGCATTGATTTTTGGGCTAGGAACACATCAGACGTAAGGCTGGCAAATCGTGTCTTAACAAGTTTAACATGTTTTTGATGACGCGCACAACATAAGTTTCAAACATGATTACGACTCGTTTAACTACTTTCTACCTCATGTTTGTAAAACAGTTTTATGTTTTATGTACAAAGATGAATAAATGATAGATCCTAACATTATAATTTTAATTATTTTAAATATTAAAAAAGTCAAAGGGTGTATTTTTCAGACAAACAGGTCTAATCGTGTCTTAACAGGTACCCAATTGTCAGCCCTAAATTCAGACGCAATTAGGCGGTGGATTTTTTTTTTATCACAACATATATAATAATAACATTTGACGGCAGAATAGTTAGTTAGACGGCCGCATACGAGAGAAAACTACGAACGACAGCAGAGGTGCGGACGCAAAGAAAGAAGGCCACTTTCAGGGTCGATCAAGAAAGGATTGAAGCTGTTTGGATCGAGATCAAGCCACGATCAAGAATCGGGTCGAGTTCACAAATAGTTAGTGTTCAGTTTTAATTACTTTGTGTTTTTCAACGTATGAACATGAATTATTTGTTATTCAAGACTTGTTTCTTTTTCTTGACTATGATTCTTGGCTAATTAGTTTATCTACCCGGGTTTGTGATGATTATTCGTGTCAATTGGTAATTTGTCGGTTTTTGATAATTTTGTGATGGATAAATATTAAACTAAGAGAACTAATTATTTTTGGCTAGATGTGTGTGCGTACTTTATTCTAATTTATTATCTTATAATTGTTACTCGTGTGTCTTTGTGAATGTCTTTCATGTATAGATGCATGTTAGGTTACTTAATTTGTGTTCGTTACTAGTTTATGGTTTATGGTGCACGTATCCCATAGGAACTTTGTTTCATAATTTAGAGTAGTTTAGTGTTCTACCTATTCTTGAGACCGGGAGGAGATAGGTAGTTAGGATTGTCTTTGGTGCTAGGTATTTAGGTGCAGTGAGACCGGGAGGAGATCTGTCTAAGTGCCCTAGTATTATTTGTTTTCCTAAATCTTGTCAAGTGTTTTTAGGTTACCCCGTGCACTCTAGGGTGTATTGTGATTAGTGAGACCGAGAGGAGATCTAGTTTTTGGGTACTTTAGTATTGTTGGAGAGACCGGGAGGTGATCCAACCCATACCAGTGAGCTTTATTTGACCTTTAGGACCTTAGGAGAAGTTGATGAGACCGGGAGGAGATTCAACCTGTCTTTAATCTTAGAGTGTCGTATTATTAGAACCTGGTTCCATCATAGTTACCATTGCCGAGAGAAAACCGATAGTCACGAATAGGATTCCAAACCTGGGTAGTACTTTCTCATCCTTGATTTCACCTTAGTATCCTTCAGCCTGCGTCTAGGTAGTCTAGTTCGTCTTAGTTAATTCCTTTAGTTTAATTAGTTAAAACCCAAAATCCAATCAAATCAAATAAACCAGTTGAGTAATTAGTTGAGTCAGAGTCTAGTTAGCATCGCTAGTGTCTCGTGGGTTCGATACTCGGATTTCATTAGGCTTTACTACGTACGATAGGTACACTTGCCTGTCAGTGGTCTAGCAGTTAGAGAGTCTTATTTTATAAATATAAAACTAGGGTGTCTAGATTAGGTTAGATTTTATAGACCATAATTTGCACATCAAGTTTTTGGCGCCGTTGCCGGGGACACTTAGGCGATTGCGTTATTAGCTTTGACTGATCTTATTTGGTTAATTGGTCTTATTTGTAATTTGAGTCTTCGGGTTTGAGTCTTAGAGTTTGTGTCTAGTAGTAGTGTGTCGAGTCATTATTTTTGTAAATATTTTTTTATTAGTTAGTTTGTTTTTTTCTTTCCTCTCTCTACTTTGTGCTGTTTTTGCTACTCTCTTCATGGCAGGTTATCATAGCGAGTACCCTCCCTATGTTTGGGCGTTCGTGGAATCATGTCAAATATTCGCTCAGATAACGACAACAGCACAGGACCAAGGAGATCCGAGGTTTCCCGAAATGTTCACCATTCTTGAGCAAATGATCGAGACACTGAGTCAAATGATTAAAGAAAGCATGAATCAGCATGTGGATCTAAGGTGTCAACACTGTGGTGGACCGCACTGGTACGAAGATTGTCCGATTTACGTGAATCAGAAGAAAAACAAAAGTACAATACGCTTTACATGGGATGATTACTATTCTGATAATATTGGTTTTGAGAGCTATGAGGGAGTGAAAGAAGAAGAAGTTGAGGAAGAACATGTTAAAGAAGAGCTTCCCGGTGATCCAAAGTTGTCAAATGTAGAATTGGAGACGACAACGGACGATTCAGTCCCACCTCCGGTTCAACAGGATGTGACACCTAATTGGTATTCCACACCATGGCATTACGATCCTGAACCCACTGATGACGACTTCTGGAATGATGATGAGGGGGAAGACATGGATGAGCCACTTGACAAGATGGAAAATGAGAGAGGGATGCATATACCATCTTGGGAGGATGAGTTTGGTGATGAGTTGGTGGGTTTACCAACTCTTGAAGAGGGATAATTTGACCCGGTTAGTGATCTAGCATATCTAGAGACATTACTTAAAGAGAAGTTGACCATGGAGATCAAACAAATACCAAACGCAGAAGAAGAGAAAGTGGCTGAAGAATTGGATAGCTGGCCCATAGAGAAGTTAGCAGTTGGATTGCCACCCACACCAACAAAAACACGGGAAAAGGCGCAAAGAAATTGCTTGGATCAACACATTATGAGGGTTCAGAGATGGTGCAAACGGAAGCTTAAGGCAACACTAAAGTGCAGAGACAACCATCTTCCTCGTTACATACATCGTATCAGGTTTGATCCAGGTAAATTTAAATTTTGGTGAGTTGACCCGTTTGAACGTCTTAAAATATTTTCTAGTTTCATCGTTAGTTTTTTAATAAATAACGATGAACAATTAAAACTAAACGGGTTGGACCGGGGTTGGATAAAGGAGAAACCTCCTGATTAAGTTCAAGTGTGGGGAGGTTTTGTAGAGTTTGTATAGAGTCGTAGTTTTTGTATATTGAGTCTAAGTTAGTATTGTTTGAGTCGTTTTATTTTTGTGTCGAGTCGGTATTGCTTTGGTTTTTGTTTGTTTTTTATTATGCAGGTTTGAATCGTACCACCCGTACTCAATCTCCATTCGGGTGATTTTGGAGCTGCTTTTTGAATATCAAGCATTTTCCAAGTATACCAGTTAGAGTCAAAACCGATCGCGACCGAAATGCTATACGATCGAGCTGTATTGGACGATATTTTGTGGAGCTTATTCATGATAAAACCAGCTAAGTCCTTTCCAAAATTGCCCTTAGTCTTTTATTTCTTATTTATTTTAGTATTTTGAGTCGGTTTCAATCCTACATTGAGGGCAATGTAGAGTTTAAGTGTGGGGATGGGAAACTATCGTTTAGTTCTTAGTTTTTGAGTCATAAAAATTGAAAAATACAAAAAAAATTAAAAATTTTAAAAATAAAAAAACTGAAAAATTTTAAAAATGTTCCTGAAACTTTTTTTTTTTGCAATAAATGGAAAATGATAGCAAAATTAAGATTTTTGGTTTTCAGAATATTATATATAAAAGATAAAATAGATAGGAGCCGTATTTTCTGGGATGTACTGGTAGACCCAGCCAACTTAGAGGGTTCCCTAGATTGCTTTAAATTACCTTAATTTTAAATCATGAAGTCTTGTGGGTTCTCATCTTTGGAGAAATAGAAAAGCTGAAACTATTGATAGTATAAAAGGTACCACTACAAGTAAATAACCTATAAGTATTTTTAATTAAATTGGCACACCTTATCCTTTTTATGAGAATAAATCCGGATTCTGGTGGCGCCTAAAAAAATTCCATCATCCATCTATATGAGCTAGGTAAAAAAAAAAACAAACTGAAGCCTATGGTATTAACCACTAGGATGGTGACTCGGGTGGGGTATACCCGCTAGGTGGAAGTTAAAGAAAAAAATGTGAGGCTCATGGTGTTTTCCACTGGGATAACGACTTGGTGATAATGCCCTCCGAGTTTAACATGAAAAAAAGTGCTAAAGCTCATCAGCATCCATCATTCCATCAAAATTTAATTTTAAATACATAAGGGTTATTTATATAAAGTGGTAGATTTTTAATCTTTACCTTATAAGCTTGATATGGCATTATGTGGATTTGTGGACCTTGAGTGTGAGACTCATAGACTAAATGTTAACTTGAACACAATGCTAGAATGAAAAGGACTTAATGAGTTGGCGGTTGGGTTTAAGTGGATAACCATATCAGTAATCGTGGTTATACATGTTTATATCTTTTTAATTAAATTAACTGAAAGTTTTTGAAACCATCTATCTTAATTATGATTCCATTGCATAAAGCTTTTTCAGGGACGAAAAAGGGTTAAGTGTGGGGATATTTGATGTGTAGTAAAATATACATATTTGTCCGGTGTAAATTGTATACTTTTTATATAGTTTTTATTTGTTTTTTATAGTTTTTAGTATTATATTACATTATTTTGTGTTGGGACAGGTCCTGGTGCAAATGGAGCAAAAATGAGTAATATGTAAATAATCAGCTAGTTGGGCATAGTGGGACGCCAATGACTGAATTAAAGTTGCCGCTATTTTTCTTGAGTGAGCCGAGCCTACTTATCTCTATATATTAAAAGTGGCTGCCAATAATAATTATTATTATTGTTATTGAAAGAAGGCTCCATATTAGAAAAACAAAATTTTATTGGCCAAGCCTAATGGACACCTACAAAAAAAAGCATCTTTGAATTAATTGGGCCAGCCAAAGGTGGCAGCCATGTGAATTGTGATTTTTGGGCTAGGAACACATCAGACGCAATTAGGCGGTGGATTTTTTTTTATCACAACATATCTATACTATACTATATTATACTATACTATACTATATTATAATGTATGAGAAATGTGTATTTTAAGATACCCAAAAAATAAGAATTTTTCCCCCCTTTATTTATAAAAAGACCCCTAAAATGAGAGTGTTTGGTCTTTTGAACACTATTTACTTTTTTAGCCCCTAAACTTATTACACTTAAATCCCTGAGGTTTTAGCAAAATTATATATAATTAGTTACAATTCACCCCTCCATAACAAACTTATAATTTTTTACGTATTCTTGACATATCTTATAAAGTATACTGTTTAAAAAATCCAAAGATAGCATGACGACCTACACATTTTTGTCGACGTTTCGGTAGTTGTCTTGTTCAATATCGACGTACGGATTAAAAGATACAAGTCGATAATGCTTTAATGTACAAGCAATCAATACTTGTGATCTTAATTCGCCTAATCTACAAAGATGGGCTACATCTATGCAAACAAAAACAAAAAGAAATAAAAGTATCGTAACATAAAATGAAGATATTATGTGTCACATATTATTTTATTAAAACTGCCTAATATCTATACTTAGATATATTATATAAAAACTTAAAACTAACCGCAACAAACTTCCTAAATAAAGGGGTGACAAATCTAAAATTAAACCCTAATGCACTTCTATAGTTACTACTATAAATACGTAGCAGGACACCTCTATATCTATTGCTAAACAAAGTTAAAAAATGGATCCAGTTCTGAATTCAGTTGTTGCGAAAAACCAAGCATGCGAGATTGAAAATTTTAAGTTCAGTTCTGTTATATCCGAGCAATAAATAATTGTTTTCTTTTATTTACTTTTATGTGAATGTTAATTTATTTGATTTTTCAGATTCAGTTGCATGATGAATATGCCAATTTAAACAACCCAATTGTCGAACAAGCTAATTCTAAGGTATTGATATTGCTAGTTTTTAAGTATTATTTTTGCGTATATCTTTCATATTAACATGTTGGTTAATTTATTATATGTGTGTTTTATTGCAGGATGATGGTGATAAAAGTGTTGATATTATTTCTTATGGTGCAATGTTTAGTCCATACAAGTCTAATCTTCAACGTGAATTTAGTGAAGATGTATTTTTAAGATTTATTTAATCTTTTTTTAACTTTTGTATTCAATTTTTGTCCTTTTTAAGGATCGAAAGTTTGAGATTCAAAGGAAGAGATATAAGAGACTCGCTGAATGGAAATGGAGTAAGGTTATTAATTTAGACGATTATGAGGACAATGACAAAGAAGAGAAATTAGAAGATACTGCCGATTCAAGCACAAACCAGAAAACCCGATTAAAAATACCTCGAATGTCAATTCAGAAGTTGAACAGATTTCATGCAGTCTAATATGAAATCTATCAAGTGTTTTTATGTTTTTTTTTTCATTTTCAGTTGTTATGTTTGATCTAAACGTATGAATAAATTTTTTTTTATATTTGAACTTAATTTTTGGTGTTAATATAATGCAGTTATTGACCATATTGATAAAGTTCAAAATAAATTAGTATCATAAATTTATAAGTTAACTGAATTTATATAAGTTAATATCCTAAAGTTGCAATAAATAGATATTGCAGTTAGATATAGTCAACCTAAAATTATAAAATATTGCAGTTATTCTTGGATATTAATCTAATAATTTGTATTTCTTAATTAAAAAATAATAAAGTAATAAACTTTTAAGCTAAACTAAAAAATTGAACTTACTATGATATAAAGTTAATAAAGATATAAACTCTTAACATCCTAAATTTTTATAAAAAAATGTTTTTAAAATTTTATAAAAATATAAATTTTATATATATATAAAAACGAAATTTAACAATTAAAGTTCAATGTGTAAAACGTAGTTACGAGTCAACTACTATTTTTTATTTTTATAAAAACAAAAATTTTAAACTTAAAATTTATAGGATGAGTGTCATGTGGATATTTAAAAAAAGTTATGAACTTTAAAGAATAAAATTATAAACTTTATCATTTAACCAACAAAATAAACTTACTTTACAACTATAACAACTTATCTTTATTTTTTTGTCATTTGATTATTATTTTTTATTAAAAAACAAAACTTTACATGTGTAAAATAGTTTGTTTATTTTATTTATAAACAAAACATTTTGTTTTTTATAAAAAAAATAATTCTTTTATAAACATTTTTTGTGACAAGTAATATAAATAAAATACTACAGAAATTTACAATCTTTACTAGATAAATACTAAATTGTGTTGCAATTTTTTAGGAATTAGAAGTTCAACTGTATTGTTATAGATAATATTAGTCAGTTTCAAAAGAATTCTTTACAAACTTGACTAGATACATAGTAGATTGTGTTGCATATTTTTAGGTATTATAAGTTAAAAGTAGACTCATATAGATAAGATTAGTTAGGAACTAAAAATCTGAACTTAGTATGATATAATGTTAATAAAAATATAAACTCTTAACATTCTATTTTTTTTTTTTATAAAAAAGTTCTTAAAATTTTATAAAAATATAATTTTTTTTATCTGTAAAAAAACAAAATTTAACAATTTAAGTTAAAGATCTAAAATATACTTACGAGTCAAATACTATTTTTTATTTTAATAAAAATGAAAATTTTAAACTTAAAGTTTATTGGATGAATACTATATGGATATTTAAAAAAAGTTATCTATTTTAAAGCATAAAATTATACTTTGTAATTTAACCAATAAAATAAACATAGTTTACAATTATAACAACTTATCTTTTAGTTTTTGTCTTTTGATTATTAATTTTAATAAAAAAACAATGTTTTTTTTATCTTTTGATTATTATTTTTTATAAAAAAACAAAACTTTACATATGTGTAACACTTATGACATATATCCACCACAATAATGTTATCATAAATATTATACGAATAAGAAAACTACCAGAAACAAGTGCCGTAATGCAAAGTGTCGCCCCCGCAGCATCGCGCGGGCACCCTACTAGTATAATAATAACATTTGACGGCATAATAGTTAGTTAGACGACCGCATACGAGAGAAACCTACGAACGGCAGCAGAAGTGCGGACACAAAGAAAGAAGGCCACTTTCAGTGTGACAACCCGAACTTTCTAGGTTAGTATCGTGTGATCTCGTATTTATGATTCTCACCGTTCTTCGTTCACATGCGTGACTGTGTTAAACTTGTTTTATGTAAACGTACTCATGTATGCTTGTGTGTGTAATCTAATCCTATTAGCGTTTCAATCTCTAATCAATTCGGCCCACTCTCTTGAGTTGTCAATACCTGACCCAGCAACTTAGGAGCCCAATTGAGAATTAAGCAAAAACAAAAGATTTAAGTGGGCTCGGCCAACATAGTCTGATTAGAATTATATGTATGGTTTTCCCATACATCTTGCATATTATGAAAGATTACGCAAACCTTAATCAACCCCACCCCCCCCCATAGATTAATTCATGGAATTTGGTCCACTCAATATCATAATTAAACTGGAGCCCAAACCGCCATTATCTTGACCTGTTATGTTCCTGTTTTGGGCGGCCCAAGTGTATGGGCTTGAGCCCATCTTCTCAGTTATCCTGCTACAGCCCAAAACCTTCACAATTATATGGATACGTAATATGGCTTTTGATTAGACTAAACCTAAAACATAAGTCGAAAACCCTAAAGCTTTCCCTGGGTTGCACGATTGGCAGTAGATGCCCCCCCCCCCCCCCCCTCACACTCGAGACCTTTCAATCTTGTACCCTCGAATTCGGTTAGTATACTAAACCTTATTATTGATTTACTTGTTGTTCTTGCTGATAACATGAATGATGCTTATATGCGATGATTAATTTGTTATGCTTTATGTATAAGTACCATCGATCATATGTGTTAAGAATGATTGCAGTATGTTCGGTCATGTATGTAACGGAATAAATTACTAGAGTGTTATACAAACATGAAAGCTTGTCATTAATTACTGGATAAACCGATCAATCATGACATGCTAATGTTAGATTTATCAATAATACACGGATAAAGGATGATTAATTGGTTGCCTGTTAGTAACCGATGATGTATAAATATAAAAGGACTGATTTAACATGAAATAACAATATACGAAATTGATATGGCATGATGTAATCATAGGGCACAAAGAGGCTAGTTGATGATGACAATTATAGAACTAGATACATAGTTTGGTGCCCCATGTGCTTTAATTTGAAAGGCCAAATCAACATCAGTCTGTTATAGAAGTTGTCGGCCATTACAAATTGATTCAATTAATGATGCATTGCATGTGACATTAGGGTTGCATGATAATAAGTGAAACCATAATGCAATAAAAGATTTATATTCAATAATATGTTGATTCTAGAAGTGCTCATCAACCTAACTGTTAATTGGTAAACTGGCATTGCTTGAATATGTAACTATACAAAAGATGGATTGGGCTTTGATGGACCACCCCCATATATACGTAATTGAATATTAGGAATTATAACACATTGGGCCAATGTAGTAAACCAATAACCTGAGACTCGGTTGAGCATGATGTTAGATAATGGACCGTACTGTAAATGGATTGACGTGTTAAATGGTTGTGAGTTATTAGTCGGCTGTCTTGTGAAACCGAGTAACTCGTGACTCGAATGTCATTATGTGATATGTAATCTAGCTTGTAAACTTAACTGTTTTGAACGTGTAACATGAGAAAATCTGTGATGCGTACTCTTGTCAGGATAAGCAGTGGGGATATGTGTTGTGTTTGTTTGTTGCTCGTATTATATGTGACAATCTACGTGATGCAATATGAATACAAACTGATCGTTGTTGGTAAACAGTGATAGGACGTGTTTGACCGACTATTAAGCAATTAACTAACCTTACCGAGCAAACCTAAGGTGAGTTCACTACATTCGAGCATGCGTCCCAGTGGTTGGGGACAGTCAGTGGTCTGGGTAAAAACGGGTATATTGGTTAATATTCTCACCTATCATTTTTGTAAGTCCCTTATTATGTTACCTGGAGGGTAACGGGTATTAGTTGGTAGCGCTACTTAGGTTTGGCACCCTCACACCGCTCCTAGATAGGACGGATGTGAACTAATGACCCAGTCGGGGCCCAGTACTAGATAGAAGTACGTGGGAAGGGCAGTCATGTATTTCAGGAGCCGTCTTGTTCGGAATTGAGATATTAACAATATTACTTGCATTTGTCAGTGAACTGTTTTACATACAACTGGTAACAAACGTTTTCTTAAACTGTGAACTCGCCAGCTTTGTCTGATACACTTGTTACATGCTCGCAGGTCGTTAGGTATCTTGGAACAGGAACTTGCTGGCTGGAGGGCATGAGTGGTCATGGTTCACACCGTTAGGTATCTTGGAACAGGAACTTACATTTGTTTGAAAAATGTTTATATTGTGATACGTTAACGCTTCCGCTGAATTTGCTGGTTTCGAATAAATTATGTTGGATTTTAATATTAAATGATGAAACTTTATTTTGTAACTTATGGATTCAATGTAATTGGTGGCTCGTTGCTAGTGGGTCACACACCTAACAGGGACACTCCCTAGGTGGTATTTTGAGGGTGTGACATTCAGGGTCGATCAAGAAAGGATTGAAGCTGTTTGGATCGAGATCAAGCCACGATCAAGAATCGGGTCGAGCTCACAAATAGTTAGTGTCCAGTTTTAATTACTTTGTGTTTTTCAACGTATGAACATGAATTATTTGTTATTCAAGACTTGTTTCTTTTTATTGACTATGATTCTTGGCTAATTAGTTTATCTACCCGGGTTTGTGATGATTATTCGTGTCAATTGGTAATTTGTCGGTTTTTGATAATTTTGTGATGGAAAAATATTAAAGTAAGAGAACTAATTATTTTTGGCTAGATGTGTGTGCGTACTTTATTCTAATTTATTATCTTATAATTGTTACTCGTGTGTCTTTGTGAATGTCTTTCATGTATAGATGCATGTTAGGTTACTTACTTTGTGTTCGTAACTAGTTTATGGTTTATGGTGCACGTATCCCATAGGAACTTTGTTTGATAATTTAGAGTAGTTTAGTGTTCTACCTATCCCATGGTTTATGGTTCATGTTGGATTTTAATATTAAATGATGAAACTTTATTTTGTAACTTATGGATTCAATGTAATTGGTGGCTCGTTGCTAGTGGGTCACACGCCTAACAGGGACACTCCCTAGGTGGTATTTTGAGGGTGTGACAGTTTGGTATCAGAGCCACTGGTTATAGTGAACTTGGTTTTAAAAACGTTTTTATAAAACCAGACTATAACCGAACAAGTTCTGAATACGACCATGACACTCAGCTCCAGACTGCAAGGTTCGTCTCTCGTATACTCATTGTACTGCATAACTAGTGAACACTTACATATGATATTGCATGTGATTGCACGTTTAGCACAACAGAATGAAATCATGTATTACTTGCCTGTGTTATGTGACTAATAGGGTGGTTTTTCCCTAAACATTCATGACTTAAGCTTCGTAATGCTCTTTGTTTGCTACTCGAGTTGGAGGAACCATTTGACATGAGTTAAGAGGAACTGAGATGAGCATGCAAACCGCAGTATTATTGTGGGTGCACACATAATAATAATGCGGGGTGCATGTGAGTTCCAGTGAGGCTTAACAAGTGAAAAAGGGGTTCCGTCCCATTAATTGATCAATGTGAAACACAACAATCTGTAGGAGTCATAGCAGTGATTGTCTCCTACTCGAACGTGATCTTTTCACTCCTCTCTGAATCATTACGAATCTCGATGCTATCGAGTATCACCTGAACCCTCATTTGAACGCCTAGCGAACCGTGTAGAATGTTAAGCGCTTGTAAGAAACGTCCCTTAGTTGGATGTTGCAACACCAATGATTGGTCTATACCTCTCACACTCCTTTTTGTTTGCTGGAACTCACTGTATTAACGTCTTAGACTCCGAAGTGCGATCACTTCTGCAACACTCTGGAAACATATCGTGTAGTACTCAGTCAACGTGCAAGAACGATGGACAAGAGGATGAACATAGTGCTTTACCAACTTCAGTACCAGAACGACCCTGATTACCGGCAGCGAACCCCAGCAAATTGAGTTCAACTGAATCCTTAAACCCTAGGCAACGACTTATGAGAGTCAACTCTCACGAATCAATCGGGACATAAACGATGACAGTCGGCCATGGTGTAGAATGTGTAACTGCCAGCACAATGAGCAGCGCCTTAGGATGTGACACGGAATGTGAAAAGGGGGACCCTGTCGGTGAAAGGCCGCAGGACTCTGTTTCGAGCATCGACATTAGAATAAACAGTCACGATGACATCAAGGTACTCGCAAATCATGACTTTCAGTATGGAAATGATGGTGGCTTCAACAAGGAATGGCCGATGTTAAGGCAAGGCGCCAACAACCCGGGGAATAGAAACAGTTTTGGGAGTCCTAGTAGCAGAACCAACAACATTGGATGTGGTACTCGTGAAGGGCATTTAGGATTGGCGTGGGTGGCGCCAGGATTATAACAACATGGTGGCCTGCACGTTCTTGGTAACTAAACGCATCGTTCCTGTTCTGTTAAACCCTGATGATTTTTGGAACCAACCTGTTACGGAATCGACTGATGGCCAGACAACTGAAATCTCATATGTTCGCCGGAATGCAAATTCGCCCTTGTTGGACAAGTGTTCGACATCGACCTTCCTTCTGCCATCCCTGATAGTTTCGATGCAGTAGTCAGTGTGGATTGGTTATTCAGATATCGCGCAGATTTATCCCGTGAGAAGAAAATTTCGCGTATCTCTCCCTGGTGGCGAATCGTCGTCTGTCCTAAAACATCAGTGTGGTGTAAAGGTTAGTATCATTTCGGCAATGAAAGCCAGGAGAGTCTACGGAGGGACTACCTCGCTATGTTGGCAACCGTTACTAATGTTTGGGCTAAGGAAAGAGGATCGAGTATCCACCAATTGTTCGTGATTCCACTCAGCGTACTACCCGGAGAGCTTTCAGATTTACTCCCACCACTGTTAGGCAGAATCTCAGTTTGATCTCACGGCAGGGGCAACCCTGATTACTTGTGCTACGTACCGTCTTGCACCAGGAGGGTTGCAAGGACTATCTACAGGAAGTATTGGACAAGAATTTTGTTGAACGTAGATTTCGTTCGCTTTGGGGAGCCCCAGCTATATTCAGGAAGATAAAGCCTTTTTGTATGTGTACTGATTATCCAGAACTCAGCAAGGTGACAATCAAGAACTGTTTGCCTCGATCATGTATTGACGGAAGACCAAGAGGAGAATGTTCATGAAACGGCATATCAAACGCAATACGGCCATTGCGACTTTGTACATCATGGCCATTGAGTTAATCGACATACCATCAGCTCTATGGACCACATAAATCGACCGTATTTATGGGTGATGTTCTGGATCGTTTCCAAGAGGAAGGAACATCATGGGAGGCATTTGTATCTTAGTTTAGAGCTCCCGATGGAGGAGCCGTTCCACGCGAAGTCTTGATAAATGTAACTTATGGATGCGAGGGATACCTTTTTGGTCATATGATCAACGAAGTGGGAATACACGTGGATCTCGCTAAAGACCCATTTCATTAGATATTGTTCGGCACCAAAGATCCCTTCGATGATGCAGCAATTTCTTGGTCACACTAGACTCTATCGCAGATTCACCACGGGATTTTCAAGCATTGAGCGGCTTTAACCCCTGTAGCGCAGCAGGGTACTGTGTATTCGTGGGAGGCAAACAAGGGAACATTCTTGCAGCTTTTGGGAACCCAACACTACCATGCATTGCGCGTCGTCTTTACCCGAGGGTATGGATGAGTTAGTGGTATACCATGATGGTTCGGATCAGAGTCCAAGTTACACGCCGATGCAACACGAGCAGGTGATGGCTTACATAGTGGAGTTACAAGACGAGTGGCATAGTCACAACTGGTGGTGGAAGCCAGGGTCTTTGGATTTAAGTTGTAGGCATTGCTTGGACGGTACCAAATGCACTACTTAGACCGATCACAAGGGCCTCCCGTGTATCTTTGTTTCGGAAGAGCTGAACATATGATAACATCGCTGGATGGAACTTCTGAACGAGTACGACTGTGAAACATGAATGTGCACGAACTTTGCAGCTCACTACCGACTCTAACCTACCTGATCAGACTCGCTCAGTTCAAACTGGAGAACCGAAGGAAGAGGATTTCAAATTAAACCCATACGGGGCACGGAGAAGCAACCTTTGGCGGGTTGGATGATATTCGCTACCTCATGGAATGAATGTGGATCTCATTGTACAGCAACTTTAGGGGACTTGTGTTGAGCAAAGCACACCGGCCTCGATAATCCAGTCACATGAGTTTTAGGGTCTATGAACCTTCTACTGGTGATCGGCCATGAAGGCCCACCCGGCAAGGTATGTGAATAATGCTTGGCTTGTGGGAAAGTCAATGTGGAGTACCAGCTACCAGAAGCATCGAAACAGAAACAGAAACAAAAACACTTGGGTGATGGTTGATTGTTTCACGCTACCAACACGCCTTCTTGCAACCAAGAAAACTGACGAGTCTTCACAGTTGTGAACGTCCCTCTGAGAGAGGCGGCTTTTAGGCATGAGGTGCCAACTCCTGTTACCTCTGAACTTGATCTATGCATGATTTATGTCGGGCAATACAACACCCTTGGCTCACGTTAGGACCAGAGCATTACTTATCGCCGTTGGGCAACGATCAGAGAAAACGAGCTCTCCTGGCACTCGAAGACATGCTGCGAGCATGTGTGTGAATGGCTTGGGTGCACATTGGAAGGACTTTTACTTGTGGTTGAGTACTACTGCGGCAGTTATCATCTTGGTAACCAAACAACTCTGTTGACGCATTACATAGACAATAATGCCAACCTTCTTGTTAGACTGAGATGAGGACTGGTACTCGAAACTCTTGGAAAGGTTGTTTGGATCGGGGGTCGATTGGCGGCAACGTGTGACCATCAGGAAAGCTTATAACTTGAGAAAACGCTGGAAGATCGCTGTAGGCGATCGTATCGTGTTGAAAGCCTCACCCTGGGAGGGAGTGGGATGCTGGGGAAGCATGGCAAGCTTAATTAACGTCACGATGGACCATTCAACGGTCTGGGAAGAATCGGTAGCAAAACCTGCAAACTCGAGCTACCTGACGAATTAGATAACGTACACGGTGTCCTTATTGTCTCGAACCTAATGAAGCGTCTGTTTGACGCAACACTTGTGATACCCTTGTTGAGAAACCCACTGTTAACACAGTCGAATTTCAATCGTGAGAGTCTGTTAGAACTCAAGACGTGGACCGAAGTTCCTGTGAGAACGCAAAGATCAGGTGAAGCTCTGTTATCCCCGATTGTTCAAAAGGTGGGATCAACTTTTGTTATTATTGGCGAATTTCGGGACGAAATTCCATTTCAAGTTGGGGATGATGTGGCACCCAACTGACCTCGCAATTCTTTTTTTTACAATTTGGTTTACGTGGTGTCTGTGCAGTTATCTGGATGCTTAGTGATCGCGTGTAATGATACTTGATTACTATTTGTGATTATTATTTGTGTAGTATTACATATAGTTAATTAGAGTTTTTATCACTTCACTCCTTGTGCTTACTCGTCAAATTTCGGGACGAAATTTCTTTCAAGTTGGGGATGATGTGACAACCCGAACTTTCTAGGTTAGTATCGTGTGATCTCGTATTTATGATTCTCACCGTTCTTCGTTCACATGCGTGACTGTGTTAAACTTGTTTTATGTAAACGTACTCATGTATGCTTGTGTGTGTAATCTAATCCTATTAGCGTTTCAATCTCTAATCAATTCGGCCCACTCTCTTGAGTTGTCAATACCTGACCCAGCAACTTAGGAGCCCAATTGAGAATTAAGCAAAAACAAAAGATTTAAGTGGGCTCGGCCAACATAGTCTGATTAGAATTATATGTATGGTTTTCCCATACATCTTGCATATTATGAAAGATTACGCAAACCTTAATCAACCCCACCCCCCCCCCCCTTAGATTAATTCATGGAATTTGGTCCACCCAATATCATAATTAAACTGGAGCCCAAACCGCCATTATCTTGACCTGTTATGTTCCTGTTTTGGGCGGCCCAAGTGTATGGGCTTGAGCCCATCTTCTCAGTTATCCTGCTACAGCCCAAAACCTTCACAATTATATGGATACGTAATATGGCTTTTGATTAGACTAAACCTAAAACACAAGTCGAAAACCCTAAAGCTTTCCCTGGGTTGCACGATTGGCAGTAGATGCCCCCCCTCACACTCGAGACCTTTCAATCTTGTACCCTTGAATTCGGTTAGTATACTAAACCTTATTATTGAGTTACTTGTTGTTCTTGCTGATAACATGAATGATGCTCATATGCGATGATTAATTTGTTATGCTTTATGTATAAGTACCATCGATCATATGTGTTAAGAATGATTGCAGTATGTTCGGTCATGTATGTAACGGAATAAATTACTAGAGTGTTATACAAACATGAAAGCTTGTCAATAATTACTGGATAAACCGATCAATCATGACATGCTAATGTTAGATTTATCAATAATACACGGATAAAGGATGATTAATTGGTTGCCTGTTAATAGCCGATGATGTATAAATATAAAAGGACTGATTTAACATGAAATAACAATATACGAAATTGATATGGCATGATGTAATCATAGGGCACAAAGCGGCTAGTTGATGATGACAATTATAGAACTAGATACATAGTTTGGTGCCCCATGTGCTTTAATTTGAAAGGCCAAATCAACATCAGTCTGTTATAGAAGTTGTCGGACATTACAAATTGATTCAATTAATGATGCATTGCATGTGACATTAGGGTTGCATGATAATAAGTGAAACCATAATGCAATAAAATATTTATATTCAATAATATGTTGATTCTAGAAGTGCTCATCAACCTAACTGTTAATTGGTAAACTGGCATTGCTTGAATATGTAACTATACAAAAGATGGATTGGGCTTTGATGGACCACCCCCATATATACGTAATTGAATATTAGGAATTATAACACATTGGGCCAATGTAGTAAACCAATAACCTGAGACTCGGTTGAGCCTGATGTTAGATAATGGACCGTACTGTAAATGGATTGATGTGTTAAATGGTTGTGAGTTATTAGTCGGTTGTGCTTGTGAAACCGAGTAACTCGTGACTCGAATGTTATTATGTGATATGTAATCTAGCTTGTAAACTTAACTGTTTTGAATGTGTAACATGAGAAAATCTGTGATGCGTACTCTTGTCAGGATAAGCAGTGGGGATATGTGTTGTGTTTGTTTGTTGCTCGTATTATATGTGACAATCTACGTGATGCAATATGAATACAAACTGGTCGTTGTTGGTAAACAGTGATAGGACGTGTTTGACCAACTATTAAGCAATTAACTAACCTTACCGAGCAAACCTAAGGTGAGTTCACTACATTCGAGCATGCGTCCCAGTGGTTGGGGACAGTCAGTGGTCTGGGTAAAAACGGGTATATTGGTTAATATTCTCACCTATCATTTTTGTAAGTCCCTTATTATGTTACCTGGAGGGTAACGGGTATTAGTTGGTAGCGCTACTTAGGTTTGGCACCCTCACACCGCTCCTAGATAGGATGGATGTGAACTAATGACCCAGTCGGGGCCCAGTACTAGATAGGAGTACGGGGGAAGGGCAGTCATGTATTTCAGGAGCCGTCTTGTTCGGAATTAAGATATTAACAATATTACTTGCATTTGTCAGTGAACTGTTTTACATACAACTGGTAACAAACGTTTTCTTAAACTGTGAACTCGCCAGCTTTGTCTGATACACTTGTTACATGCTCGCAGGTCGTTAGGTATCTTGGAACAGGAACTTGCTGGCTGGAGGGCATGAGTGGTCATGGTTCACACCGATTGGTTTTATTTATTGAACATTGGTTCTTGCATTTGTTTGAAAAATGTTTATATTGTGATACGTTAACGCTTCCGCTGAATTTGCTGGTTTCGAATAAATTATGTTGGATTTTAATATTAAATGATGAAACTTTATTTTGTAACTTATGGATTCAATGTAATTGGTGGCTCGTTGCTAGTGGGTCACACGCCTAACAGGGACACTCCCTAGGTGGTATTTTGAGGGTGTGACATTCAGGGTCGATCAAGAAAGGATTGAAGCTGTTTGGATCGAGATCAAGCCACGATCAAGAATCGGGTCGAGCTCACAAATAGTTAGTGTCCAGTTTTAATTACTTTGTGTTTTTCAACGTATGAACATGAATTATTTGTTATTCAAGACTTGTTTCTTTTTATTGACTATGATTCTTGGCTAATTAGTTTATCTACCCGGGTTTGTGATGATTATTCGTGTCAATTGGTAATTTGTCGGTTTTTGATAATTTTGTGATGGATAAATATTAAAGTAAGAGAACTAATTATTTTTGGCTAGATGTGTGTGCGTACTTTATTCTAATTTATTATCTTATAATTGTTACTCGTGTGTCTTTGTGAATGTCTTTCATGTATAGATGCATGTTAGGTTACTTACTTTGTGTTCGTAACTAGTTTATGGTTTATGGTGCACGTATCCCATAGGAACTTTGTTTGATAATTTAGAGTAGTTTAGTGTTCTACCTATTCTTGAGACCGGGAGGAGATATATAGTTAGGATTGTCTTTGGTGCTAGGTATTTAGGTGCAGTGAGACTGGGAGGAGATCTGTCTAAGTGTCCTAGTATTATTTGTTTTCCTAAATCTTGTCAAGTGTTTTTAGGTTACCCCATGCACTCTAGGGTATATTGTGATTAGTGAGACCGAGAGGAGATCTAGTTTTTGGGTACTTTAGTATTGTTGGAGAGACCGGGAGGTAATCCAACCCATACTAGTGAGCTTTATTTGACCTTTAGGACCTTAGGAGAAGTTGATGAGACCGGGAGGAGATTCAACTTGTCTTTAATCTTAGAGTGTCATATTATTAGAACCTGGTTCCATCATAGTTACCATTTCCGAGAGAAAACCGATAGCCACGAATAGGATTCCAAACCTGGGTAGTACTTTCTCATCCTTGATTTCACCTTAGTAGCCTTCAGCCTGCGTCTAGGTAGTCTAGTTCGTCTTAATTAATTCCTTTAGTTTAATTAGTTAAAACCCAAAATCCAATTAAATCAAATAAACCAGTTGAGTAATTAGTTGAGCCAGAGTCTAGTTAGCGTCGCTAGTGTCTCGTGGGTTCGATACTCGGACTTCATTAGGCTTTACTACGTACGATAGGTACACTTGACTGTCAGTGGTCTAGCAGTTAGAGAGTCTTAGTTTATAAATATAAAACTAGGGTGTCTAGATTAGGTTAGATTTTATAGACCATAATTTGAACATCAGTTGTTCACGCCATGGTTCCTCATAATAAGTATATGAAGGTGGAGGCTCATATCTTGGTTCCTCAAAGTATGAATATGAAGGTTCATACCTTGGTTCATCAAAATATGAGTATGAGGGAGAAGGTTCATACCTTTGGTCTTCATAGGATGTATATGAAGTTGATGGTTCGTACCTGAGCTCCTCATAGTAGTTGTATGAAGTGGATGGTTCAAAGAGGTCACAATATTGTACCGAGTGAGGGTTACCACAAATGGTGCAATAGTCTTCCCTATAATCATCCTCCTCACAGTGGTAGTTGTAATCTCCTGAGAATAAAAACAGAAACAGAGGCTGGACACGGCCTCGTGTTAAGTGAGCACGGCCCGTGTTCAGGTTCTGTATCTGGGCGTTTTAATAAAAGTGACTGGTTTTGTGCAGCACGGGGGCGTGTTCAGTGAGCACGGCCCTGTGTTCAGACTGTGTATCTGGGAGTTTTTAGAAAAATGTGCAGCACGGCCCCGTGTTCAGTCTACTGTAAATGCAAAAACTAACTAAAATGAAGAAAATGTGCGCGCGATTTAAAAAGGTTTTGTAAAACTGATTAGGCCGTCGATTTTAAGCTTTCTTAAAATTCTTGAGTCCCCGGCAACGGCGCCAAAAACTTGATGCGTGTCGAGTGTGATATAGTTTTAGTTATATTTTAAGCCCTTTTTAACACTTTAGTCAAGTTTTAAATTTATAAAACATGATATTTTACTAACACTAAACACACATATGGGCAAGTGCACCCATCGCGAGCGTATTATAGCGTTGGTAAGATACCGAGGTTGTCCAAGGACACAAGAGCTTTTAGTACCGGTTTATCCTCAACGTCTAATCAAATCAAAAGTTTAGAAAAAGTTTTAAACATGAAAATAAAAACTAAAAATGCTGAAAATAAAAATAAAATAAAAACAGATAGACAAGATGAATCACTTGGATCCGACTCGCCTTTAGTGTAACCTTTGATAATTTCCGCACTTTTGCACTTTTTAACAGATTATCTTAGTTATAGTAGTAGGCCCCTCTTTTGAAGGTGACGTTACCCTCAACCCAGTAGTTTGAGTCAGCAAGGATACAATCTTAAAGGGTTGGAATATTGAAAGATAATTAATTAAGTTGTTAATGCGTAATGTGGTAGGCCCCTCTTTTGAAGGTGACGTTACCCTCGGCTAAGTGGTTTGAGTCAGCAGGGATATAATCCCAAGTAGCCGGGTTAATGTATTAATAGTAGTTTACATATGAGGGGATCAAGCCATTCGCACCCCCGCCATCCAATACCAGTGGGTATTGAAGGAGGTCCTAGTAAGCTTGACCCAGGTCATTGCAGGATCTATACACTGAACAAGGCAAGAACCTTACTGATGCGTGTGAAGTGTGTATATAAGTTTAAGTCTATTTTAAGCCCTTTTACACTTCTTTAGCCAAGTTTTAAATTTATAAAACACGATATTTACTAACACTAAACACACATATGGGCAAGTGCACCCATCGTGAGCGTAGTATAGTGTTGGCAAGATACCGAGGTCGTCCAAGGACACAAGAGTTTTAATACCGGTTTATCCTCAACGTCTAATCAAATCAAAAAGTTAGAAAAAGGTTTTAAACTAGAAAAATAAAAACTAACTAAAATGCTGAAAATAGAATAAAGTAAAAACAGATAGACAAGATGAATCACTTGGCTCCGACTCGTGTATAGTGTAACCTTTGATTATTTCCGCACTTTTGCACTTTTTAAGAGATTATCTTAGTTATTGTAGTAGGCCCCTCTTTTGAAGGTGACGTTACCCTCAACCCAGTAGTTTGAGTCAGCAAGGATACAATCCTAAAGGGTCGGATTATTGAAAGATAATTAATTAAGTTATTAATGCTTATTATGGTAGGCTCCTCTTTTGAAGGTGACGTTACCCTCGGCTAAGTAGTCTGAGTCAGCAGGGATACAGTCCTAAGTAGTTGGGTTAAAGTATTAATAGTAACTTACATATGAGGGGATCAAAGAGTTTGGACCCCCGCCATCCAATACCGTTAAGTATTGAAGGAGGTCCTACTAAATTTGACCCAGGTCCTTGCAGGATCTATACACTGAACAAGGCAAGACTCTTACCAAACCGTTCCCTTAACCCCCGACCAGGTAGCCAACATACCTCCATTTAGACCGTGGAGATATGAATGGTGAAAATCTTTTATTTTATATAGACAGTAAAATAATGCCAAGACACCACGGACAAACGATAAGGAAGAATCACCTTCAACATAAGAAACTAGTTATTAAACTCATTAATACATAACCAAGTAAAAAGTGCGAAAAGTTTAAAAATAAAAAAGTATTACACTAGACACTTTGTCTTCACCAAGTGATGTAAGAGACTTAGGCAAACATGGCCTTGATTGTCAAGAACTCTTACGATCAATCTTGGATCCCGAGATGACTCACACACTCTATGATGGACAATGGATGATGGTGGTGGATGATGGTGGTGGGTGGTGGGTGAAGTGTGAGAGAGGTGGTGTGCCAAGGGATGGTTTGAACTTGAGCCAAGCACTCCTATTTATAGGCTGAACAGAAGCTCGGGCACGGCCCCGTGTCCATCCTCTTCTCTGTCTTCATTAATTGTAGTTTGTCTTCATTAGTTGACCACGCCCCCGTGTCCGCTGGGCACGCCCCCGTGTGCAGAAGCATATCTGTACTATCAAGATTTGCCTGGATTCTACGAATCTTATAGTTGACCACGGCCCCGTGTCCGCTGAGCACGGCCCCGTGGTGGGCGATAGAAGCTTCTATAGCTTTGTCTTTTATGCTGGCACTTGGGCACGCCCCCGTGTCCACTGAGCACGGGGCGTGTTCAGCCTTTTGTTCTCTTGTTTTGCTTGGGAAGATGCTATCGTGAGGTCGGGCATGTCTCTTTTATTCCTTTTCTTGTATTTATGTTAGATTTAGCTGACTTTTAGCTTCTTTTGTTAATTTAAGCTCATTTAATCCTGAAAATACAAAAGAAAGACAAAAGCATACTTTTTCCAACATTAGTACTAAAAAGGGTTAGTTTTATGCCACAATTGATGTAATTTATATGTTGCATTTTGCACACATCAAATACCCCCACACTTGAATCTTTGCTTGTCCTCAAGCAAAACTCTTTATAACGTGGCTTTACACTCCCAAATGGAATGGGTAGAAGAGAAGGTTTTTGGGTTTGTCATAGAGTGTCGGGATTTCCAAGATTCTTTATTAAGTTTTATTTTTATTTATTTACAATCCTATTCGTCATGATTTATTTAAAACTTTTCATAAGATAAATTACTTATTAGGGCATAACATGCCTCTTTAAAATTCTATTTATATACAAGTTCACATACCTCACGGGGGATCACTCAACACTCGGCCGAAGATGTATTTTAGTGAATCACTCGAGAGCGGCATGGAACTTACTCCTACCATAGGCTTGCCAAGCAATCAATCCTCCTCCTTTTTAACTCTATACCTTTGTAAATATCAAGAGGACTTTTGGGTGAAGGGTTAGGCTTGGGTTAAAGGTAGGTGGTTGGGTTAGTGGTTAGTAGAAAGGGCGAAAATCGTAACAAGCGTCGGTTTTCGTAAGAATTTTTATTTTTGCAACTTTTATTTTGTTGAAACTTTTATTCAAATAAAGTTATTTTTGATAAACTTGTTTGTTTATTTCTCTTTTGCTTCATCATTAACATATTTTTTTTTGAAAAGTCATACGAAATACCGGGCTTGTTACTAAAATAAAAGGTTAAAAATAAAAGGGTTTCGGTGGGTGAAAAGGTGTTTGGTTTGGGTTATGAAATGAAAAGGTTTAGACTCAAAGGGGCTAAGTAGGGGGATTTTGGGTAGGTGGTAAAAAAAGAAAAGAAAAATAATGGTGTTGAAATAAAAAGGGTTAGTCCTAATGCCTCCATCATTTACTTACTCGGGTTTAAGTTGGTAAGGACCGGGAATGTATCCTCGTGGCAAGTTCTAGAGTCGTAAGAACCAAGCGGCTATTCACACAAGAAACGAAAAATGAGCATTTAGTTTAAAGATATGTACTTGTATGCTCAATAAAGGCTCAAAACTCACTTTTGTGGGAATGGGTTTTTATGTGATCAAGTATATATAATCAAATTTTAACTAAGCTTGTTATGCCGTTTCATAATTTTCTTATGTTGTTTCTTTTTATCACGACGCTATCGGTTGTAAATTTGTAAAAATATAACCTTTTTAGAACTTGAATTTCCCGAGTTAAACCTAGACAAGTAAAAAAAATGAATTTTTTTTGAAAAAAATTTGGGGTGATTAGCGGTTCCAATAGAGTTTTGTGTAAGGCTTGTTATTAGGACTTGCAAGATTCAAGGTTTTAGCATCCCCCCCCACACTTAAATTACACATTGTCCTTAATGTGTCCCAAAAATAAGTTTTTAGGTTGATTGAATGTGTAAAAAGGTGTTAAAAAGCAAAAATTTGTGTTACTGGGCGCCTGGACACGGCCCCGTGTCTGTTGGACACGACCCCGTGTTCAGGTGCCAGTAACGAATACTTACAGAAGGTGGACACGGGGGCGTGTCGAATGGACACGGCCCCGTGTCTGTCGTAAGTCTGCAGATTTAGACAAACAGCTGGTCTGGGGTAGTGGGCACGGGGGCGTGTCGGCTGGACACGACCCCGTGTAGACAATCTGCAAGGTTGAAAAACAGGTTTCTGGCTCTGGTTTTCCTGTCCCGGCTTTAGTAGGACTAAGGTTTAGTGCTCTAAGCCTCGTATGTACCTGTTTTAGCAATAAACACTACACCAAACCATAGCAAACATCCTAAATTACTGTAACACCCCAAAAAATATTAAACCTTATATTAAAATGTTAAAAAAAAAAGATAAACTAACTAGGAATAAATAACCTAGTTAGTCATAAGTCTAGTTGGGACAAAGGAACTTGGTTAAGAATAACTAAATAAAGAAAGAACTAATAAGTTGAGGGGCCAAAGATGTTAAAGATCAAACTAGTTTTAATAAAAACTAATTAATAAAAAAATCAAACACACAATTGTGTGTGTTGGTCGACCAGAACGCAGAGGAGGGCGACCAGATGACCCTCAAACCCTAGTTTCACAAATTGATCAAATTGAAGGCTCTAATCAGCTCCAAATCGATTTCCAAGCATAAATTAGTGATCATCTCCGTGAAGTGATCATAAGGTATGCAAAATTCCATCATTTAGCTCCATCTCAGATTTCTTGATGATTTGTGAAATCAAAATCTAAGCTTGATATGTTGATGTTGAGATAAAACAGTGATGGAAACATGTTTAGATGTAAACCCTAGCTAATAAATTGTGAAGTTAATGCTTAAATTATGAATGTTCATGTTTACCCATCTAGATGTTAAATGGGTTTTGTGAATAATAAGGAAATCCTAATAGTGTAATCAGAAACTGATGTTAATGGCATGCATGAAGTGAATCTGATATTAATATGCATGTAGAAGTAAAGAACTTGCAAGATGTGTAAAAGTTCGGCTAAATAGTTGAGACATGAACTAGATAATGATTAATTAAAAACCACGCTCATAAGGTGTTTGTTATAATGCTTAAGAAAAAGCTAACATGGCGAATTTAAGAAAAAAAAGCGTATGATTGAACCATATGGCAAGTTATGCGTAATGTGTTGTGAAAAGAGTTCTAAACGATATTTGGTTGAACTCTATAGGCAAGGAATCCGGATCGTTAAGTGGACAAGCCGGTGGAGACACGCTTTTGAAAGGAGTGTACTAAAGGTACGTAACTACGGTTTCGTTATGTTATACTCGATTGTGTATTTTCATTGGTAGACTTAAAAATTTGCATAATATATGAAATTGGTAATTATTTGAAGTGACGAAGATCACTAGATAAATAAACGAGTCAAATATTGGTTAGAATAAGTTTGGTGTGTTGTAAAATGGTGGTTTCCATTAAACAACCAAACGGGTCGAACATTTGATGAATTTGTAGTATTGAAGTGACTAAAACGTCACTCATTAAAAATTGAGTATAAAATCGTAAACCATGGGACGGCGTGACACGCTAAGGTTGACAAACCCGGGAATGGGTAATTATGGTTAGAAACCAATGTTGATGAATTGTGAAAGTATGTAACTTGAACCGTTACATTCAATGAATTATTGTTAAATTATGCATAGTCGCGTTGTTGATTAATATTTGCGTTGAAATTATAGTAATGATGATTGTTATGTGAATTGATAGACTTAGTATAGTCAACGAACCAATTGGTAGTCATCATAGTGGAGGATTCCACAAGGTGAGCCAACGGATCTATCAGTTGTGAAAATTGTAGCTTTAAGCGTTTTTAATAGTTGATAATGGCGGTAATAATCAATCACAAAGGCATTAAACCATGGAATTGGTAAGAAATGTGGGTGGTAATAAGCCCCGGATGTTGGGCATAAGACGCCATAGGTTTATTAGCTATAAGGTAGTAAAACGAGTAAGATTAGAATGGGTCGAATAATTACATGATGACATATAGTCTTTCGGTCCGTAAATAAATTTTTCGGTATGATAATCATAATAGGCATGTCGGTAGTGAATTTACAGACGTATAGGAAAAAGAATCACTTAAAACGGACTTACGAGTCAAAAGATATGGCCAAATGAAGTTAAACACTGGAAATTCCGGAGCTGTCAGCAAATGCAGCTCACAAAATTGGAGCTGCTGGAAAACCTGATCCCCGCACCACGCGGAAGACGACCAGGATTGTGTCGCGACACGCGGGAGGTCCTCGCGGCCCGCGTAAAACCTCTCGCGGGGCGCGAGCGACCTGGATCCGAATTTTTCATTTGTTTTCAATGGTTTTGACCCTAGATTTCAATTATACATGTTTCAATATTGTCAAAACTAACCTTTGATGTGGTTTTGACATTAGGTCACGTTGTGGAACTTACGGATGGCGATCAAGCATATGATGAAGAACCGAACACTATATTTTGAAGCTTCCGCAATGTTATTAAATCTTTATTAGTCTTTGTGTATGGGTTGTAAACAATGGTTAAACAACTTTTGAAATGTTTTAACTAGTGTAGTGGACTATGGTTATGCTACATGTGAAATTTTTGTACGAAATTTATGTTAAGTAAGGAACTTTTATTTACAAATGGTATAATCTATTACTAAAATCAAGTAAAATTTGACGGGTGTTACAATTACCAAGTTCAACATCCATGTCACAAAGTTAAAAAGAAAAAAGAAATTCAGAAAATAAAAAGTTAAAGGAAAGTTAATTGTTTAACACTCGGCACGCAGGCCGAAAATTGTTCAAGATAAAAGGGGGGTTAACCTGTGTGATCACCAACCAACCGCTTCTGCTTCCCCCGCCTAGTCCATGTTTTCGTCCTCATCATCATCATCTCCTCCACCGTGCCCCGCAATGTACTCCCGGATATTTCCAATATCATCTTGGATATCGGATATGTTTCTGTCGATTGCTCCAACCCGGTTGTACGTGTTGCTTTCCATGTTATAGGTGTTCCTAGCGCACATGAGGTTTTCCTGCAATAAATCATGTAAACTTTGGAAGTTAGGAAAACCACCTCCTTGTGAGGAGGATTGGCCCGGATCACCATGGGGCTGGTACTGGTACTGATGATGTTGTGGAGCGTGAAGGACGAGTGCCTCTTGCGGGTTCCATGCATGCCCCTGCATCCTTTGGAAGCTAACCGATCCGTCTTCAGCCTCATAAATTAAGTTCATGGAGCGGCAGATGTGTACATCCACTCTTCCCGACCATGGACTCCTTTCGAAGGACCTAGGTATGTTTGTGAAGTGCTTGAAGAGATGGTATACCCACCCCCCGAAGAAGATAGGGGTTGGTGAAGTAGCAAGTCGGTTTAGATGCATGTTACGGAGCAGGAGATACGGAACATCTAGGTGTCTGCGGGTATGAATGCAATGAAGGACCACCAAATCTCTCAACCCCACAACGCCACTGCTATCATGCCTTTGGCTCAGAGAGTAAGCAAGGACTCTATGAATGTAATGGTAAAGCGGGTCCCTTAGCTTAGTGCTCTTAGGGGCTGTTTGTTTGCATCTTATTAGCCTCTTATTAGTCTCATGTCTGACTGAGTCAGATATCAGCTTGTTTGTTTCATACCTCTTAAAACTTCCCAGCCTCTTATTATAGTCTGACAGAGTCATACATGTGGAGTAGTCTGACCAAACTCTGAATGATACTTGTGACAATTGTGCCCTAACAAAAAAAAACCCATCTTCTTCCACAGCCCATTCCTCTCCTCTCCTCTCCTCTCATCCACAAATCTCCGCCACTGTCACCTCCTCTGCTCCTCCACATAACCACCGTCTCCTCCTCCACTGCTCCTCCACAGCGCCACTGTCACCTCCTCCTCTGCTCCTCCACATCGCCACCGTCTCCTCCTCCTCTTTCCCTCCGACTCTTCTCTCTCTCTCTCTTCTCGTTCCCATTCCCGTCCTCTCCCTCTGCTCGTTTTCAGGCGGTTGCTATGGAGAGTACAAGGAAGGTGTTTTTAGAGAGAGAAGCAGAGAGTGAAGATGGGTTGTAAGAATGTTGATGGTGATGAGGTTCGGTGTCTGTGTTATTAGAGAGAGAAACAGAGAGTGAAGATGGGGAAGTGTGAGAGACAGATTGTAATCGATCAATTATTTTCTTCAATTGTTTGCTGCTACTTTTATCAAATAGGTACATGTTCTTATCAATTAGATTGTAAGCAATAATAGAAGAAATGGAACAAATTTGGTGTAATCTAGATCGAATTTAGAGAGAGAACAACTTTTGTTTTAAAGCCTGGGTATTTTGTTTTGTTCAGGGATAAAAATGTCATTTTACACATCATTCAGATGTGCAACCAAACAGCGTTTTATTGGTTCAGTACTTACTGGTTCAGACCCTCTTATCTATTCAGACCTCTTATTCATTCAGCACTTATTGGTTCAGATGTTGCCAAACAGCCCCTTAGTGCTGCTCGGGTTGTAGTGCCCTTCACCAATCTGAGCCCATGCGGCTTGGCGTTCGTTCTCATCCAACTCTCGCACCCCTCCGGTGTTTTCTTCATTACCCGCATCTTCCTCCGCATACAGCCCGACTATCGACCCAAATTGTGCCATTGAAATCGAGTACTTAGTCCCACCACATCGGAATGCTACCCCATCATTGTCAAATGGGTCGCACCTTGAATTGAACGTGAAGGTGCTATAGAATTCCATAGTGCATTCGTGGACTGATCGAAGTCGAGTGGTTAGGGCGATTCTTAGTGGTCCGATGACTAGGTTGTTGAAGCGGTCAAGTTAGTTCACCAATGCTAACAAATCCATGCATGCTTGTCTTGGGTATTCTTCCAGTCTTGTTTGAAGTACTTCGTATCTAGCCCTAGCATCGAGCTCATTTGCGTTGAACCTCATGAATTTCCTTGACATCTGAAAGAATACACCAAAAGTTAGCATGAAACAGTAGAATTTTTGGACAAAACTGCAAACAGTGTGCTGGACACGACCCCGTGTTCAACGGACACGGCCCCGTGTCCAGGTGTCTGTTACTCAAAAACATCATTTTTCGACCCGGTTTCGAAAACTTGAAAATTTTTGGTCCAATAGGTGCGGTTTCCCCCGAAAATGAAACCCCAAGTGCCGTTTTTCCCAAAACAACCCGTTTACCCATTCAATTTTATCTTTTTCGGTTCAAAAACAAGGGTTTGGGGTTTTTGTGAGAAATCGGGCGAATCTTTGCACAATACAAGTGGATTTACTTCCTATAATACTTATCTAACTAAATGCTAACAGATTTAAGCAAACATTTGAGGTTCGATCCGGATGTAGTTCAAGAACCCTAGATTTTCCCCCAAATTTTTGAAGTTTCAACTACATGCAAATGCTTAATCTAACTACTAATGGTGATAGAATCATACCTTGATGTTGTTAGAATGATAGGAGACGTCGAAAATATGTGGAAAATCGCCTTGAACCAGAGCGCTTTCGGGGAAACGGGGCGTGTGGAATGGTGTAACTGTTATGAAAATGGGGATTTATCCCGACAGTTGCGCGGACAAGGCCTCGTGCCGAGCAAAGTTTTTAAAATTTTTTTTTAGTGCTCGTGTGAGTGCCCTCGTTTTTCCCAAAACTTGGTTAGAAGACTTACTGATTAAGATGTCATCCCTGTTGGTTCGTAACTTACTAGGTATGATGTTGATGTTTTTATTCTTCGACCGTTTGAAGCGAGATCTCTTCTTCTTCAACCTCAATGAATCCTTGATAGAGTTTCAGCAGTTGGCCATTGACTTTGAATGGAATTCCATTCCGAGATTTAATTTCTACTGCACCGTGTGGGAAAATATGGGTGATGGAAAAAAGTCCTGACCACCTAGATTTAATTTGCCAGGAAACAATCGAAGTCGTGAATTAAACAAAAGAACTTGATCTCCTACTCGAAATTCATTAGGTTTAATATGTTTGTCATGCAAGTTTTTCATTCTTTCCTTGTAAATTTTGAAGTTTGAGTATGCATAATTCCTAAGTTCGTCTAATTCATTTAATTGACAAAATCGATTTTTACCAGCAAATTCTAAATCTAAGTTTACATTTTTAATTGCCCAGTAGGCTTTGTGTGCAATTTCTACTGGCAAGTGATAACTTTTTCCATAGACGAGCTTATATGGGGTTGTACCTATTGTTGTTTTATAAGCAGTTCGAAAAGCCCATAAAGCATTATCTAATTTATCTGCCCATTCCTTTTTATTTAACCCTACAGTTTTTTCGAGTATTCGTTTTAAACCTATATTAGTCACTTCGGTTTGTCCGTTTGTTTTAGGGTGATACGCTGTTCAGACCCCATATCTTGTTAAAAAAATTTCAAGTTGATGGTTGCAAAAATGGGTACCTCTATCACTTATTAATGCTTTAGGTGTTCCAAAACGAGAGAATAATTTTTTCAGAAATCTTACCATGACTCTTCCATCATTTGTTGGAAGTGTCTCGGCCTCGGCCCATTTAGACAAGTAATCTACTGCCACAAGTATATATTTCTTTCCTTTTGACGGTGGGAAAGGTCCCATAAAGTCGAGTCCCCATACATCAAAAATTTCACAAACAAGAATGCCATTTTGTGGCATTTCGTTTTTTGAAGAAATATTACCTGTTCTTTGGCAAGCATCACATGTCTTGACAAGACTTTGGGCGTCTTTGTAAATGGTCGGCCAATAAAATCCTGAATCAAATACCTTTTGTGCGGTACTAGCGGCACCATGATGCCCTCCGTATGGACCTTCATGACAATGGCGGAGAATTCTTCGTGCTTCGCTACCATGTACGCATCGTCGGATGAGTTGGTCGGCACACATTTTGAAAAGATATGGATCTTCCCAAAAATAATGTTTCACATTGGCAAAGAATTTTTTTTTTTTGATGATGTGGCCAACCTTTTGCAACTATACCGCTAGCTAGGTAGTTAGCATAGTCGGCGTACCATGGTTCTTCCTTGTATTCCACTATTTCTAGGGACTCCGTTGGAAATTTTTCGTTGATTTGCTGGTCCATGGTTGCCTCCAAAGCCGGGTCTTCTAAGCGTGAAAGATGATCTGCTGCGGTATTTTCTGCTCCTCTTTTGTCTTTGATTTCAATATCAAATTCTTGGAGGAGTAGAATCCACCGAATCAAACGTGGTTTTGCGTCATTCTTTTTGAAGAGATATCGAATGGCTGCATGATCTGTATAGACTATAGTTTTAGAAAGAACAAGATAAGAACGAAATTTATCAAAAGCAAATACCACAGCTAGTAATTCTTTTTCAGTTGTTGTGTAATTTTCTTGTGCATCATTAAGTTTTTTACTAGCATAATAAATTGGGTGGAAATACTTTTCTTTTCTTTGTCCCAAGACGGCTCCAACTGCAAAGTCACTTGCATCACACATGATTTCGAAAGGAAATTTCCAATCAGGCGCTATCATGATAGGTGCATTGACTAACATTTCCTTTAGGGTTAGAAATGCTTGATTGCATTCCTTGTCAAAGATGAAAGGGGCATCTTTTTCAAGTAATTTTGTTAGAGGCCTTGAAATTTTAGAAAAGTCTTTGATAAACCGCCTATAAAATCCGGCATGCCCTAGGAAACTTCTGATAGCTCTAACGGATGATGGTAGTCGAGAAATGGTGTCTATTTTGGCTCGATCCACCTCCATTCCTTCGCTTGAGATTTTATGACCGAGTACTATTCCCTCCGTTACCATTAAATGGCATTTTTCCCAGTTAAGGGTGAGGTTAGTTTCCTCACATCGAGATAGCATTCGTTCAAGGTTATCGAGGCATTGGTTGTATGAATCCCCAAAGATAGAAAAGTCGTCCATGAAGACTTCCATTGTCTTTTCTATCATGTCATGGAAACGTTGGAATGTTGCGGGGGCATTACATAGACCAAACGGCATGCGTCGATAAGCAAAAGTTCCATAGGGGCATGTGAAGGTTGTCTTTTCTTGGTCTTCGGGTGCTATCGGGATTTGAAAGTAACCTGAAAAACCATCAAAGAAACAGTAAAATTTATGACCGGATAATCTTTCTAACATTTGATCAATGAAGGGCAAAGGAAAGTGATCTTTCCTTGTTGCTTCATTTAATCGTCTATAATCTATACATACTCTCCATCCTGTGACGGTTCTCCTTGGTATTAATTCATTCTTTTCATTAGTTATTACCGTCATACCTCCTTTCTTTGGAACAACTTGGACGGGGCGTGTTCAGCCTTCTGTTCTCTTGTTTTGCTTGGGAAGATGTTGTCGTGGGGTCGGGCATGTCTCTTTTATTCCTTTTCTTGTATTTATGTTAGATTTAGCTGACTTTTTGCTTCTTTTGGTAATTTGAGCTCATTTAATCCTGAAAATACAAAAGAAAGACAAAAGCATACTTTTTCCAACATTAGTACTAAAAAAGGGTTAGTTTTATGCCACAATTAATGTAATTTATATGTTGCATTTTGCACACATCAAATACCCCCACACTTGAATCTTTGCTTGTCCTCAAGCAAAACTCTTTATAATGTGGCTTTACACTCCCAAATGGAATGGGTAGAAGAGAAGGTTTTTGGGCTTGTCATAGAGTGTCGGGATTTCCAAGATTCTTTATTAAGTTTTATTTTTATTTATTTACAATCCTATTCGTCATGATTTATTTAAAACGATTCATAAGATAAATTACTTATTAGGGCATAACATGCCTCTTTAAAATTCTATTTATATACAAGTTCACATACCTCACGGGGGATCACTCAACACTCGGCCGAAGATGTATTTTAGTGAATCACTCGAGAGCGGCATGGAACTTACTCCTACCATAGGCTTGCCAAGCAATCAATCCTCCTCCTTTTTAACTCTATACCTTTGTAAATATCAAGAGGACTTTTGGGTGAAGGGTTAGGCTTGGGTTAAAGGTAGGTGGTTGGGTTAGTGGTTAGTAGAAAGGGCGAAAATCGTAACAAGCATCGGTTTTCGTAAGACTTTTTATTTTTGCAACTTTTATTTTGATGAAGCTTTTATTCAAACAAAGTTATTTTTGATAAACTTGTTTGTTTATTTCTCTTTTGCTTCATCATCAACATATTTTTTTTTTTGAAAAGTCATACGAAATACCGGGCTTGTTACTAAAATAAAAGGTTAAAAATAAAAGGGTTTTGGTGGGTGAAAGGGTGTTTGGTTTGGGTTATGAAATGAAAAGGTTTAGGCTCAAAGGGGCTAACTAAGGGGATTTTGGGTAGGTGGTAAAAAAAAAGGAAAAATAATTGTGTTGAAATAAAAAGGGTTAGTCCTAATGCCTCCATCATTTACTTACTCGGGTTTAAGTTGGTAAGGACCGGGAATGTATCGTCGTGGCAAGTTCTAGAGTCGTAAGAACCAAGCGGCTATTCACACAAGAAACGAAAAATGAGCATTTAGTTTAAAGATATGTATTTGTATGCTCAATAAAGGCTCAAAACTCACTTTTGTGGGAATTGGTTTTTATATGATCAAGTATATATAATCAAATTTTAACTAAGCTTGTCATGCCGTTTCATAATTTTCTTATGTTGGTTCTTTTTATCACGACGCTATCGGTTGTAAATTTGTAAAAATATAACCTTTTTAGAACTTGAATTTCCCGAGTTAAACCTA
The DNA here is from genome assembly GCA_030545235.1 of Helianthus tuberosus. Classification (NCBI taxonomy): domain Eukaryota; kingdom Viridiplantae; phylum Streptophyta; class Magnoliopsida; order Asterales; family Asteraceae; genus Helianthus; species Helianthus tuberosus. The sequence goes on from JARYGA010042526.1 coordinate 234,859, forward strand.
GACAAGTAAAAAAATAAAAGTTTTTTTAAAAAAATTTGGGGTGATTAGCGGTTCCAATAGAGTTTTGTGTAAGGCTTGTTATTATGACTTGCAAGATTCAAGGTTTTAGCATCCCCCCCCCCCCACACTTAAATTACACATTGTCCTCAATGTGTCTCAAAAATAAGTTTTTAGGTTGATTGAATGTGTAAAAAGGTGTTAAAAAGCAAAAACTTGTGTTACTGGGCGCCTGGACACGGCCCCGTGTCTGTTGGACACGACCCCGTGTTCAGGTGCCAGTAACGAATACTTACAGAAGGTGGACACGGGGGCGTGTCGAATGGACACGGCACCGTGTCTGTCGTAAGTCTGCAGATTTAGACAAACAGCAGGTCTGGGGTAGTGGGCACGGGGGCGTGTCGGCTAGACACGACCCCGTGTAGACAATCTGCAAGATTGAAAAACAGGTTTCTGGCTCTGGTTTTCCTGTCCCGGATTTAGTATCACTAAGGTTTAGTGCTCTAAGCCTCGTATGTACCTGTTTTAGCAATAAACACTACACCAAACCATAGCAAACATCCTAAATTACCAAGTTCAACATCCATGTCACAAAGTTAAAAAGAAAAAAGAAATGCAGAAAATAAAAAGTTAAAGGAAAGTAAATTGTTTAACACTCGACACGCAGGCCGGAAATTGTTCAAGATAAAAGGGGGGGTTAACCTGTGTGATCACCAACCAATCGCTTCTGCTTCCCCCGCCTAGTCCATGTTTTCGTCCTCATCATCATCATCTCCTCCACCGTGCCCCGCAATGTACTCCCGGATATTTCCAATATCATCTTGGATATCGGATATGTTTCTCTCGATTGCTCCAACCCGGTTGTACGTGTTGCTCGCCATGTTATAGGTGTTCCTAGTGCACATGAGGTTTTCCTGCAATAAATCATGTAAACTTTGGAAGTTAGGAAAACCACCTCCTTGTGAGGAGGATTGGCCCGGATCACCATGGGTCTGGTACTGGTACTGATGATGTTGTGGAGCAAGAAGGACGAGTGCCTCTTGCGGATTCCATGCATTCCCCTGCATCCTTTGGAAGCTAACCGATCCGTCTTCAGCCTCATAAATTAAGTTCATGGAGCGGCAGATGTGTACACCCACTCTTCCCGACCATGGACTCCTTTCGAAGGACCTAGGTATGTTTATGAAGTGCTTGAAGAGACGGTATACCCACCCCCCGAAGAAGATAGGGGTTGGTGAAGTAGCAAGTCGGTTTAGATGCATGTTACGGAGCAGGAGATACGGAACACCTAGGTGTCTGCGGGTATGAATGCAATGAAGGACCACCAAATCTATCAACCCCACAACGCCACTGCTATCATGCCTTTGGCTAAGAGAGTAAGCAAGGACTCTGTGAATGTAACAGTAAAGCGGGTCCCTTAGCTTAGTGCTCTTAGTGCTGCTCGGGTTGTAGTGCCCTTCACCAATCTGAGCCCATGCGGCTTGGCATTCGTTCTCATCCAACTCTCGCACCCCTCCAGTGTTTTCTTCATTACCCGCATCTTCCTCCGCATACAGCCCGACTATCGACCCAAATTGTGCCATTGAAATCGAGTACTTAGTCCCACCACATCGGAATGCTACCCCATCATTGTCAAATGGGTCGAACCTTGAATTGAACGTGAAGGTGCTATAGAATTCCATAGTGCATTCGTGGATTGATCGAAGTCGAGTGGTTAGGGCGATTCTTAGTGGTCCGGTGTCTAGGTTGTTGAAGCGGTCAAGTTGGTTCACCAATGCTAACAAATCCATGCATGCTTGTCTTGGGTATTCTTCCGGTCTTGTTTGAAGTACTTCGTATCTAGCCCTAGCATCGAGCTCATTTGCGTTGAACCTCGTGAATTTCCTTGACATCTGAAAGAATACACCAAAAGTTAGCATGAAACAGTAGAATTTTTGGACAAAACTGCAAACAGTGTGCTGGACACGACCCCGTGTCCAGATGTCTGTTACTCAAAAACATCATTTTTCGACCCAGTTTCGAAAACTTGAAAATTTTTGGTCCAATAGGTGCACTTTCCCCCGAAAATGAAACCCCAAGTGCCGTTTTTCCCAAAACAACCCGTTTACCCATTCAATTTTATCTTTTTCGGTTCAAAAACAAGGGTTTGGGGTTTTTGTGAGAAATCGGGCGAATCTTTGCATAATACAAGTGGATTTACTTCCTATAATACTTATCTAACTAAATGCTAACAGATTTAAGCAAAAATTTGAGGTTCGATCCGGATGTAGTTCAAGAACCCTAGATTTTCCCCAAATTTTTTAAGTTTTAACTACATGCAAATGCTTAATCTAACTACTAATGGTGATAGAATCATACCTTGATGTTGTTAGAATGATAGGAGACGTCAAAAATCGACGGAAAATCGACTTGAACCAGGGCGTTTTCGGGGAAACGGGGCGTGTGGAATGGTGTAACTGTTATGAAAAAGGGGATTTATCCCGACAGTTGCGCGGACACGGCCCCGTGTCCAGCGGACACGGCCTCGTGCCGAGCAAAGTTTTTTTTTTTAAATTTATTTTTTTTAGTGCTCGTGTGAGTGCCCTCGTTTTTCCCAAAACTTGGTTAGAAGACTTACCGATTAAAATGTCATCCCTGTAGGTTCGTAACTTACCAGGTATGATGTTGATGTTTTTATTCTTCGACCGTTTGAAGCGAGATCTCTTCTTCTTCATCCTCAATGAATCCTTGATAGAGTTTCAGCAGTTGGCCATTGACTTTGAATGGAATTCCATTCCGAGATTTAATTTCTACTGCACCGTGTGGAAAAATATGGGTGATGGAAAAAGGTCCTGACCACCTATACTTTAATTTGCCAGGAAACAATCGAAGTCGTGAATTAAACAAAAGAACTTGATCTCCTACTCGAAATTCATTAGGTTTAATATGTTTGTCATGCAAGTTTTTCATTCTTTCCTTGTAAATTTCGGAGTTTGAGTATGCATAATTCCTAAGTTCGTCTAATTCATTTAATTGACAACATCGATTTTTACCAGCAAATTCTAAATCTAAGTTTACATTTTTAATTGCCCAGTAGGCTTTGTGTGCAATTTCTACTGGCAAGTGACAACTTTTTCCATAGACGAGCTTATATGGGGTTGTACCTATTGTTGTTTTATAAGCAGTTCGAAAAGCCCATAAAGCATCATCTAATTTATCTGCCCATTCCTTTTTATTTAACCCTACAGTTTTTTCGAGTATTCGTTTTAAACCTCTATTAGTCACTTCGGCTTGTCCGTTTGTTTGAGGGTGATACGCTGTTGAGACCCGGTGATAGACCCCATATCTTGTTAAATTTTTTTCAAGTTGATGGTTGCAAAAATGGGTACCTCTATCACTTATTAATGCTTTAGGTGTTCCAAAACGAGAGAATAATTTTTTCAGAAATCTTACCACGACTCTTCCATCTTTTGTTGGAAGTGCCTCGGCCTCGGCCCATTTAGACAAGTAATCTACTGCCACAAGTATATATTTGTTTCCTTTTGACGTTGGGAAAGGTCCCATAAAGTCGAGTCCCCACACATCAAAAATTTCACAAACAAGAATGCCATTTTGTGGCATTTCGTTTTTGGAAGAAATATTACCTGTTCTTTGGCAAGCATCGCATGTCTTGACAAGACTTTGGGCGTCTTTGTAAATGGTCGGCCAATAAAATCCTGAATCAAATACCTTTCGTGCGGTACTAGCGGCACCATGATGGCCTCCGTATGGACCTTCATGACAATGGCGGAGAATTCTTCGTGCTTCGCTACCATGTACGCATCGTCGGATGAGTTGGTCGGCACACATTTTGAAAAGATATGGATCTTCCCAAAAATAATGTTTCACATTGGCAAAGAATTTTTTTCTTTGATGATGTGGCCAACCTTTTGCAACTATACCGCTAGCTAGGTACTTAGCATAGTCGGCGTACCATGGTTCTTCCTTGTATTCCACCATTTCTAGGGACTCCGTTGGAAATTTTTCATTGATTTGCTTGTCCCTGGTTGCCTCTAAAGCGGGGTCTTCTAAGCGTGAAAGATGATCTGCCGGGGTATTTTCTGCTCCTCTTTTGTCTTTGATTTCAATATCAAATTCTTGGAGGAGTAGAATCCACCGAATCTAACGTGGTTTTTTGCGTCCTGCTTTTTGAAGAGATATCGAATGGCTGCATGATCTGTATAGACTATAGTTTTAGAAAGACCAAGATAAGAACAAAATTTATCAAAAGCAAATACCACAGCTAGTAATTCTTTTTCAGTTGTTGTGTAATTTTCTTGTGCATCGTTAAGTGTTTTACTAGCATAATAAATTGGGTGGAAATGCTTTTCTTTTTTTTTTGTCCCAAGACAGCTCCAACTGCAAAGTCACTTGCATCACACATGATTTCGAAAGGAAATTTCCAATCAGGCACTATCATGATAGGTGCATTGACTAGCATTTCCTTTAGGGTTAGAAATGCTTGATTGCAATCCTTGTCAAAGATGAAAGGGGCATCTTTTTCAAGTAATTTTGTTAGAGGCCTTGAAATTTTAGAAAAGTCTTTGATAAACCGCCTATAAAATCCGGCATGCCCTAGGAAACTTCTGATAGCTCTAACGGAGGAAGGGGGTGGTAGTCGAGAAATGGTGTCTATTTATGACCGAGTACTATTCCCTCCGTTACCATTAAATGGCATTTTTCCCAGTTAAGGGTGAGGTTAGTTTCCTCACATCGAGATAGCATTCGTTCAAGGTTATCGAGGCATTGGTCGTATGAATCCCCAAAGATAGAAAAGTCGTCCATGAAGACTTCCATTGTCTTTTCTATCATGTCATGGAAGATGGCTACCATGCAACGTTGGAATGTTGCGGGGGCATTACATAGACCAAACGGCATGCGTCGATAAGCAAAAGTTCCATAGGGGCATGTGAAGGTTGTCTTTTCTTGGTCTTCGGGTGCTATCGGGATTTGAAAGTAACCTGAAAAACCATCCAAGAAACAGTAAAATTTATGACCGGATAATCTTTCTAACATTTAATCAATGAAGGGCAAAGGAAAGTGATCTTTCCTTGTTGCTTCATTTAATCGTCTATAATCTATACATACTCTCCATCCTGTGACAGTTCTCGTTGGTATTAATTCATTCTTTTCATTAGTTATTACCGTCATACCTCCTTTCTTTGGAACAACTTGGACGGGACTTACCCAAGGACTATCGGAGATAGGATAAATAAGTCCGGCGTCAAATAATTTGATGACTTCGTTTTTTACCACTTCTTGAACATTGGGATTTACTCAACGTTGTGGTTGTATTACCGATTTGTAGTCAGCATTCATTAAAATTTTGTGCGTGCACATGGAAGGACTTATTCCTTTAATATCTACAAGCTTCCAAGCGAATGCATTTTTGTGTTTTTTCAAAAGACTAATTAATTTTTCTTTTTCTAAACTATCTAATTTAGACGAAATAATTACAGGTAATTTACCATCATTGTCTAGAAAAGCATATTCCAAACCTTTTGGAAGTTCTTTGAGCTCAAGAGGTGGGTCTTTAAGAGACTCCTTATTTGGTTGCTCATTTTGATCAAGAACTTTAAAAGTTTGTTCTATGGCGACCTCTTCTTCAACAAAGTGGTCAAACTTTTCATTGTATCGGGTGGTTCATCTTCATCTTCAATTAGGGGGTCATTATTGCCGAATGGATATTTCATTGACCGCTCAAGATCGACACTCTTTTTAAATGCCCCTAATTGAAGAGGTAGATTGTTGAACTTCTGGTTTTTCAAAGCTTCGTGAGTTTTTACAAAGGGTCGTCCCAACACTAGAGGAGCGTCATCGAGGATGACAAAGTCGGTTGGGATTACCATTTGATTAGTTTGAACCAAGACATCCTCAACTATACCGATTGATTTTATTACTTTCCGATTAGATAGAAAAATGGGTATTTGAAGTGGAGAAAATCACTAATACTTAATTTTTCGAAAATGTAGTTAGGCATTATGTTAACACAAAGATCTTTATCAATTGTGACATTACTAATAAACGAATTTTGAAAAAACATGGAACCGGTGTAATGTTGATTTCAAATGGGTCTTCTTTTATTAGCGAGGTTTGATCATTAGTTAACTTAACACTTACCGTTTCGTCAATTTTAGTGTTAGTGTTTAATTCTTTTAAAAACATAGCATGAGTGGGAACTAAACAATGATTTTCAAAAGAAGGTGACAAGAGATTAATTTCTTCAAAATTAGACTCTTCTTGAATTTTAACGTTGTCGGACTCACCTTTTTCGTTGTTTAACTCATGTGTCAGTTTTTCACTTGTTTGTTCTTCCATTTTTACACTTTCAGTTATCTCTTCTTTATTTAATTCTTCTCTTGCGTGGGACTCCTCTTCCCTTGCGCGAGATTCTTTTATATAGCGATCGATAACTCTAAGGTGTTCTAATATCCTATCGGTCACTTCGGTTATAGAAAAAGGATCGGGATTTTCAATGCTTGAATCCAGTTGTTCGATCCTTTGTTCCTCATAATACCCATGTGAAGTAGATGGTTCACACCATTGTTCTTCATTGTAAGCATATGATGGATAAGGGTCGTAATTTTGTTCTTCATAATACTCATATGAGGTGGGTTGTTCACGCCATGGTTCCTCATAATAAGCATATGAAGGTGGTGGCTCATATCTTGGTTCCTCAAAGTAGGAGTAAGAAGGCTCATACCTTGGTTCATCAAAATATGAGTATGAGGGAGGAGGTTATATGAAGGTGGTGGCTCATATCTTGGTTCCTCAAAGTAGGAGTAAGAAGGCTCATACCTTGGTTCATCAAAATATGAGTATGAGGGAGGAGGTTCATACCTTTGGTCTTCATAGGATGTGTATGAAATTGATGGCTCATACCTGGGCTCCTCATAGTAGGTATATGAAGTGGACGGTTGATATAAGTTACAATATTGAACCGAGTGCGGGTCACCACAATTAGTGCAATAGTTACTCCTATAATCATCATCCTCATAGGTGTAATTGTAACCTCCTGAGTATTGATCCATAAGAATCACTCAGCAGACCACAACCAAGTCTCGAGAACAGAAAACAAAAATAAAAACGGCAACAGAGGCTGGACACGGCCCCCTGTTCAGTGGACACGGCCCCGTGTACAGAATCTGTATCTGGGCATTTTAACTAAAGTTACTGATTTCGTTGAGCACGGGGGCGTATTCAATGAGCACGACCCCGTGTTCAGCTTCTGTTACTGGGTGTTTTATGAAAAATATGCAGCACGGCCCTGTGTTCAGCGAGCACGGCCCGTGTTCGGGTTACTGTAAATGCAAAACTAAACTAAAATGCAGAAAAATGTGCGCGCGTTTTAAAAAGTTTTGAAAAACTGATTAGGCCGTCGATTTTAAGCTTTCTTAAAATCCTTGTGTCCCTGGCAACGGCGCCAAAAACTTGAAGCGTGTGAAGTATGTATATAAGTTTAAGTATATTTTAAGCCCTTTTACACTTTCTTTAGCCAAGTTTTAAATTTATAAAACACGATATTTACTAACACTAAACACACATATGGGCAAGTGCACCCATCGTGAGCGTAGTATAGTGTTGGTAAGATACCGAGGTCGTCCAAGGACACAAGAGCTTTTAATACCGGTTTATCCTCAACGTCTAATCAAATCAAAAAGTTAGAAAAAGGTTTTAAACTAGAAAAATAAAAACTAACTAAAATGCTAAAAATAGAATAAAGTAAAAACAGATAGACAAGATGAATCACTTGGCTCCGACTCGTGTATAGTGTAACCTTTGATTATTTCCACACTTTTGCACTTTTCAAGAGATTATCTTAGTTATTGTAGTAGGCCCCTCTTTTGAAGGTGACGTTACCCTCAACCCAGTAGATTGAGTCAGCAAGGATACAATCCTAAAGGGTCGGATTATTGAAAGATAATTAATTAAGTTATTAATGTATATTATGGTAGGCCCCTCTTTTGAAGGTGACGTTACCCTCGGCTAAGTAGTCTGAGTCAGCAGGGATACAGTCCTAAGTAGCCGGGTTAAAGTATTAATAGTAGCTTACATATGAGGGGATCAAAGAGTTTGGACCCCCGCCATCCAATACCGTTAAGTATTGAAGGAGGTCCTACTAAATTTGACCCAGGTCCTTGCAGGATCTATACACTGAACAAGGCAAGACTCTTACCAAACCGTTCCCTTAACCCCCGACCAGGTAGCCAACATACCTCCATATAGACCGTGGAGATATGAATGGTGAAAATCTTTTATTTTATATAGACAGTAAAATAATGCCAAGACACCACAGACAAACGATAAGGAAGAATCACCTTCAACATAAGAAACTAGTTATTAAAGTCATTAATACATAACCAAGTAAAAAGTGCGAAAAGATTAAAAATAAAAAGTATTACACTAGACACTTTGCCTTCACCAAGTGATGTAAGAGACTTAGGCAAACACGGCCTTGATTGTCAAGAACTCTTACGATCAATCTTGGATCCCGAGACGACTCACACACTCTATGATGGACAATGGATGATGGTGGTGGATGATGGTGTTATGGTGGTGGTGGGTGGTGGGTGAAGTGTGAGAGAGGTGGTGTGCCAAGGGATGGTTTGAACTTGAGCCAAGCACTCCTATTTATAGGCTGAACAGAAGCTCGGGCACGGCCCCGTGTCCATCCTCTTCTCTGTCTTCATTAATTGCAGTTTGTCTTCATTAGTTGACCACGCCCCCGTGTCCGCTGGGTACGCCCCCGTGTGCAGAAGCATATCTGTACAATCAAGATTTGCCTGGATTCTGCGAATCTTATAGTTGACCACGGCCCCGTGTCCGCTGAGCATGACCCCATGGTGGGCGATAGAAGCTTCTATAGCTTTGTCTTTTATGCTGGCACTTGGGCACGCCCCCGTGTTCACTGAGCACGGGGCGTGTTTAGCTTTCTGTTCTCTTGTTTTGCTTGGGAAGATGCTGTCGTGGGGTCGGGCATGTCTCTTTTATTCCTTTTCTTGTATTTATGTTAGATTTAGCTGACTTTTTGCTTCTTTTGTTAATTTGAGCTCATTTAATCCTGAAAATACAAAAGAAAGACAAAAGCATACTTTTTCCAACATTAGTACTAAAAAAGGGTTAGTTTTATGCCACAATTGATGTAATTTATATGTTGCATTTTGCACACATCACTTACCAAACCATTCCCTTAACCCCCGACCAGGTAGCCAACATATCTCTATACAGACCGTAGAGATATGAATGGTGTAAATCTTTTATTTTATATAGACAGTAAAATAATGCCAAGACACCACGGACAAATGATAAGGAAGTTTCACCTTCAACATAAGAAACTAGTTATTAAAGTCATTAATACAAAACCAAATAAAAAGGGCGAAAAGATTAAAAAACAAAAGTATTACACTAAATGCTTGTCTTCACCAAGTGATGTAAGAGACTTAGGAAAACATGGCCTTTGATTGTCAAGAACTCTTACTATCAATCTTGGATCCCGAGACTACTACACACACTATAAGATGGATGATGGATGATGGTGGTGGATATGGGTTGTGATGGTGGTGGAGTGTGGGTGAAGTGGGAGAAAGGTGGTTTGACAAGGGATGCCTTTGAAATGAACCAAGCACCCCTATTTATAGCCTGCACAGAAGCCCGGACACGGCCCCGTGTCAACTGGGCACGGCCCCATGTCAACTGGGCACGACCTCGTGTCCATCCACTTTCTCTTTCTTCATTAATTGCAGTTTGTCTGTATTAGCTCCACCCGCCCCCGTGTCCGCTGGGCACGGCCCCGTGTGCAGAAGCGTATCTTTACTATCAAGATTTGCTTGGATTCTGCGAATCTTAGCGTTGACCACGGCCGTGTCGAGCTGGGCACGCCCCCGTGTTGGGAAATAGTAGCTCCTACAACTTTGTCTTTTCTGCAGACACTTGAGCACGCCCCCGTGTCCGCTAGGCACGGGGCGTGTTCAGCCTTCTGATCTCTTGTTTTTGATTGAGAAGATGCTGGCGAGGGGTCGGGCATGCCACTTTTATTTCTTTTCTTGTTATTATGTTGGATTTTGATGCATATTTGCTTCTTTTGTTCTTTTACGCTCATTTAATCCTGAAAATACAAAAGGAAGACAAAAACACACTTTTTCCAACATTCGTCCTAAAAAAAGGTTAGTTTTATGCCTCATTTGATGTTATTTATATGTTGCATTTTACACACATCAACAACTCTCTGATTTAGCACCTTCGAACGACGCAACATCCAGAGTTGTGATGATATTTAAATATATGATGCAACAAAGACGAAACGAGGTTATTGCGTTATACGCAAACGAACAAGATCATGATGATGATGATTCTGAAGAAAGTGATGACCAAAGTGATGGGTACATCTCTGATGTAATACCATCTACAGAAGACTATTAGTTTAGTTTGATTTCAACTTAGTTGTAATGTTTTGAATTATTAATGAATTATAATTAATTTAAGAAGGCCATGAACGCCAAGATGTTTGAATTATTAATTGATTTTAATGAATTTGGGAACGCCATAAACGCCAAAATATTTACTATGTAACACAAAAAGGATTAATTCATCGTGGCAGATCTATAAAAACAATAAAACGCCAGGTAGTTATTGTTTCTACCTACACGGCAAAAAAATCCTACATGCCAAAAATGACAACGGTGTTGTGAGAAACACATTGGAAAAGAAGATAAAATGACAAAAAAGGCCCTCCGCCTTAATTATATTACACGCCACGTGTTCGGCCAGGATCCGTTTTCACACTTTTAAGCATTTTCTACTGATCCCGTTTATATATATATATATATATATATATATATATATATATATATATATATATATATATATATATATATATACACACAGAAAAAGTGTATTGTACAAAATGGCTTAACGTACGCTACGTACGCGATGTGAAATCGCATGTTATAAAATAGCATGGATGAAATCGCATGTGATAATTTTGATGAAATCGTATGTTAAAAAACCAACATATGAAATTGTTACAAAAAACCAACATGCGATTTCAATGTGGGATGAAAATCTGACGGCTGGGATGATCGCGTACGTAATGTAGGATAAGGGCTCTTGTACGTTATACTAACTCTCTCTCTCTCTCTCTCTCTCTCTATATATATATATATATATATATATATATATATATATATATATATATATATATATAGAAACGAGATCAGGAGAAAACAGCAAAAAGTGTGAGAACGGTGAGAACGCATCCTGGCCGAACACGTGGCCCGGGGCATGATCAGGGTGCGAGGGTTTTTTTTTTCTTTTTAGTATTCTTCTCCTTTCACGATTTTCGCGTTTGACATGCTGCTTTATTTTTTGCGTGCAAGATAATTTTGGCGTTATGTAGAATTATTAATTATTTAGCGTTTTACTGTTTTTTCTCAGATTTCTTCTCGTTGAATTAATTCTTTTTGTGTCACATAGTTAATTTTTTGGCGTTATGGCTTTTTCCATGTCATTTTTGGCGTTTTGTATCTTTTTGTTAATAATTGATTACCATAGATTAATATTTTATAAAACTAGAATAACACAAAAATCAAAATAAACTAATAGTCTTCCGTAGGTGGGATTACATCGGAGATGTACCCATCGCTTTGTTCATCACTTTCTTCAGATTCTTCATCATCAAATTTCATTTTTGTATATAACTCCATTAGCTCGTCTTTTCTTTGCTGCAGCCTATTCTTGAATATCACTGAATCCTTGGATTTTGGATCGTTTGAAGGTGTTAAATCACAAAGTTGTTCATTGATAGATAACAACCATGTCTTCAACATTTCTTCCATTGGCCTTGAATATTGCACCCCGTTTTTATAAGTCACTTCAAGTGTTCCTTCTTCCTCATGCAATACCCAACTGTTAAGTTTTGGTATAGGAGTATCTTCAATATCATAATCATCTTCATCATCTTCTGCCGGAAATTTTCTCTTCAGTCTTTTTATTACAGTTCTCGTTTTTTCACAATCGTTGTCTATTGGAACCCCAAGGGCCAGGATATCCTTCTGAACCTTTTCATTCATTCCAAGCATGGCTTTGATTGTCCTTACCTTTACCCTTCTCCTATCAGAGAACTTTATGATGAGTCGTTTCTCTTTCCTTTCAAACCTCCATGCAATAACCTTAGCCATTTTTAAATTTTTTGGCGTTTTAGTCAAATTTTTTGGCGTGTTTGAGCTTGGGTTCTCATGGTCTTATTTTATATTGACTTTTTTTCCAGCGTTTGACATGTATTTATGGCGTTTTGAAAAAGGTAAATAAATATAATAAATGTTAGTAATTATGTTTTCCGTCGTTTGAATTTACTGTTTTTTGCAGTTTACCGTGTTTTGTTTTTAGACTCAACTGTTTTTATGGTGTAACACGTCAAATCTTTGACGGCTGTAATTATGGCGTTTCGTTTTCCAATGGCGGTTAGATAACTATTGGACTTCTTTTGTTTTATATTCTTTGCACATTGTTTCACGCTTTTTTTTATAATATTAGTTGTTCAAATTACTTTTATTATAGTTTGATAGTTTTTTGGGGGCGTTTTTATGGCATTATGGAGTCTTACACGCATTTGCTAATTTTGACGTTTTATTATATTTTTCATTATAACATTAATATTCTTTTGTTGTTTATTAACTGAAATTACAAAACAAACAATAGATAAAGAAAATTAAAAAAAAATACAAAGTAGAAGCAATTTATGATTTTAAATCTTCAGTGTCATCAGTCTCGTTTTTCTTTTGAAACTACAAGAAATGTGACAAATAAATGGCGTTTTAGGTTTGGCGTTGTTTATTTTCTTTGTTCATGTGTTGAAGTGTCTTTGTGGATGTTGGAGACATAGATCGACCCTGTGTGGGTGGATGCTATCTGCTTGTCGTCTTCATTAAAATCATCGAGGCCAAAGTAGCATTTACACTGGTATAGGTCTCTTCTTATCATCCAAACCTTCTTCAGGAACAAAGATGACAGTATGACATATGGGTGTCATCAGTCCCTCTTTTTTCAATTTTGTCCATCTCATGCAGCAAAATCTTACTACACTCACGTAACAAATCATTCAATGAAGCTTCATGCAGAACATTACTGAGTATCAAAGAAAAGATGTTTACCGTCGTTGTATTTTTTGGCGTTTTACATTGAGTTGTACATTTTTTTAGCAACCACTGTGTGTTTTTTGTGTTTTTTTTGTGTGATAAACGGAAGGTGGTGAGACGTTTCTATTTATAGAATTTTTTTGGCGCGTAGTTTAGGCGGGATGTTATTTTTATAATAAAAAATGTAATTAACATTTATCCGGATGTAAGCTTTGGCGTTATATATAATGATGCTTCATATTTTTTGGCGTTTTTGTAGCCAGAGAGCTTAAATAAAAACACAGAAAAAAGTACGCAGTGATAAAATTGGCGTTTTGTATTTATTTGGCGTTTTAATTTTCAATGGCGTTTTATGTGAGAAATGGTTTTTTTACTTTTTTACCCTTAATGAAGCGCGTTCACGTAATAAAATTGGTGTTATTTACTAAAATGCCACCGTGCCAATCTAGTCCATAGATTGTTTTGATCGGACGATCAATAAGCGTTCTCACCGTTCTCACACTTTCTACCGTTTTCTCTAAATCCTCACCCTATATATATATGGTAGGGTTCATAAGTGAACAGTGATATATTTGTGAACAAAATGAACTTATCCTGACCATTGATTTTGTAGATTTAAATTTTTTCTTCAGTGGCAAGATTGTAATTATCTTTTGTAACTTACATGTATTTTAGTAAACACAGGGGTATAATTGTATTTTTCTCTCTTCATTTAATTAATTGATTTTTTTCTCCCTCCTGGTTTCTTTTTCTAATTAAAAGAATATTTAATTACATTCTCTATTTTTTTTTTCTCTCACAAATTACCTAACTTAATATTTTATAATTTAAAAAAAATACAAACATTATCAAATATTGTTCCATCTAGAACACGATTAAGAATATTTAATTATATTCTCTATACATATATGTATTAGATCAATGTTTGATGAAATGATGCATAGTAGAAACAATATGTAATAATACACAAGTGTATAAGTCTGTTATATAGCGACATGTATACACTATGTAATTACATAATACATAGGTGGATACGTTTGGTATACACCGACCTGTATACACATATGTACTTGAATAATACACAGGTATATAAATCTGGTTTATACCGACCTGTGGAAACAAGATGTAAAATACACAAGTGTATAAGTTTTGTATATACTGACCGGTGGAAACAAGATCTAATAATACACAAGTGTATAAGTTTTATATATACTGACCTGTATACACACATGTTAAAAAAATTAATTAGGTTTAATATTTAATTTTAAAATAAACATAAGAGTTTATTTAAAAAAAACATTAGCCCTTCAATCTCTTATAATTAAAATAATGGAGAAATAATTAAAAATGAGAGAATGAGAGGGAAAGAGAAAGAGAAAGAGAGAGAGAGAGAGAGAAAGAGTTAAAGAGATGAGACAATTAAGGGATTTAATTAAAACTAGAGTAAATTACAAAACTCATCCTTTATGTTGACACAAGATTACAAACTGTGTCCTTTGTCTTCAAAAAGTACAACAAACGTACTTTTATGTTTGCAAACCATTGCACGTTATGTCCTTTGACTCTAACTCAGTTATTTTTCATGGTTAAATTTGACCAAATTAACCCCATATAAGGGCAAATTAGTCTTTTTACTCATCTTTTTAAATTAATACATAAAACAATATATACACACATACTCTTGTCTCTCACCCGCTCTCTCCCTCTCTCTAGATGTTCACGACCGCCACCAACCACCACCCTCCACCACTGGATCAACAACGTCGTCAACCACCGCTAAGAGATGCAGCATCGACAACCGTCGTATTCCCCCCACTGCAACTTCCGGCAACAACTGCCACCATATTTGAAAACCACCACCCACTTCGTCTTTTCCGGTGCATCCAACGCCTGACAGAATAGTATATAAACTCCAACATAAAATCCTAAAAATTGTTTTTTGAGAAATAACCATAAAAGATAAAACCCTAACTCCACTTTTCAAAATAACACTGATTCGCAAAAAATCGAACGCATTACATTTCAAAATTGAAATAATTCATAAAGGCAGCACACCTACTTAACCTCTCCATGGCTCCATTAGACTGATCTTGATATCAAAAACTCAAAGTTTATCTAAAAATTTGGACTAATTCGTTCATATCTTGATCAAAATCTAAAATTGGAAAAACACATGTCAATGAGAACCATCAATGGAACGGCCACCATTTTCTTCCCCAAATCAAAGATCCCCGTCTTACTTCCCCAAAACACCCCCAAATTTATTGAATCTGGTCGCTGAAGAAGGGCGATGATGGTGCCCGGATTCTTGTTATCATCATTATCCAGCCATCGCCACCATCGAACATGGCCGGGGACTACTTGCAGCCGAAGTCTTCGCCGCTAGGGTTTGTGGTGGAACCCTGGTCAAGCTGTCATCGTAGTCCCTTATAGATCAGACAAACATGAGAGCGACTAGGTTGGGGCTATGGTGATTCGGGGTTGAGGTGTTAAGAGGAATGGAGAAGATGAAGATACTGAGTAAAGAGTGTGAGAGAGAGAGAGATACATGAATCTGGTAGGGAGAGAAAGAATTAAAGAGAGGGTTTGATTTTAATTTGTTAACTTGAGTAAATAGGGTAGAATGACCAAAATACCCTTATGTGGGGTACACTTATTCAGATTTAACCATGAAAAATAACTGGATTAGGGCTAAAGGACATAACGTGCAATGATTTGCAAACATCGAGTACGTTTTTTGTACTTTCTCAAGACAAAGGACACACTTTGCAATCTGGTGTCAACATAAATGATGAGTTTTGTAATTTACTCTTAAAAGTACTTGGCTGATGTCAATCTTACCATTTTAATCTAATAAATTATGACAACCTGCAATTTCAGGTTAATACTTTAACCTAACCACAGTTAGATTAGACATACATTCATAGCACTTCATTTAACTAAGGTTAGTTAAATGAGTCTACATTGGTAATTCGGGGAATTACCGGAACTCAATACATTAGTAATTCGGTGAATTACCGGAACACACGCAAGGTAGTTCTGTAAATGTTGGTGTCTAACATGAATCATTAATATAAATGGATGGTTTATACGAAATCCGATACGTAGCATGGAAAATACGTGAATAATATGTTGTAACCGCAAATTGCAAGATGGAAGGAGCAGCTCTACGCGAAGTTCTCTAAGTGTGATTTCTGGATTCGAGAAGTACACTTCCTTGGTCACTTGGTCAACGAGTCGGGAATGCATGTTGATCCAACAAAAATCGATTCTATCAAGAATTGGGCGGCACCTAAGAATCCTACGGAGGTGTGACATTTTCTTGGTCTCGCAGAGTACTATCGTAGATTTATCAGGGGTTTTTCGAAAATCGCTCAGCCTTGTACTGCTTTAACTCAGAAAGGTGTTACTTATTCGTGGGGAGCGAACCAGGAGAGTGCCTTTCAGCTTTTGAAACATAGACTCTGCAGCGCACCGATATTGTCTTTACCCGAGGGTACGAATGACTTTGTGGGGTACTGTAATGCTTCTATTCAGGGTCTCGGTTATGTTTTGATGCAACACGAGAAAATGATAGCCTATGCTTCTCGACAGTTAAAAACTCACAAGAAGGATTACACGACTCACGATTTGGAATTGGGAGCCGTAATCTGTGCACTTAAAAATCTGGAGGCATTACTTGTACGGTACTAAATGCACTATTTATACCAATCACAAGAGCTTTCAACATATTTTTGAATCGGAAAGAGTTGAACATGCGACAACGTTGTTGGGTTGAACTTTTGAACGATTACGATTGTGCAATCAAGTATCATCCAGGCAAGGCTAATTGGTAGCTGACGCCCTTAGTTGGACGGAAACGAAACCTAAACATGTTCGAGCCTTACATCTTACTATTCATTCTAACCTTCCTGACCAGATTCATTCTGCCCAAACTGAAGCGTTGAAAGATGAGAACGTTCGAGTGGAATCCATGCGGGGCATGGAGAAATAACTCGTTACTAAGTCTGAAGGTATTCACTATTTTATGGAGCGAATATGGGTCCCTTTGCACGATAATCTAAGAGAGCTTGTGTTCGACAAAGTGCACATGTAACAACCCGTGTTACGAAAGTCAAAGTCAAAGTTAAGGTCAAAGTCAAAGGAAGAAAAGATTGTTAATTGCAATCTGTCACTCCTTGCTTAACTATTAATTTGACTTTCTTGACTTGTAATCGAACCCCGTATTTTATTTGCTTTAGTTGTATTATGTGGAGTGTCTGTTAATAATCGATGTTTATCGCATGTTTTGTCGCTCTATCGCTAATCGCATCGCAATCGCATTCGCAACCCGAATTTTAGGTTCTGTATATTGTTTTACATGGGTATGCTACTTATGTGTTACTTGTGCATGTTTATTTATTGTTTGGTGGTGATTAATCGAAACACAATCGCAACTCTCTATCGCAACGCAATTTAACCGCAAACATTAAATGCAAGTTATTTAGGATGATTGTATGTTAGATATAGTATTTGTGTGGTTATTATTAATCTATCGCACCGCTTAATCGACCCTCGCTTAAACGCATCGCAACGCTCAACACGTGAAACGAAACACCGAAACTCAATCCGCCGGACCACTTCAATCGAATGAGCGTTCGATAAAATGGTCATCCGATCGGATTGCCATCCGATCGGATTGCCATCCGATCGGATTGCCATCCGATAGGATTGCCATCCGATCGATGTGCCATCCAACACTTGCACTCCACTTTCCTTTTCTGGCAACCTATAAATACCCCTATCACATCACCAACAGTGATGTGACAGCTCTCTCTCTCTCGTTCGACCAGCGTTCCAGACCATCTTTCTCTCGATTTCTCGCGATTCTTGTAAGTTTTCAACCCAAATCTTGTACATCTATCATCTACACACACTTCTGCATCATTTTCACCTTTGAATCTTAACTTTTAACCGTGAAATCAGCGGATTTGAGGTGTTCTAGGGTGATGTCATCATGGAGTTCTTATGAACTTCAAGTTTTGACCTCATTTCACCAAGAACAACTCAGATCTGAAGGATTTCCACATGATTAAACAATAATTTCGTATAGATCTAAACATTTTCAAAGTTAAAGGATTGAAAGATACTTTTCCAACTTTCTTTCGACTCTTTTACACTCAATGCACTCAAAACCGATAGAATCAGAGCTCGTTCTGGTCTTCTACTCATTTCTTAGTGAAGTGTCGGTCTGAGATTTGATTTCTATCAAAGAGACAACCGATTTCGGGTTAAACATGAACAACCGTTACGAACCAGTAAACTGATCGGATTTGGGTGATTCCTGTTCGACTGGACGACTTGGGACTTGACGAGGTTCCGTTGTTTAACACATTGTCATACCGCCTCGAACAAACCGCAAACTTTTCAAAATAATCAAATTTCAAGACGATCAGGTTCGTTGGGACGGATTGCCATACGATCGGATTGCCGTACGATCGGATTGCCATCCGATCGGATTGCACTTGAGTTTCCACACTTAACATTTCTTTCAAACTTTCAAACAATCTGAATATCGAACGGATTGCCGTCTGATCGGATTGCCATCCGATCGAACAACAATCCAAACGGTTGACATTTGGCCTTCAACACTTAACATTTTCATAATTTTCAAGGATCATCAGTTTCTAACGGATTGCCATCTGATCGGAAGACCATCCGATCGAATGACCATCCTGTTGTTAACTTGTTCTCACTAGAAATGTCTCACCAATCGGATCGCTATCCAGTCGAACGACCGTTCGATCGATCGATCGACCTGAAGGGTAGAGATACTTCTCTATTTTCAAAATGCTATAACAAAAACTTCAAAGCCATCATACACAAACACATCCATCCTAAATGAATGTCAATCCGAACGAATGGCCATCCGATCGGATAACTATCCGAATGGATTGACTGTCACACCCCCAAAATCCACACGCGGAGTATCACCGCTTGGAGGCGTGAAATGACCAGGATCCAGCCATCAATCATATTGAACAATGTATTTAAAATAGATAAAATCCAACCACACAATATAATTGGTGATCAAAAGCTAGTTAACCAAGTTTGAATTAAACAGCGGAAACATTAAAGGTAAAACCCAAAACATAAGTAATAAGTTCTTAAGTTTAAATGTTTAACATGGGACTCGACAGTCCATGTCCCACAACGACCACGCCTCCCTGTGTAAGCTCCATAGATACCTAACGACCTGCAAGGCATGTAATAAGGAGTCAACAACAAAGTTGAGTGAGTTCACAGTTGGGTGTTCGTTTTAAGTTGTTTCAAAAACATGGTTTCCGTTTAGTTGGCTTACTTGCCGTGGGGGTTACCCCATAGTTGAAAATAGGATTGACCAATTCCTTCTTTCCCAAACCATGACCCATGGGGGGCTTCCCCATGTGAACTACTAGACCGTTACCATATCGATTACTGACGAAAGTAAGTTGTGCCCTACGTCAATGTCTATCATCATTGACAGTTTACCATGATCCATTAGTACAAGCCCGTCCTACCGACACGGTGTGAGGTTTGTCAAACCTAATAGCGCTATTAACTAATGACCCGCTCGCCATCGGCCTCGGCGATTAAGTCGATATAAAATGAGGGACTTAGGTGATAGAGTTTTGGCTAGTATTTTAAGGTTGTTGTCCTACCCAAGGAGGACGAACGTACGTATTCTACCCAAGGAGAATACGCAGGATTAATATTGGCATCCTACCTATGGAGGATGGCGGTACATATCCTACCCAAGGAGGATATGCAGGTTCCGTTTTAGTTCCTTAACCCATTCCCAACCACCGGGAATCCCATGCCTTAGAAGGAGTGTGAACTCACCTTTGGTTGCTCGGTTTGACTCTATAAAATAGCTAACAATCGGTGTTGGTCAATCACGTCCTAGTATGATTACCACTTAGTTTATTAGTGACTTCAAATAAGCACGAAGTTCCTACACACATCTACCACATAACATGCACTCACTTTAATAGTTCACGCCCATATAAACATTCCACTTATAGCTACTCAAGAGCAAGCATACAATATTGCACATAACACTTTCATTAACATATAACACGTTAGATCATTATCGGATAACATAACCGACATTTAGACATGCAAATCACTAGTTATATTGTTTCAGCTTGAACATCCAAAACTGGACTATTTTTGGGTATTTTAATAAAATAGTTAACTTACTCCAAAAATTACCAAACTATTACAGAATGTTTTAAACAAAATATCGGGATCCAATTCATTACCAATATTTTATAAAAAAATCATTTACCGGACTAAAATCAGATTCATCACTTTCTGACTGGAGTCCACGGAATAATTCATTTAAAATTCATCGTAAGTCCGATTTATGAAATTCCAGTTGGAGCATTACAACGACATCAGTGGTCATCTACAGTACAAATTTCATGAGCTAATTCTACACAGTTTTTAAGTTATGATGAAAAACATAACACATATTTTCAGCAGTAAAAACGCAGCTTTTGCTGCTGTGAAAAAACGACCCTTTAAAAATAGCAAACGAAGTCCAAAAATTATGATTCTAGTGCCATTAGAACCGTATTTCGAAATAACACGTTATAGACTCAAGAAAATCAAGTTTTCGTTAAGTTACGACCTGGTTACAGCCGACTGAAGGAGGCTGTAACAGTTTGACAGCTTCCTGTTTTCAGCTTATAGCGCTCTAACGCAAGTTCTATTTGTTCCGTTAACATGTTTAGTGATCAACAACGACATTTAACATCACTTGCGGCAGGTTATTGTTTATTTAACTCAGATTTATCATGTCAAGTACCATTGTTCATAACAGATTTCAATAGTACAAGTTTTCATCAAGTAACCATTATCAACATAAACAAGACAACATCATACTAGCATTATTTCATCCTATTATATCTTTTAACCATTAAAGTAGGAGTAAACAAGGTTAAATCAAGAACTTACAACTAGCTCAAAGGCTAGGGAAGATCTCTAGTGAAAAAGATGATGAAGAGGGGATGATGAAAGCAAATGAGAAGGATTCTCCAAGACCTTCAAGCTCCAAACTCCATGTATCACCTTCTAGACTTGAATGAGCTTGGAATTGGAATGATAAGGTGGTGAAAAGGTGGTGGTGGTGGTGGTGGCGGTTATAGAGGGAGCCGAGAGGAGAGGGAGAGGGTGAGGGATGGGGAGTGAAGATATGAAGTGATGTTGAAATCTCAATACCATACTTATAATCTTGTCCTTCTCATATTTTGGCCATAAGATCAAGCAACAATCTTCTCAAATCTTATAGGATCTTAGCAAGATCACACAAGATCATGGGTGATCTATGGTGGGGTCCTCATGACCGATTACTAGTATGGGGGGGGGGCTAAGTGTAAAATTTCATGGTAAGTGGTAAATACTAGTTCAAATCCAAGTATATGATTACATATGTTAGTTAGTGGATATTCTAGTGGGTGTTATGGTGTTCGGGGATCATAACTAGCCAAGAAATAATTAAACAATGTTTCTTGCAATATTTTGGTGTCCCGGGTACTGTCCGGTTGTTCGGTTAGATACCGGTTCGTTAAAGTGCTAAGTTGTTCCGTTTAGTGTCTTTTATGTATCTTTTTGTAACACTTTTAATTCCCAACACTTAGGAAAGCATACAGGACTATTTAGTCAATTTTCTGCACAAGACTAGTATGTTAACAAGCACATGTAAGTATGACGCAGTAATCAGAAAGCAGTTTAGTAATTCAGCACAGTCATCAAGCACTTTAATTAACATTAACTAATCGTACGGATACATGTAATTATGAGGGTTGTCACATTCTCCCCTTGTTAAGTAAATTTCGTCCCGAAATTTAGCACGTGGTTACTGAGGAAGCTAGTTAAGTTGCGTGGTTTCCTGGTTTTCCTGGGGTGTCACATCATCCCCCTGTTGGTTTGGAATTTCGTCCCGAAATTCTGCAGTAGCTTCAGCCTCAGTAGTGGTTGCACTTTTCTTAAACAACTGGGGATACTTGAGTTTCATTTGTTCTTCTCATTCCCAGGTATACTCTGGGCCACGACGGGAGTTCCAACGAATTCGAACAAGAGGTATTCTGGTATGCTTGAGAGTCTTAACTTCTCGGTCTGTGATTTCAACTGGTTCCTCGACGAATCGCAACTGGTCGTCGATTGTGAGCTCCTTTAAGGGAACTATGAGGGTCTCATCTGACAGACACTTTTCAGATTTGACACATGGAATACGTTGTGAACTCCGCTGAGTTCTTCAGGTAGATTCAACTTGTAAGCGACCTTGCCAATTTTCTCAATGATTTCGAACGGTCTGACATAACGCGGATTGAGTTTGCCTCGTTTTCCAAAATGAACTACACCTTTCCAAGGTGAGACTTTGAGTAGCACTCGATCCCCAACCTGGAACTCGAGTGGTTTCCTGCGCTTATCAGCGTAGCTTTTCTGACGGTCACGAGCTGCCGCCATTCGTTGTCGTATCTGAGCAATCTTCCCGGTTGTATCAACTACAAGTTCTGGGCCAGTGATTTGACTGTCGCCAACTTCTGCCCAACAGAGAGGTGATCGGCATTTACGTCCGTACAATGCCTCGAACGGAGCGGCCTGGATACTGGTGTGGTAACTGTTGTTCTACGAAAACTCCACTAACGGGAGGTGTTTTTCCCAGCCGTTACCAAAGTCGATTACACATGCCCTAAGCATGTCTTCAAGGGTTTGGATGGTGCGTTCCGATTGCCCATCCGTCTATGGATGATATGCCGTGCTCATGTCTAATCGAGAGCCAAAGGACTTGTGCATAGCTTGCCACAATTCAGATGTAAAACGTAAGTCACGATCAGAAAAATGATGGAAGTTGGCACTCCGTGCCTTGATACTACTTCCTTTAGGTAGACGTCTGCTAGAGTAGAAAACTTATCCGTTTCCTTGATAGCCAGAAAATGTGCAGACTTGGTCAATCGATCCACTATCACCCAAATAGTGTCATTTCCGCGTTGAGATCTAGGCAGGCCAGTAACGAAATCCATGGAAATTTGCTCCCATTTCCATGTCGGGATCTCTGGTTGTTGGAGTAGGCCTGATGGTTTCTGGTATTCGACCTTGACTCTAGCACAAGTCAAGCATTTGCTAACGTAGGTTACTATGTTGGCCTTCATACTAGGCCACCAGTATGTAGTTTTTAAGTCTTGGTGCATCTTATCCGAACCAGGATGTACCGAGTAACGAGACTTGTGCGCTTCATCCATCACAAGCTCGCGTAAGTTTCCGTAAAGTGGGACCCAGATGCGCCCTGTTACATAGTAGGCGCCGTCTTCCTTTTGTTCTAACCGCTTCCTCGATCCTCGTAAGGACTCAGCCCTGATGTTCTCTGCTTTCAATGCTTCGACCTGAGCATCTCGTATCTGGGTAGGAAGACTAGATTGGATGGTAAGTTGTAAGGCTCGCACGCGCTTAGGTGTAGTGTCCTTTCGACTGAGGGCGTCGGCCACAACATTGGCTTTGCCCGGATGGTACTTGATCGCGCATTCGTAATCATTCAAGAGCTCGACCCATCGACGTTGTCGCATGTTTAACTCCTTTTGCTTGAAGATATGTTCGAGACTCCTGTGATCGATGTAGATGGTGCACTTGGTACCGTACAGGTGATGTCTCCATATCTTAAGAGCAAAAACCACTGCTCCCAACTCCAAGTCATGCGTCGTGTAGTTCTTTTCATGAACTTTATGTTGGCGTGACGTGCAAGCAATGACTTCCTCACGTTGCATCATCTGACGACTAAGTCCTGGGACTGGCGCGTCACCAATAAACCACAAAATCATCTGTGCCTTCAGGCAATGAGAGGATAGGCGCGCTACAAAATCTATCTTTTAAGTGCTGAAAAGCAGATTCCTGTGCATCACCCCAACGATAGGTGACACCCTTCTGAGTCAGTGAAGTGAGATGTTGTGCAATCTTTGAGAAATCCCTGATAAACCTTCTGTAATAACCTGCCAAACCCAAGAATTGGCGGATTTCGGTTGGTGTACGGGGTGCAGGCCAGTTCTTGATCGAGTCTACCTTGGATGGATCCACATGAATCCCATCCTTCTTTACCACGTGGCCTAGAAAATGGACTTGGCGAAGCCAGAAGTCACATTTCGAAAATTTGGCATACAACTGCTCTGTTCGAAGAAGTTCCAAAATAAGCCTCAGGTGTTGCTCGTGTTCTTCCTGACTCTTCGAATAGATCAGGATATCATCGATGAAAACTATGACAAACTTATCCAGGTAAGGTTTGCACACTCGGTTCATTAGATCCATGAAGACCGCATGTGCGTTCGTCAATCCGAAAGGCATAACCAGAAACTCGTAATGCCCATAACGAGTCCTGAATGCTGTCTTGGAGATGTCCTCATCTCGGAAACTCAGCTGATGATAGCCCGATCTTAAGTCAATCTTAGAGTAGAAGCTCGACCCTTTCAGCTGGTCGAATAAGTCATCAATACGTGGGAGGGGATAACGATTCTTCAGAGTCACCTTGTTAAGTTCACGGTAGTCAATACACATTCTGAAGGTACCGTCTTTCTTCTTCACGAATAACACTAGAGCTCCCCAAGGCGAAGAGCTAGGGAGAATAAAACCCTTGTCCAAGAGGTCTTGCAATTGAGTGGACAATTCCTCTAGTTTCGATGGGGCTAAGCGATATGGTGCACGAGCTATGGGCGCTGCTCCAGGAGTTAGCTCGATTTGAAACTCGACTTGTCGATGAGGAGGAAGACCAGGTAATTCCTCAGGAAATACCTCAGGAAAGTCGCGCACAATAGGAATGTATCAGAAACGAGGGCCAGAATAGCAGTGTGGCCCTTTCGCAACCACTTCTGGGGCCTTAAGGAAAGAGATGATGCCCACAACAGCACCACTCTTGTCGCCATGAATCACGAGGGGTTCTTCACCAGAACGAGGGATGCGGACAATCTTCTCGTTGCAAAGAGTTTCCACTTGCTGATGAGATAACCAATCCATCCCAATAACAACATCGAAACTACCCAGAACGATAGGAACAAGATCGATATAGAAGGTCTAACCAGCCAAGACAAGGTTACAGCCCTTAACTATGTGTGTGGCTTCAAGACTTTTACCGTTTACTAGTTCTACCGTGTGTTTGGTGTTCAAAAGTGTTGTAGTGCGCTTAAGCATTTGGCTAACTTTTAAGGACACATAAGTAGTATCGGCACCCGAATCAAATAAAACAGTAACAAAGGAGTCGTCCAGAAGAAACTCACCCATCACAACGTTGGGATCGTTCCTTGCATCACCCTGACCAATCACGAAGGCACGACCTCAGGCGCCATCACCATTATTGTTACCCCCGTTGTTGCCTCCATTGTTGCCTCCATTGTTGTTCCCGTTTCCTTGGTTGTTGTTGTTCTGATTCTGGTTCAACTGAGGACAGTTCCTCTTAAAGTGGCCTTCAGCGCCACACTGAAAGCATCCTTTATTGCCCTGCTGTTGCTGCTGGTGGTGGTTTTGTGGAGCTTGTTGTTGTTGTTGGCAATTCTGATTTCCTAGTCGTGCGCCCCTGCAATCCTATGCTTCATGACCAAACTTGTTACATCTCAGACAACGACCCTTGTGGCACTGCCCGCTATGATGCTTGTTGCACCGGTTGCACTTGGGGTGGTTCCCTCGGTATCCACCATGTCCTTGACTACCAGAAGATTGCTGACCAGAACTCTGGTAGTCATCAGTCTTTCGCTGCTGGGACTGAGACTGAACTGAAGTAGAACCCTTGCCCGAATTTCCATCCCACTTGCGCTTGTTATCACTGGGAGCATCAGTAGTAGTAGCGCTAATACGCTTGGGCAACTTGTTCTGCTCAACTGCCTGATCAGTGAGACGATGAGCCAACCGGATGATTTGCTGAATGGTGCCAAGATTAGCTGAGGTCACGTGGCTTTGAATTTCAGGCACCAAACCCTTAAGGTACAGCTCGATACGCTTGATAGGAGGATCCACCATAGTGGGACACAAGATAGCTAGTTCGTTCGATCTCTTTGTGTATGCCTCGATTTCAGACCCCGTCATCTTCAAATTGAAAATTTCCACCTCTAGCTTGTGGATGTCGTCACGACTACAGTACTCTTCTTTGATCAAATCTTTGAAATCGTTCCATGGGGTGGCATTAGCAACCGCCAGCCCTAGCAGTTGAACCTGTGCTTTCCACCAGGTAAACGCAACACCTTCAAGTGTTCCAGTAGCAAATTTCACCCTACGATCTTCAGGGCATTCACACATCTCAAAAACAGACTCAATCTTCTCGAACCAGTGAAGAAGACCTACGGCTCCTTCTGTGCCGCTGAAGGTACTAGGTCGACAATCCATGAACGTTTTGAACGTACATACGGGAGGTTGAGCATGCTGACCTGTCACGCGAGAACGAAAAGACAAGATTAAACACGAGAGTTGGTTCGCGAAAGTAGGATCTAAACATCCTAGGATAGGTCGAAATAGCAGGTTATACCTCCTGCTGGAGCTGCTGCGAGTGCCTCAGCAACTCGTTCATTGATCAAAGCCGTCAACTGGGCTTGAGTTAGGTTGATACCACCACGTCCTCCGCGTCCGTTCATGGTCTTCACAACGAAGTAAATATGAGTGAGGAAAGTGTCGCGGAAGTACGTAAGTGTGGGGCGACAAAAGAGAGCAAGCACACACGGTTCAAATAGCAGTTATCACGTTAACTATTGCACTATGTGATCTATCAAACAGACAATATAAACATAAATCATACCACCTATTGTGTCGAGTCTTGCACGTGGAGTGAAGCGTCGTTGTGGATCGTTGAGCACTGTACAAGTTATATTCTGGTTTTGTCAAAAAGCTTTTCCCTTTTTAAAACCAAGTTCACTATAACCAATGGCTCTGATACCAATCTGTCACACCCCCAAAATCCACACGCGGAGTATCACCGCTTGGAGGCGTGACATGACCAGGATCCGGCCACCAATCATATTGAACAATGTATTTAAAATAGATAAAATCCAACCACACAATATAATTGGTGATCAAAAGCTAGTTAACCAAGTTCGAATTAAACAGCGGAAGCATTAAAGGTAAAACCCAAAACATAATTAATAAGTTCTTAAGTTTAAATGTTTAAAATGGGACTCGACAGTCCATGTCCCACAACGACCACGCCTCCCTGTGCAAGCTCCATAGATACCTAACGACCTGCAAGGCATGTAACAAGGAGTCAACAACAAAGTTGAGTGAGTTCACAGTTGGGTGTTCGTTTTAAGTTGTTTCAAAAACATGGTTTTCGTTTAGTTAGCTTACTTGCCGTGGGGGTTACCCCATAGTTGAAAATATGATCGACCAATTCCTTCTTTCCCAAACCATGACCCGTGGGGGGCTTCCCCATGTGAACCACTTGCCGTGGGGGTTACCCCATACTGCAAGGCATGTAAGATAGTTATTAGATTTCGCTTGAAGGTTTAATGTGTTTGAGATTTCGCTTGAAGCAGCTCAAGCGAAATCAACATGTTAAGATTTCGCTTGAGCATGCTATTGTTCATTCCAAGCGAAATCTTCAAACTCTATAAATAGAGGTTCAAGCTCAAGCGAAACAAGGAGTTCATTTTGTGTAATTTCCATACCGAGGTGCTGCCGGTGTGAGAACTGATTGTAATTGCATTCATATCAATACAAATCAGTGTTAAAGTGAAGATTCAGCTGTTTATAGATCAAATACTTGTTTTCCGCACCTGTATTTGATGGAATTCCTCTGAACCGACTCGTTTAGGTCGTGAACACGGTCCTTACAATTGGTATCAGAGCTCAGGAGGAGGAGTTCTGCAAAAATCAGCCGAAATTGATCACATTCTCTTACTTCTACACCTTCTTTTAGCAGTTCAGAAACTTTTCACGGTCAAAAGCTGTTCAATTTCTCACAGACTGTGTAAAAGTACATGATTACAAACCCTTGAAAGTTTCACAGCAAAATTCGACTTAAAAGTGATCAAAAATGACCTTCGAATGGATTTCGCTTGAAGAACAAAGCTTCATTGGACGATTCCGCTTGAATTTTCAAGCGACACTTAACATTTCGCTTCAAACAGGATTTGTATTTCGCTTCAAGGTTTTCGCTTCAGGAATCTCACTTCAGACAGTTTCGCTTGAACTATTTCGCTTCAAGGATTTCGCTTCAACCAGTTTAACAATTTCGCTTCAAAAAGTTGTCACTTGAAAGTTCCGCTTAAACCATTTTGCTTCAAGGTTTTCACTTCAGGATTTCACTTCAAAAAGTTGTCACTTGAAAGTTCCGCTTGAACCATTTCGCTTCAAGGATTTCGCTTCAACCAGCTTGACAAACCATTTCGCTTGAAAGACACAACTTAACCAATTCGCTTGAAAGTGACTGAAACATGGATAACGAGTTCTATAACGCGTTTGCAACACCGTCGAGTTCATCTACTATTGCTCAGAACATGAATTTGGAAAACGAGACGGGAACCACCCAAAAGCCCCCAAAATTGATGAGTATCGAAGAATACTATGGGTGGAAAGATAGATTCGAAAACTGGGTTCAGGCTAACCATCTTAGGTCATGGGAATGTATTTTGAAGAAATATGTTTTACCACAGACTGATTTGAAAGTTGACAAGAAAATATCTGAATTTAGTAATGAAGAACGTGATATGTATAGAGCCGAAAAAATGATGATCAGTCTGTTGCAACAAGCTATCAAAGAAGACATTTTCATTCTGCTACAGCATGACAAAACTGCAAAGTCAATCTGGGATGCACTTAAAGTCAAATTTGAGGGTAGCGAGAAAATGATTAAAAGCAAGAAGGCACTGTTAAAGAAAGAGTTTGATCTGTTCAGCAGTTTACCAGGTGAAGACACAAAGAAGCTGATTGAAAGATACTGTCACCTTGTGCGATCTATGTCAATGCTAAGTATAAAAAAAGAGTCTGAAGAGTGGGTAGACAAATTAGCTGATGCGTTACCGCAAAAAGAGTGGGGAACTTATTTGATGATCCTGAAAAACACAGGGGTTTATGATGGGTTATCAATTGGTGAGTTTATCGAAAAGATTGAGGGTCAAGATTTGGAACAGCAGAAGATCGCGAGGATGAACAGTCCAAGTGGTCAACAGGATGTAAAGATGTACTACAAAGGAAGTGTTCCGGTTCAAGAAGCTGAGAAAAGTCCGAAAATCCAGACTGCGTTTAGTGCTGGGGATTCTACAGAAAATATTGATCAAAGTTCAAACAAAAACAACGGTGGTTTCTCATTATATCCGAGTGTTAATCCAAAGAGTTTATCAGAAAACTTTCAGTCTCAAAGCACCAAGACAGGAAATGGTTGTGTGATACAATGCAATATTGCCTTGAATCTTCCAGATGGACAAAGTTTTTCTGAGGAGGTTGCGAAAGATCATATGGCATTACTTGGTTCCGTGCTTATCTCGTATGAAGGTCTAGTGGCTGGTCGAATTGGAAATCCTATGCTTACCAAAGAGGATTACGACCAGATAGATGCTGAAGAGATGGAATTAATGGATATCAAATGGTGTCTTGCAAGTGTTCTTAGACGTGCTGATAAGTTCAAAACAATCACTGGGAGAAATGACTTTCTTGATGCTTGTGTTTCTACTTTAGGTTTTGATAAATCTAAAGTTACTTGTTTCAGGTGCAGGGAAAAAGGTCATTTTAAGCGGGAGTGCAAGAACAGAGAAGTTAGTGGAGCTCAGAATCCGTTCGGAAAAGACGATTACTACCGGAAAGCCATTTATCAGCAAGTTGGTCAGTCACAAGACTCACAAACGGCACATGGTAGAAAGATTGAAGATTCAAAGAGAGGATGTTTGGTAGATTTCAACTGGAACAATTATATCTCTCCTGATAACAAAGCATGCATAGTCGATCAAGATGATGAAAGACTACCAGAAGGATTCAGCTGGGATATGTTTGTTTATGAAAAGGGTGATTTCAAAGCTTTCATTGCCAAGATCGTCCGAGAGCCAGATTTGTTTGCTACTTGGATGAGATCTATTGGAGAGAATGTGAAAAGTGAAGATGAAAAGTCTGTGTCAACAGATGAAGAGTCAGATAGCACTGATAAATTTTCAGAGAGATCTGGAGAAATTTCAGAAAATGCTGATGAAAGTCTACAAAGTTCTGATGAGAGTGTTCAAAATGTTGTTACTTCAGAAAAAGAAGTTGTATTTGATCAAACACCGTCTGTTTCTGGTGTATCAGATACTGATTCTGGAAAATCTGTAGAGTTTGATCAAACACCAGTTGATAGCAGCAGTGATGATGAGGAGGAAAAATATGTTAATGTTGCAAAATCTCATCTTTCTTCTGAAAGTTTTCATTTCTATTTTGCAGATCGCATGGAGAAACTGAAGGAGAAACAAGCTGCTAAAGAACAACAACAAATGAAATCTGAATATGTTGTTCAGAAAGAGAATGTTGAAAGTGTTGCTGAGAAGACTACTGAAGATGAGAAGGTAAAAGAAGAAGGAAAAGTGATCAAAGTTGAAAAGATCATAGAAGTTGAAAAGATCATAGAAGTTGAAAAGATTGTTGAAGTCGTCAAGCCTTGTGAGAAGTGTTTAGAAGCATGCAAGGAATGTGTTGTGAAA
Organism: Helianthus tuberosus; assembly: GCA_030545235.1. Taxonomy (NCBI): domain Eukaryota; kingdom Viridiplantae; phylum Streptophyta; class Magnoliopsida; order Asterales; family Asteraceae; genus Helianthus; species Helianthus tuberosus. The sequence goes on from JARYGA010042526.1 coordinate 265,658, forward strand.
GACGACATAATCGCTGAGTATGAGAAGAAGAAAGAGCAGTTACTGTTCAATCTCAACTATGTGAAAGAATCTTATGATGTCTTGAATAAAACAGTGACTGGTCTTCAAAAGACAAATTCAGAAAGAGAACAAGCACTAACGATGATGAATGCTGTGATGATGACAAAGCAAAAAACTATCAACTTTTACATCGAAGAGAGTGCTAAATGGAAGCAAGAGTTGGAGACAGAAAAGATTGAGAATGAGAGAATCAGACGTTTATTACAAAGTTATTCTAGTTCTGATTATCTCATTGATCGTATTTACCCAACTGTTGCAGGTATGGAAGCTTTTCAAGATGAGAAGCCAAAGGAAAAGAAAGATTGTGGTAAGAAACCGACTGTTAGATATAACAAGTGTCCGCCTCCAATTTGGGAAGGGTATTCTCCTAGAAAACCAAACGAGGAGCAACTTGAAAAAGCAGTCAATATAAAGCTAAAAACCGACACAACTGACGTTTTACCAGATAACATTGATGTCACATTTACCTCATCCGATACTGATCATGAGTCTGAGTTAATCAAAAAGGTGGTCGATCAGGTGTTGGATACTGAGGAGGAGTCTGAGTCAAAATCCGAGTCTGGGTGTTCAAGTTCGTCAGTCAAAAGTTCGAGTTCGTCGGTCAACAGTTCACAGTCGTCAGTCAAACGGTCTTATAGTTTAGAATTTTTGTTATCAAAGTCAAATTTGAATGATGAAACATTCGAAGTTGTATATACTTTGAATGGTTCGGACAAATTATATTACAATAAAGAGTTCCCAATAATGAGTATTAAAACAGAACTAATAAACAAAACTTTCAAACTAACAGAAATTAATATTCCAGAATTAAAAGTTTTGAAAAACCTAAAAAATATACTTCTAGAGTTCAACAACGTTTAAATAAGAAAAAGGGTAACAATTCTGGTTCTGGTTTTCAAAAGAAACCTAACCAAAATTGTAGCTACAAAAAGAAAGGTTTAGGATTTATTCCACCAGAAAATCATAAAATTTTGAAAAATTCTAAAACAAAAACAGAATTTATTTCAGGTGGACTTGCAGAAGAGGAACAGAAGAAACCATTCTGGAGACAGTCAAATCAAGAATTTGTTGCTGAAAAGATGAAGAATGGAACTGAAGTGTTTTATCAAAGAGAGACTCGTACCTGTTACAAGTGCAATGAAGTCGGTCACATTGCATGGAATTGTCAGAAAAATGCCAAAACAAAACAGGGAGTTTCTCAGAAATTGAAAGAAAAGGTTGTTGATGTTGAATCACCAACCGAAAAATTTAAAATTTTTGAAAATTCAACTTATGATGTTAGTGAGTGTTCTAAAAAGAATTTTTATAAAAAGAAAGAGAATGACAACCAAGTGTGGGTTGTTAAGAAAGTTGATGTGAATGTTGGCGATGAATCTGGTTTCACAAAGCCAGAAGAGCCACAGGTTGAAGTGAAAATTTCAGTGAATGATGATGAGTTTCCATCACTGAAGTTTGAAGAGGTGAAAAAGAAAGTTGGAAAGATTGATATTTCGAATCAGTTTTATAAAGAAAAAGATGATTTTGATGTAGAGAAAACATTCAACAGAAATGTTAAAAAGATTTTTGGGAAAATGTTGAGTGGGAGAGCTAAGGGAGTAAAAGATTTTTATGCCACGAAAAAGGCAACATATAATCCTACTGCTCAAGAGTTGAAAGCCATCAAGTCTGAAAAGACTTGGATGGAAGTTTGTTTCCCATGATAGTCTCAGGACTATGCCGGAGATCCCTAGTTTGTAATCGTGGATCAGGAATCGGCATCATTCTTGTTAAGATAGATTTAGTGAAAGTTTTTTTTTAATGTGTTTAATTTTTACAGGATGAGTGTGACTTGCCGGAGCTTCCAGGTTGGTAAGTGTGAAGCAGGAATCGGCATTCTGATTGGTAAAATGGTGATGTAGACGTAATATTCCTATTAGTGGTATTGTGTTTTTACAATTGGTTATTTTTACAATTGATTTAGAGGTTGCTTGAAAGCAATTGGTAAATCAGGGACATTAATTTGTACTTGATTTACTTTATATGACAAGAGATGAACAATGTGATGAACCTCAACCCAAACCTACAAATGATTAAATCATCAAAATTTATTTTCCGGAAAAATCATTTTGGTTAAAACAGACTTAAGTGTTTTGAAATCATAATGAGAAAATAGTTTTGTGATAGGGGGAGTTCTGATTGTTTATGCCAAGTGAATGGCGATTTGATGCGATTTGATATCGGTTGTCAAGTTTCTGTACAGTTTGTATGTTTCAATTGTGTCAAGAGTCTTAGTTTTCAAATTTCCTAAAATGTGTTTGCATTTTAGGGGGAGTAAAGTTTTTCAGAAAATCCAAAAACATTTGAAAATTTGAAAAAGCCAAAAAACATGATAAAATTCAAAAATGAGTTTTGTTGTTAATAGAGGAAATGATTGTACATCAGTGGACTGTCACAACATGCTAAAGAAATGTAAAGATAAAATTGTGATAAACAATCTTACTGCGGATATGTCAGTAGGTTTTTGCACATTTAGTAGATTGTGACGAGATATAAACCTAAATTTCAAACTTGCTTGTTCTGTGGGTTAACACAAACTTGGATATATAGGTAACCCCTGAAATCTTGTTTGAAAGGTCCCTTATTCTGAGATACTAGGTCTTTATGCTCAGTGATATCTGGGGTATTATCCCGGGACTTCTGCTGAAAGAAATTTCTGACCTAGTCCCCGGATAATGCTTTCTGCAAATGCTTGAAACATAGCATCGCCCTCAGCAAGCTGATGAAACAATAAAATTGATAGTCGCTGTTGTTGTAATGCAAAAGATCCTCTAAAGGGGACACACCAAAAGTCGAAGCCGTCATCTCTCTGCGTATCGAAAGATCGACCTGAGCTCTCACGGCCCTCGTACTATAATTTATTCCCCTGACAGATATCATCTGTGGTATACTCACCTGTAAGACTGAATATTGGGATCTGGATACGGGAGTATATTCAAGTAGTGGGACACACGGATAAGTTCAAGTGCTTAAAACATTAATATCGTATCTCGGATAAATTGAACTTTGTGTGAAAATTTAAGTGGACAAATATACTGACAATCTAGGTGAATTGTTTAGAACTTTATATGAAATGAAGCTTAACGGTGTTAGTGATGTGTCTCATAAACTGATATGATCCTCTTGCACAAACTCACAAAAATATTGTTTGTAAATATTTCTTTATTGCATTCCATTATAATCAAAAATTTCAAAAAGATTTTAGTGTGTTTTAGCATAAATTTTTTTAAAAAAAAAATCAAAAAGATTTTCGACAACTGATATTGGAAAGCTGATTGTCAAAATTTCAAGTGCTAAACCTGATGACTTGGGTGTGAGGGGGAGTGAATCTTAAAATGTCAAAAGGTTTGTTAAAATCCTACAATTGGTATTTTTTAAAAAAAAACCTACATTTGGTTCATCATTGGTTTGTGACATGAGAGAGAGTTATCTGATTATATCAGATTGTTGGTGCATTTACATTGTTAATTTTTAGAAAATTTATTTCTGGGTTAAGATTGTTACAGGTGAGCCAGGTTAATTCATTCAAAGCCTACGAAAGTCAGTCTCTGATCATGAATCTAAAGTTTGCTAGCTGCTGATGCTGATGAACTTAAGGAATCAAGAGATCTGATCAAGAGAATTAGTTTCAACAACATCTAAAAGCCAGGTTACAATACCTGAGGACTTTGAGAAGATAGATGAGAACCAGGCAATGATCTTGTAGACAAAATTTGAGTCAGACATCGATCCTAAAGCAGATGTTGCTGAAGAACAAATGAATGCCAGCAAATCGTGAGGGGGAGTTTGAAGATGTTTGAGAAGAAGATAGAGAGAAAAAGCCCAGAAACTGATCAAGACTGAAGATGTGAAGACACAGCATTGTTGTGACTTGATAGTCGACTCGTCAACATCTGAGGGGGAGTCTGTTGGTGCACTACATCTGTCGACTTCGTCTTGTATCGAGTCTTACTAGTTAGAATAGATCAGGGCACGTAGATCGAGAAAATGTAAGATAGTTATTAGATTTCGCTTGAAGGTTTAATGTGTTTGAGATTTCGCTTGAAGCAGCTCAAGCGAAATCAACATGTTAAGATTTCGCTTGAGCATGCTATTGTTCATTCCAAGCGAAATCTTCAAACTCTATAAATAGAGGTTCAAGCTCAAGCGAAACAAGGAGTTCATTTTGTGTAATTTCCATACCGAGGTGCTGCCGGTGTGAGAACTGATTGTAATTGCATTCATATCAATACAAATCAGTGTTAAAGTGAAGATTCAGCTGTTTATAGATCAAATACTTGTTTTCCGCACCTGTATTTGATGGAATTCCTCTGAACCGACTCGTTTAGGTCGTGAACACGGTCCTTACACTACCTATGGAGGATGGCGGTACATATCCTACCCAAGGAGGATATGCAGGTTCCATTTTAGTTCCTTAACCCATTCCCAACCACCGGGAATCCCATGCCTTAGAAGGAGTGTGAACTCACCTTTGGTTGCTCGGTTTGACTCTATAAAATAGCTAACAATCGGTGTTGGTCAATCACGTCCTAGTATGATTACCACTTAGTTTATTAGTGACTTAAAATAAGCACGAAGTTCCTACACACATCTACCACATAACATGCACTCACTTTAATAGTTAACGCCCATATAAACATTCCACTTATAGCTACTCAAGAGAAAGCATACGATATTGCACATAACACTTTCATTGACATATAACACGTTAGATCATTATCGGATAACATAACCGACATTTAGACATGCAAATCACTAGTTATATTGTTTCAGCTTGAACATCCAAAACTGGACTATTTTTTGGTATTTTAATAACATAGTTAACTTACTCCAAAAATTACCAAACTTGTACAGATTGTTTTAAACAATCCAAATATTACTGTGTAAAAATATCAGGATCCAATTCATTACTAATATTTTATAAAAAATCATTTACCGGACTGAAATCAGATTCATCACTTTCTGACTGCAGTCCATGGAATAATTCATTTAAAATTCACCGTAAGTCCGATTTATGAAATTCCAGTTGGAGCATTACAACGACATCAGTGGTCATCTATAGTACAAATTTCATGATCTAATTCTACACAGATTTTAAGTTATGATAAAAAAACATAACACACATTTTCAGCAGTAAAAACGCAGCTTTTGCTGCTGTGAATAACGACCCTTTAAAAATAGCAAACGAAGTCCAAAAATTATGATTCCAGCGCCATTAGAACCGTATTTCGAAATAACACGTTATAGACTCAAGAAAATCAATTTTTCGTTAAGTTACAACCCGGTTACAGCCGACTGAAGGCGGCTGTAACAGTTTGACAACTTCCTGTTTTCAGCTTATAGCGCTCTAACGCAAGTTCTATTTGTTCCGTTAACATGTTTAGTGATCAACAACGACATTTAACATCACTTGCAGCAGGTTATTGTTTATTTAACTCAGATTTATCATGTCAAGTACCATTGTTCATAACAGATTTCAAGAGTACAAGTTTTCATCAAGTAACCATTATCAACATAAACAAGACAACATCATACTAGCATTATTTCATCCTATTATATCTTTTAACCATTAAAGTAGGAGTAAACAAGGTTAAATCAAGAACTTACAACTAGCTCAAAGGCTAGGGAAGATCTCTAGTGAAAAAGATGATGAAGAGGGGATGATGAAAGCAAATGAGAAGGATTCTCCAAGACCTTCAAGCTCCAAACTCCATGTATCACCTTCTAGACTTGAATGAGCTTGGAATTGGAATGATAAGGTGGTGAAAAGGTGGTGGTGGTGGTGGTGGCGGTTATAGAGGGAGCCGAGAGGAGAGGGAGAGGGTGAGGGATGGGGAGTGAAGATATGAAGTGATGTTGAAATCTCAAGACCATACTTATAATCTTGTCCTTCTCATATTTTGGCCATAAGATCAAGCAACAATCTTCTCAAATCTTATAGGATCTTAGCAAGATCACACAAGATCATGGGTGATCTATGGTGGGGTCCTCATGACCGATTACTAGTATGGGGGGGGGGGCTAAGTGTAAAATTTCATGGTAAGTGGTAAATACTAGTTCAAATCCAAGTATATGATTACATATGTTAGTTAGTGGATATTCTAGTGGGTGTTATGGTGTTCGGGGATCATAACTAGCCAAGAAATAATTAAACAATGTTTCTTGCAATATTTTGGTGTCCCGGGTACTGTCCGGTTGTTCGGTTAGATACCGGTTCGTTAAAGTGCTAAGTTGTTCCGTTTAGTGTCGTTTATGTATCTTTTTGTAACACTTTTAATTCCCAACACTTAGGAAAGCATACAGGACTATTTAGTCAATTTTCTGCACAAGACTAGTATGTTAACAAGCACATGTAAGTATGACGCAGTAATCAGAAAGCAGTTAAGTAATTCAGCACAGTCATCAAGCACTTTAATTAACATTAACTAATCGTACGGATACATGTAATTATGAGGGTTGTCACATTCTCCCCTTGTTAAGAAAATTTCATCCCGAAATTTAGCACGTGGTTACTGAGGAAGTTAGTTAAGTTGCGTGGTTTCCTGGTTTTCCTGGGGTGTCACATCATCCCCCCGTTGGTTTGGAATTTCGTCCCGAAATTCTGCAGTAGCTTCAGCCTCAGTAGTGGTTGCACTTTTCTTAAACAAGTGGGGATACTTGAGTTTCATTTGTTCTTCTCGTTCCCAGGTATACTCTGGGCCACGACGGGAGTTCCAACGAACTCGAACAAGAGGTATTCTGGTACGCTTGAGAATCTTAACATCTCGGTCTATGATTTTAACTGGTTCCTCGACGAATCGTAACTGGTCGTCGATTGTGAGCTCCTTTAAGGGAACTATGAGGGTCTCATCTGACAGACACTTTTTCAGATTTGACACATGGAATACGTTGTGAGCTCCGCTGAGTTCTTCAGGTAGATTCAACTTGTAAGCGACCTTGCCAATTTTCTCAATGATTTCGAACTGTCCGACATAACGCGGATTGAGTTTGCCTCGTTTGCCAAAACGAACTACACCTTTCCAAGGTGAGACTTTGAGTAGCACTCGATCCCCAACCTGGAACTCGAGTGGTTTCCTGCGCTTATCAGCGTAGCTTTTCTGACGGTCACGAGCTACCGCCATTCGTTGTCGTATCTGAGCAATCTTCTCGGTTGTATCTACTACAAGTTCTGGGCCAATGATTTGACTGTCGCCAACATCTGCCCAACAGAGAGGTGATCGGCATTTACGTCCGTACAATGCCTCGAACGGAGCGGCCTGGATACTGTTGTGGTAACTGTTGTTATACGAAAACTCCACTAACGGGAGGTGTTTTTCCCAGCCATTACCAAAGTCGATTACACATGCCCTAAGCATGTCTTCAAGGGTTTGGATGGTGCGTTCCGATTGCCCATCCGTCTGTGGATGATATGTCGTGCTCATGTCTAATGGAGAGCCAAAGGACTTGTGCATAGCTTGCCACAATTCAGATGTAAAACATGAGTCACGATCAGAAATGATGGAGGTTGGCACTCCGTGCCTTGATACTACTTCTTTAGGTAGACGTCTGCTACAGTAGAAAACTTATCCGTTTCCTTGATAGCCAGAAAATGTGCAGACTTGGTCAATCGATCCACGATCACCCAAATAGTGTCATTTTCGCGTTGAGATCTAGGCAGGCCAGTAACGAAATCCATGGAAATTTGCCATTTCTATGTCGGGATCTCTGGTTGTTGGAGTAGGCCTGATGGTTTCTGGTATTCGACCTTGACCCTAGCACAAGTCAAGCATTTGCTAACGTAGGTTGCTATGTTTGCCTTCATACTAGGCCACCAGTATGTAGTTTTTAAGTCTTGGTACATCGTATCCGAACCAGGATGTACTGAGTAACGAGACTTGTGCGCTTCATCCATCATAAGCTCGAGTAAGTTTCCGTAAAGTGGGACCCAGATGCGCCCTGTTACATAGTAGGGGCCGTCTTCCTTTTGTTCTAACTGCTTCCTCGATCCTCGTAAGGACTCAGCCCTGATGTTCTCTGCTTTCAATGCTTCGACCTGAGCATCTCGTATCTGGGTAGGAAGACTAGATTGGATGGTAAGTTGTAACGCTCGCACGCGCTTAGGTGTAGTGTCCTTTCGACTGAGGGCGTCGGCCACAACATTGGCTTTGCCCGGATGGTACTTGATCGCGCATTCGTAATCATTCAAGAGCTCGACCCATCGACGTTGTCACATGTTTGACTCCTTTTGCTTGAAGATATGTTCGAGACTCCTGTGATCGGTGTAGATGGTGCACTTGGTACCGTATAGGTAATGTCTCCATTTCTTAAGAGCAAAAACCACTGCTCCTAACTCCAAGTCATGCGTAGTGTAGTTCTTTTCGTGAACTTTATGTTGGCATGACGTGCAAGCAATGACTTCCTCACGTTGCATCATCTGACGACTAAGTCCTTGGACTGGCGCGTCACCAATAAACCACAAAATCATCTGTGCCTTCAGGAAATGAGAGGATAGGCGTGCTACAAAATCTATCTTTTAAGTGCTGAAAAGCAGATTCCTGTGCATCCCCCCAATGATAGGTGACACCCTTCTGACTCAGTGAAGTGAGAGGTTGTGCAATCTTTGAGAAATCTCTGATAAACCTTCTGTAATAACCTCCCAAACCCAAGAATTGGCGGATTTCTGTTGGTGTACGGGGTGCAGGCCAGTTCTTGATCGAGTCTACCTCGGATGGATCCACATGAATCCCATCCTTGTTTACCACGTGGCCTAGAAAGTGGACTTGGCGAAGCCAGAAGTCACATTTCGAAAATTTGGCATACAATTGCTCTGTTCAAAGAAGTTCCAAAATAAGCCTCAGGTGTTGCTCGTGTTCTTCCTGACTCTTCGAATAGATCAGGATATCCTCGATGAAAACTATGACAAACTTATCCAGGTAAGGTTTGCACACTCGGTTCATTAGATCCATGAAGACCGCAGGTGCGTTCGTCAATCCGAAAGGCATAACCAGAAACTCGTAATGCCCATAACGAGTCCTGAATGCTGTCTTGGAGATGTCCTCATCTCGGACTCTCAGCTGATGATAGCCCGATCTTAAGTCAATCTTAGAGTAGAAGCTCGACCCTTGCAGCTGGTCGAATAAATCATCAATACGTGGGAGGGGATAATGATTCTTCACAGTCACGTTGTTGAGTTCACGGTAGTCAATACACATTCTGAAGGTACCGTCTTTCTTCTTTACGAATAACATTGGAGCTCCCCAAGGCGAAGAACTTGGGCGAATAAAACCCTTGTCCAAGAGGTCTTGCAATTGAGTGGACAATTCCTCTAGTTCCGATGGGGCTAAGTGATAAGGTGCACGAGCTATGGGCGCTGCTCCAGGAGTTAGCTCGATTTGAAACTCGACTTCTCGATGAGGCGGAAGACCAGGTAATTCCTCAGGAAATACCTCAGGAAATTCGTGCACAATAGGAATGTCTTCTATCTTCTTTTCCTTCAAAGATGTATCAGAAACGAGGGCCAGAATAGCAGTGTGGCCCTTTCGCAACCACTTCTGGGGCCTTAAGGAAAGAGATGATGCCCACAACAGCACCACTCTTGTCGCCACGAATCACGAGGGGTTCTTCACCAGAACGAGGGATGCGGACAATCTTCTCGTTGCAAAGAGTTTCCGCTTGCTGATGAGATAACCAATCAATCCCAATAAGAACATCGAAACTACCCAGAACGATAGGAACAAGATCGATAGAGAAGGTCTGACCAGCTAAGACGAGGTTACAGCCCTTAACTATGTGTGTGGCTTCAAAACTTTTACCGTTTACTAGTTCTACCGTGTGTTTGGTGTTCAAAAGTGTTGGAGTGCGCTTAAGCATTTGACTAACTTTTAAGGACAGATAACTAGTATCGGCACCCGAATCAAATAAAACAGTAACAAAGGAGTCGTCCAGAAGAAACTTACCCATCACAACGTTGGGATCGTTCCTTGCATCACCCTGACCAATCACGAAGGCACGACCTCGGGCGCCATTACCATTATTGTTACCCCCGTTGTTGCCTCCATTGTTGCCTCCATTGTTGTTCCCATTTCCTTGGTTGTTGTTGTTCTGATTCTGGTTCAGCTGAGGACAGTTCCTCTTAAAGTGGCCTTCAGCGCCACACTGAAAGCATCCTTTATTGCCCTGCTGTTGCTGCTGGTGGTGGTTTTGTGGAGCTTGTTATTGTTGTTGGCGATTCTGATTTGCTGGTCGTGCGCCCCTGCAATCCTTTGCTTCATGACCAAACTTGTTACATCTCAGACAACGACCCTTGTGGCACTGCCCGCTATGATGCTTGTTGCACCGGTTGCACTTGGGGTGGTTCCCTCGGTGTCCACCATGTCCTTGACTACCAGAAGATTGCTGACCAGGACTCTGGTAGTCATCAGTCTTTCGCTATTGGGACTGAGACTGAACTGAAGTAGAACCCTTGCCCGAATTTCCATCCCACTTACGCTTGTTATCACTGGGAGCATCGGTAGTAGTAGCGCTAATACGCTTGGGCAGCTTGTTCTGCTCAACTGCCTGATCAGTGAGACGATGAGCCAACCGGATGATTTGCTGAATGGTGCCAAGATTAGCTGAGGTCACGTGGCTTTGAATTTCGGGCACCAAACCCTTAAGGTACAACTCGATACGCTTGATAGGAGGATCCACCATAGTGGGACACAAGATAGCTAGTTCGTTCGATCTCTTTGTGTATGCCTCGATTTCAGACCCCGTCATCTTCAAATTGAAAAATTCCACCTCTAGCTTGTGGATGTCGTCACGACTACAGTACTCTTCTTTGATCAAATCTTTGAAGTCGTTCCATGGGTGGCATTAGCAACCGCCAGCCCTAGCAGTTGAACCTGTGCTTTCCACCAGGTTAACGCAGCACCTTCAAGTGTTCCAGTAGCAAATTTCACCCTACGATCTTCAGGGCATTCACACATCTCAAAAACAGACACAATCTTCTCGAACCAGTGAAGAAGACCTACGGCTCCTTCTGTGCCGCTGAAGGTACTAGGTCGGCAATCCATGAACGTTTTGAACGTATATACGGGAGGTTGAGCATGCTGACCTGCCGCGCGAGATCGAAAAGACAAGATTAAACACGAGAGTTGGTTCGTGAAAGTAGGATCTAAACATCCTAGGATAGGACGAAATAGCAGGTTATACCACCTGCTGGAGCTGCTGCGAGTGCCTCCGCAACTAGTTCATTGATCAAAGCCGTCAACTGGGCTTGAGTTAGGTTGATACCACCACGTCCTCCGCGTCCGTTCATGGTCTTCACAACGAAGTAAATATGAGTGAGGAAAGTGTCACGGAAGTGCGTAAGTGTGGGGCGACAAAAGAGAGCAAGCACACACGGTTCAAATAGCAGTTATCACGTTAACTAATGCACTATGTGATCTATCAAACAGACAATATAAACATAAATCATACCACCTATTGTGTCGAGTCTTGCACGTGGAGTGAAGTGTCGTTGTGGATCGTTGAGCACTGTACAGGTTATAGTCTGGTTTTGTCAAAAAGCTTTTCCCTTTTTAAAACCAAGTTCACTATAACCAATGGCTCTGATACCAATCTGTCACACCCGCAAAATCCACACGCGGAGTATCACCGCTTGGAGTCAACAACAAAGTTGAGTGAGTTCACAGTTGGGTGAGTTCACAGTTGGGTGTTCGTTTTAAGTTGTTTCAAAACATGGTTTTCGTTTAGTTGGCTTACTTGCCGTGGGGGTTACCCCATAGTTGAAAATATGATTGACCAATTCCTTCTTTCCCAAACCATGACCCGTGGGGGGCTTCCCCATGTGAACCACTAGACCGTTACCATATCGACTACTGACGAAAGTAAGTTTTGCCCTAAGTCAATGTCTATCATCATTGACAGTTTGCCATGATCCATTAGTACACGCCCATCCTACCGGCACGGTGTGAGGTTTGTCAAACCTAATAGTGCTATTAACTAATGACCCACTCGCCATCGGCCTCGGCGATTAAGTCGATATAAAATGAGGGACTTAGGTGATAGAGTTTTGGCTAGTAGTTTAAGGTTGTTGTCCTACCCAAGGAGGACGAACGTACGTATTCTACCCAAGGAAAATACGCAGGATTAATATTGGCATCCTACCTATGGAGGATGGCGGTACATATCCTACCCAAGGAGGATATGCAGGTTCCGTTTTAGTTCCTTAACCCATTCCCAACCACCGGGAATCCCATGCCTTAGAAGGAGTTTGAACTCACCTTTGGTTGCTCAGTTTGACTCTATAAAATAGCTAACAATCGGTGTTGGTCAATCACGTCCTGGTATGATTACCACTTAGTTTATTAGTGACTTCAAATAAGCACGAAGTTCCTACACACATCTACCACATAACATGCACTCACTTTAAAAGTTCACGCCCATATAAACATTCCACTTATAGCTACTCAAGAGCAAGCATACAATATTGCACATAACACTTTCATTGATATATAACACGTTAGATCATTATCGGATAACATAACCGACATTTAGAAATGCAAATCACTAGTTATATTGTTTCAGCTTGAACATCCAAAACTGGACTGTTTTCGGGTATTTTAATAAAATAGTTAACTTACTTCAAAAATTACCAAACTTTTAAAGAATGTTTTAAAAAATCTAAATATTACTGTGTAAAAATATCGGAATCCAATTCATTACCAATATTTTATAAAAAATCATTTACCGGACTGCAATCAGATTCATCACTTTCTGACTGCAGTCCACGGAATAATTCATTTAAAATTCATCGTAAGTCCGATTTATGAAATTCCAGTTGGAGCATTACAACGACATCAGTGGTCATCTACAGTACAAATTTCATGAGCTAATTCTTCACAGTTTTTAAGTTATGATGAAAAACATAACACATATTTTCAGCAGTAAAAACGCAGCTTTTGCTGCTGTGAAAAAACGACCCTTTAAAAATAGCAAACGAAGTCCAAAAATTATGATTCTAGTGCCATTAGAACCGTATTTCGAAATAACACGTTATAGACTCAAGAAAATCAAGTTTTCGTTAAGTTACGACTTGGTTACAGCCGACTGAAGGAGGCTGTAACAGTTTGACAGCTTCCTGTTTTCAGTTTATAGCGCTCTAACGCAAGTTCTATTTGTTCCGTTAACATGTTTAGTGATCAACAACGACATTTAACATCACTTTCAGCAGGTTATTGTTTATTTAACTCAGATTTATCATGTTAAGTACCATTGTTCATAACAGATTTCAAGAGTACAAGTTTTCATCAAGTAACCATTATCAACATAAACAAGACAACATCATACTAGCATTATTTCATCCTATTATATCTTTTAACCATTAAAGTAGGAGTAAACAAGGTTAAATCAAGAACTTACAACTAGCTCAAAGGCTAGGGAAGATCTCTAGTGAAAAAGATGATGAAGAGGGGATGATGAAAGCAAATAAGAAGGATTCTCCGAGACCATCAAGCTCCAAACTCCATGTTTCACCTTCTAGACTTGAATGAGCTTGGAATTGGAATGATATGGTGGTGATAAGGTGGTGGTGGTGGCGGTTATAGGGGGAGCCGAGAGGAGAGGGTGAGGGATGGGGAGTGAAGATATGAAGTGATGTTGAAATCTCAAGACCATACTTATAATCTTTTCCTTCTCATATTTTGGCCATAAGATCAAGCAACAATCTTCTCAAATCTTATAGGATCTTAGCAAGATTACACAAGATCATGGGTGATCTATGGTGGGGTCCTCATGACCGATTACTAGTATGGGGGGGGGGGACTAAGTGTAAAATTTCATGGTAAGTGGTAAATACTAGTTCAAATCCAAGTATATGATTACATATGTTAGTTAGTGGATATTCTAGTGGGTGTTATGGTGTTCGGGGATCATAACTAGCCAAGAAATAATTAAACAATGTTTCTTGCAATATTTTGGTGTCCCGGGTACTGTCCGGTTGTTCGGTTAGATACCGGTTCGTTAAAGTGCTAAGTTGTTCCGTTTAGTGTCTTTTATGTATCTTTTTTTAACACTTTTAATTCCCAACACTTAGGAAAGCATACAAGACTATTTAGTCAATTTTCTGCATAAGACTAGTATGTTAACAAGCACATGTAAGTATGACGCAGTAATCAGAAAGCATTTAAGTAATTCAGCACAGTCATCAAGCACTTTAATTAACATTAACTAATCGTACGGATATATGTAATTATGAGGGTTGTCACATTGACATCCTATCGAATGACCATCCGATCGGATTGCCATCCGATCGGTATACCATTCGACACTTGTTCACTTCGCATCGTTTAACACGTCGTTCTTCGCTTATGTTTATGCTATCGTTAACTGTTCAGGCTAATCTCTCAGCGCTCCCTTCAATCCAAGAGAGTGTTTAATTACTTAAACGCTATCTGTGAGTATACTCGAACCCTTTTTGTTTTACGCACTTTTGGGTGTTACATGCGTTACTTATTCAAATCACAATCGACACACTACGCAAACACTATTTATACGCTGACCGTTATTGCATGTTATGTGTTATTCGATGAATGCTTGTATGTTATGTTAACACAGTGATTGTTGCCTGACACCTTAGCAACGATAGTACTATAGTTTGGACTCAGCACCTGTCGTTGACAAAGGTTGTTAAGGGCTTTACTTCACGTGTCCCAGTGGGGATATGTGTTGCGCATTCTACAACTCGCAGTCACGTCTTGCATATTTCATTGTCGATAACCTACTAGCCTTCACTTTGCTACATGTTACATGTTGGTTATGCGTAAACGATTTCGAATACTATTATACTATTAAACTTGTATGTTCACCTTTACACTATGTGTATTGACTTTATTTCAACGTATGTGGCAGGTGCTTAAGAAGCTAGGAATGTTGTGCTTTGGTGAATCAAGCTAGGGGTCTTGTTATGTCACGCTAAATCTGAGTCGTCGGAACAGTATTTGTTTTTGAGACAATTATTTGTAATAACTATTTTATTTGGATATGTTGTGGTATGGGACATGACATTTAATTATCTGGTAATTAATAGTTGTTATGGATACTCATAGACAATCTGTTTCGCTCAGTGCCATGCCCCGATGTTTCCGCCATCGGTTGGGGTGTGACAGATTAGTATCAGAGCCATAACTAATGGGAATTAGGCAAGACTCTACCTAGTCCGGATCGATGTCTTAGAAACGACCTAGTCTATAGTCTAAGTACCAACAGACCACCTTGTGCGAACCCATTAGGGGTCCCGCACGAGCCTATGATTGTTACTCGATCACCTCACAATCATGCTATACTATCACACTACCTTTCCTAAGGCAGCCGCACTGCACTATTTGCGAAAATGAACGAATGAATAGATCGAGATTAGGTGTGAAAACCGCAAACTCTCGATTGAATCGCTTGTTCGACCCGCATTTTTTACTATAAACAAGAGAAATTGCGTTGAATCAGGAGTGAAATCCGTACTTTGACGCAAATCCCTCTCGCTAATATCGTGATTCTATCACACAAACAGGAATGTGATCGTTAAGCTAGGGGTGAAACCCGAATCTTGATGGCACATTCCGTTCCTTATTTTGGTTTTACAAACTCTCACCAAAGTCTCGATGGATTCCAACGACTCAAGTTGCGTAAATAACCGAAAGGATGCGTGCCATTCACCGTAAGTCGGTGATAGAGCACAGTCTATTAGGCCAAAAAGTATACTTGTAGTCCTTGAGAATAGTCGAACCACTTTGGGTAGTCAACGTCTATCAAGCCTTAAACAATCTATTTTCGCTTTTGAGCTCGCAATCGCTGATTTTATGTGTATCGATTCTGAGCCCGCAACTGCTGACTCTGATATTTGTCGTTTTATGTGAACTTTTATGTGTTTTATGTGGTTTTACCTGTTTATGTGTTTCGATTTTTTGTGATTTATACGCTTTTCGCTGTTCGCTTTAATCGACACACACAACTCGCACTGCACATCTATCCCAAAATGCTACCAAATCGCATGCTGTGTTACTCGCTTATGCTATACTACTCGCTATGCTGCTCGCTATGTACTCGCTGGTCACAATCGCTATTCTCGAACTCGCTGACTTTGAATGATAGGCGAATACGTGTAATATATGTTGGTGAATACGTGCAAAATATAGTGTGGTTTCCGTGTTCTATATGCCTTATGTGCCTCTGTGCTCTACGTGCTTAGGTGTTTTCGTGATTATGTGCTTCTGTGATTATGTGCCTATGTGTTATGTGATTGTGTTCCTGAGCTTTAGTTGCAGTGCGTGTGAGGTGAGATTCGATTATCTAGTGTCTGAGTCCTATGGCGATGTCTGTTGCAGACAATGTCGTCATTTGGATCGTTTCACTCCCGCTCTGCTCGTCGTAATCATGAAGACAGGCGCATCGCTGCTCTGGTCGCTAAGCAGATGGCGAAAGTTATCCCGAAAATTGTTAGCGAGCTAAATGAAAACGCTAGCAAGTCTTATGAAGAGTCCAGGACTGATTCTCCTAAGTCTACTTTTAGCTTCAAGCAGTTCAAAGCCTGCGGACCCAAAGAATTCACCGGAGAAGATGGACCTACTACCATGTTTCAATGGTTTGATTCTATCGAAGTCACCTTGCATCAGAGCAACTGTCCTGATAATCTCCGCAATGTTAACGCCACTGGCGTTTTCCAGTCTAGGGCTCTGGACTGGTGGACTGCCGAAAGAAACAAGCGTGAAAATGATGCAGCTTACGGGCTAATGTGGGATGAGTTGAAGGACATCATGATTAAAGAATTATGCCCTCCCCACGAGCTTCAAAAGTTGGAGGACGAGTTCTGGCACATCAAACAAAAGGATGGAGACAACGCTGGTTTAACTGCTCGCTTTAAGCAGCTGAGTATAATCTGTCCAGGCCAAGTTACTACCCCCGAAATCACCAACAAGAAGTATATCTGTGCTCTACCGGATTGCGTGGCTGATTTCGTTCAAGCTGCGAAGATGACAACGATTGAGAAAACCTTTTTGCTCGCTGCCGAGATCAACGACAAGCGAGTTAAGGCTGGTTACTTTGATAAAGCCTCCAAGAATCTCCATCAAGTTACCGCTGCTCCCACCGCTGAAACCGCCACCACTCTGCAATCTTCAAAGTCCTCCCGCCGCAAGAGAAAGAACAACAACAACAACAACAACAACAGTAGCAAGAATTGCGCTGTCACAGCCGCCGCTCCGCTTCAAGTTGTACCTGACGTGTTGTCGTAGTCACACGCAAATTTAATCCAATTACAACTAATAGATAGCAGCAAGTGGGTAACGAACACAGGGAGTTTGTGGAAAGTATGTTGATTTTATAGCTTTGTGAATTAACTAAAGTTAAACTAATTTGCAGAAATTAAAATTCAAGAGTTTGATTGTTTGGTTTTAAGAACTAAATTACTAACTAATTGCAAATCAAAAATGGTTGTTAAACAGATTCAAAGAGAATGATCATCTTAGGTTTCCGGTTTCCTTTTAACAATTGTGCCTAAATCCAACTAGAAAGAGTTACATAGACATAACTCATGCATAAATGTTTGTTGTGATAAAAGGGAACTAAGTACTCAGATTAGATAAACGCGAGGTTGTTATCTGATGACCAATTAACCAATATCCAACCCTAACCCCTCCCGTGATATCTCGATTGTCAATGACACCAAGAACGTACGGTTTAGACTAAGATCAAAACATCAATTAACAAATTACAATCAAACATTCATGCACCATAACAAACATAGCAAAACACACCAAGTTCATTATTCTAGAAATAAGGATAAACACACAAAAGCCATAAGAAACCTTCACCTAAGATGATCACCGAAAATTTAGCCGGACATTGTTTGGTGGATCATCATAACATCAAAATTAAAGTTCATACGAATCAAAATACAAACCGAAATGTTAGAAATTGTTCACAAACACTATCCCAAGCCAAAAATCGCCCCTTGCACTCTGAGAAACGTCTCCAATGATGAGATATGTGAAAATGCACTTGAAAACGGTATTAAAGAAGGCAGTTACAAGTTTTGCGTCAGGGTCTACCGTAAATTACGGTAGGTACCGTAATTTACGGTAGCTTGCAAGTTGTTACGCTGAGAATCTACTGGATTACGCTGGCATTTGGAACATTCAGGGGTTACCGTAAATTATGGTAGCCACCGTAATTTATGGTGGACCCCTGAAATCTCTCTTTTGTTCTTCTTTCCAATCTTGTGAATCTCGTTCCAATCCATTCCCATCCAAAGCAGCTTTTTCCCTCGTTTTAAGCTCCAAACGCACCTGAAACAAAAGCAACTGTAGTTATCTAATTCAATACAATTACATGATTAAATGAGGGATTAACTCGTCTTTTATCACACTTAAGGGTTGTCCCATAGACCACCCATCACATCCCCACACTTAACCGTTGCTTTCCCCTGAGCAACCCATCAAAAACTATTTTCAAGTGCACAAGCGATCAACATAAATCAAGCAAATAAAAGTCATCCTTTTACTAACCTTTTCCTAATACCCAAACAACACACCCCTCACTATATCTCTCCTCTCGGCAACAAGTAAACACTAGCAAGGGTGAGCTAGACACATAAAAGGCAAACAGGTGATTGCTAAACTATATGCTTGTACCTAAATCAGTCCTCCGCCTAACAAGTTTCAAAACATGAATGCAAATCAAAGGGACTTAAAGGTTGTAACGTGGCTAGGCATACGGGTAGGAAATGGAAATATATATGTATAGTAGCGAATGACTTAACCCGGTCTTTTATTACACATTAAACAAACAAAACATAAACAACTATATATAACTAACTCATGCATCATTTTTTTTCTTTCATTTTTCATTTCTTTTTCACTCTTTTTTTTTTCATAGCAAACAAGCATCCAAACATAACATAAATAAATAAATATTAGAACAACTACTACTCACTACAAGACCGGATCAAATCGGGTAAATTTTTGGGGAACTAGTTATGGGTTAACAAATGATTGGCTTTAGGCACAAAATGGGCAACTAAATGTCCAAACCCCCGCCCCTCTCACTACCAAGCTCATATATATAATTTATGAGGTCCAACCCCCTAAATCCCACACTCGCACACACCAAGATGAGGCTACCTAATTGCCCTTATCCTTTCTACATTCATGTTTAACTAAGGCCTCAAACCGTATTCAAGCACAAGTTCTAATGCACCCCCACCCATTGCCACTCTCATCAAAGAAAAGCATTATTTATTTACATTTGTGGCTTTAAATCTCACCAAGACAAAGGGTAAATAAGGGTTGTCGGTGTGTCACTCGGGGTTAGTACAAAGTGTTCAAATTCCAACAAATGTTTCGCTTGATTTAAAAATTTTTAAAACCATCAAAATTTTCCCCAATCCCCACACTTGGGATACATTGACCCCAATGTATGGTTTTGGAAGGAAGTGATCACTAAAAACCATTCAACATCAATAAAAGCTTAGACACTCAAACCCCAAATTTTTTTTTGTTCTTTTTCATTTTATATTTTTTATAAAAACACATTAACACCGCCAACTAGCACAACCCAATATATAACATCAAAAACCAATACGCCACCCATCCTCCCAACCATGAACATAACAAACAAATATTCACAAAAATGTACAAGAAGGAGCACCACCTGGCTAATAGTAACACGGCTGAGGAGGCCCGAAGATGGAAGTCATCATCTCCGACCATTCTCCAAAAGCAAACAAGTCGCTTCCACTCCCACTTCCTCCTTGTTGTGAGGCTCCCTGCTGTTGATCTTAACGGGGGTCCACCCATT
Source organism: Helianthus tuberosus (assembly GCA_030545235.1). NCBI lineage: Eukaryota > Viridiplantae > Streptophyta > Magnoliopsida > Asterales > Asteraceae > Helianthus > Helianthus tuberosus. The sequence continues at coordinate 285,563 of JARYGA010042526.1, forward strand.
GCGAATGATCTAGCGGCGGTGTCGGATACAAACCGCTACCATCATAAGGTGGCAATGATGCATAATCCACCGGAGGTGGATCCACAACTACTGGCCGCCCCGCATGCCAATCTGCGTGCATACGCCGGTTTTGATCATCAACATACCTATTGTTCATTTCTTGCTCAAAGGCATAAGCGTGAGTGCGGTTCCATGACTCCTGTCGATCAAAGCTATGCTTCAACGCCCACTCCATACTCTCCCCCATCCATGTTTGATGATCAAAGAATGTGCGCTCGGACCCCGACCAAGTATCAAATACCGATGATGGTGCACGTTGATTTTCAATAATTTCTTGCATGGTTCCTTGATACGCCTAATTTGGCTCATAAGAGCGCTCCGTGTAATCAAAGAACCCTCCACCATGTGCATGACCCCGACTTGGACCCCCTTGGACCACATTCATGTGCTCACCATGCGGTTCATCGGCGTAGACTTCATCCCCACTCAGGGGCTCATCCTCACTTTCGGGCTCATCCTTCTCGCCTGATAATAGAGCTCTCGCATCAACCTTTAAAGCACGCCACCTTTGACCTTCTGACTTTAACTTATGATATCACTTCGATTCATCATAAGTGCACCCAACTCCCATTCTCCGAATGTCAAATGGCTTATGCCTCTTCGCTGCCCCCTTATCCTCCGGTGTAATAGCCTTGAACAATTTAAGCAACCCCGTGATTATCCGACAATATGGAATGATATTTCTTCCCACTTTATTCCGGCATATCCACACATTGTTCATCACCAAATACCGGAATGGAAAACGGGGTGACCTGTTAAGCAATGAGTAGAGAATGGGCACCTCAGGAAACCTAACTTCTTGTTTGTCCCCTCTCCACGGGATCACATTGTAAATACAAATCATAAGTAATAACTTCGCCTAAATTTTCAAATTTCTTCTATAAAGCGTGCCATGAAATGTACCCAGTAAAAACAACGCTTCCAACATGTCGTTCCATCTTGGGTGGGCTTCCGGCTCGAGAAGCAAATCGTCGAGACTTGGGATCATATAATCTCGCGCGGGCAAACTATCATACCTTGCTAACTTCCTCAATGTGTCAAATGACATATCCACTTCTATCCCATTCACAGTGCCGATTAACTTCATTTGAGATGGCTTGCTGTACGTGTTACATTTTAGAGTGTCCATCCACTCTTGAATTTCATCCTTGAACAAGTTCTTGTTATCTTTATCATAGCAATTTAACGCCGCCTCCCAACCCAAGGCACGGAACCTAGCAAACACGTTGAACGGACAAAACTCCACCTCCCTAACCTCTCTTTCATAAATGAATGCAGCCGCCTTGTCTTTTAAACGATTCATACGGTCATTGAACAATGTTGGCTGCCACTCTTCCGGTTGGTCATCTAATGGACCCGCTTCCCATTTCGGCTTGTCCGCCGGGTCCAACTCAAACTCTTCCTCTTCATCGCTATCATCATCTCTTCCTAAATATCTCCGCTTCTTTGGTTGACTCTCCACTGGCTGGCTTGAAGATCCAACAATTTCCTTTCCTTTTCGACCCATGCTCCTACACATCACAATCAAAACACATAACCAAACAAACAAAATCAGTCCCATTTCATCCAAAAATCCCCACACTTGCTTGTAACTATGGTTGTAGATGCTAAATAACACCAAATTTTATATGATATTTTCACAAAATTTGGGCATGGTGCCTCTACAATGTAAAGGTTCCCAAAAGTTCAAAAGTTTAGCATCAACCTACATCTACAACCACAACACTCTTTCAACTAACAATTTTCATGACATAAACTAAAAACAAGCAAGTGTGTATGTAACAAATAGAACAATAACCTTCAACTTCACAATGCATCATTAAAAAGAAAGTTAAAAATCACATACCTTGAGTTGTAGATGCAAGAACACAAAGAAAAACAAAAGCTTCAAAAACCCCCAAAATTTCGGTACCTAGGGTTTCACAATCGGGCAAGAAAACAATATGTTCTTCCAAATCTCTCCCCAAAATCAGAAAGCTCATGAAATTTTAGCCAAGATAGACCCAAAAATCACTCGATTTGGCCAAGATTTGAGAAAGTTATGGAGGATTGAAGGTTTGAAGGTTGTGGGGTTCTTGTGGATTTTGTGGGGGAGATGAAAGTGATAGGAGATATCTGTGATCTTGTGACTTTATTATTATTATTTTTTTTATGTATACACGTGACTGAGGCACCCCTTAAACTGCCAAAGGCTACCGTAAATTACGGTAGCCACCGTAATTTAAGGTAGGCCTTGGCACAAAATTCCCAGCGTAATACAGTAGGTTTCCAGCGTAAGGGTTTTTATTTCCCCAGGACACCGTAAATTACAGTGGCTACCGTAATTTACGGTAGCACCTGGGGATCCACACTTCGCCAAAAACTTGATTTTTAGATGTTTTTTTTTTCAGTTTTATAACTTTTATGTGTTTTTTTTATATTTTTCAAAAACATGGAAATTTACCCTATCCCCTTGAAAAACCCGTGTTCTCCTCAACACTATGTTAGAACCATTCATACGAACGTCCCCACACTTGTTTCGAAAACAAGTTTCAAGCGGATACGACATTTGTGCAAAACAAAACAAACAAAATAAACTAACTATGTACACTACCAAACCTGGGCCTTTTATGGTTGTTCCTCGTCTACCGGGCGTAGGATGTAGCCCACTTTGTCAAGCTCCAAATTATTGATGTCGTTTCCTTCCAAGTATGGCTTTAACCTATGTTCGTTCACCGTTTGTTGTTTGTTGGAATGAACATCTTGGATATCAACGTCACCAAATCTACCGACTCGCCTAATGGCATATGGGCCCATCCATTTGCTTTTTAACTTTCCCGCAAATAATTTCAACATCGAATTATACAACCACACTTTCTGGCCCACTTCAAAGGTTCGCTTCTTGATTTTCACGTCATGAACCTTTTTAAGCTTATCCTTGTACGCCAATGCACACTCATAAGCTTTGTCTCGTCGAATTTCTTCTATCTCACTTAGTTGAAACTTTCGCATCTTTCCCGCTTCATCGTAATCCGCGTTCACCGTTTTAATTGCCCAATGCTCCCAATGAGCTAACTCTATTGGTAAGTGACATTCCTTCCCATACACCATCCGGTAGGGAGTTGTACCAATTGGAGTTTTGTAGGTCGTCCGATATACCCACAATGCATCGTCTAGTTTGCTTGACCAATCCTTTCTATCCGTTCGAACCGTCTTCATGAGAATTTCTTTAATTTGACGGTTCGACACTTCGACTTGTCCACTAGTTTGCGGATGGTACGGTGTAGCGATCCGGTGATTCACAGTATACCGCTTCAATAGTTTTCCAAAATTAAAGTTCTTAAAATGCGACCCACCATCACTAATAATCACTCTTGGAATACCGAAACGAGCAAAGATGTTGGATTGAACAAATTTGCAAACAACCGAATGATCATTTGTTCTTGTAGGAATGGCTTCAATCCATTTCGAGACATAATCCACCGCCACTAAGATGTACAAGAACCCATTTGAACTCGGGAAGGGTCCCATAAAGTCTATGCCCCACACATCGAATATTTCAACCACCAAAATCGGTTGCAAAGGCATCTCGTCCCTCTTTGAAATACTTCCCATCTTTTGGCAGTTTACACAATTCCTAGCAAACTCACATGCATCCTTAAAAATTGTGGGCCAATAAAACGCACATGTAAGCACCCGGTAGCCCGTTTTATGGCCACTAAAATGACCCCCACAAGGGATGAATGGGAATGTTATAAAATCTCCAACACTTTCGTCTTGGGCACACACCTCCGAATGACTTGATCGGGCCCAATCTTGAAAAGGTCCGACTCATCCCAAATGTATTGCTTCACTTGGACCATGAATTGTTGCCTTCTTTTCTTGGTCCAATGACTTGGGATTGCACCCGTGGCTAGGTAATTCACATAATGAGCATACCACGGTGCAACGAAAGTAGACACGACCAACAATTGCTCATCGGGAAACCGTTCGTTTATCTCACTCAAATCATCAACCCCTTCCACCGGAATTCGAGATAAGTGATCCGCCACTACGTTTTCACTTCCTTTTTTAGCCAGAATTTCTAATTCAAATTCTTGCAACAACAACACCCAATGGATTAAACGGGGCTTTGCATCTTTTTTATCCATCAAATAACGAACCGCGCTTTGGTCTGAGTACACAATCACTTTGCTTCCCCATATGTAAGACCGGAACTTGTCCAAGGCATACACCACCGCTAATAACTCCTTTTCGGTTGTGGTGTAATTCAGTTGCACCTCGGATAATGTCTTGCTTGCAAAATAAATCACCACCGGCTTTTTATCGATTCGTTGAACCAAAACCGCGCCAATTGTTATGTCGCTTGCGTCACACATGATTTCAAATGGCTTTGACCAATCCGGTGGTTGCAAGATGGGAGCTTTTACCAAGTGTTCCTTCAAAATATTTAAATCTTGCAAACATTCATTAGTAAAGTCAAAGGGAACATCTTTTAATAACAAATTGCACAAAGGTTTCATAATGACACTAAAACCTTTAATGAAACGTCGATAAAAACCTGCGTGTCCCAAAAACGACCTTACCCCGTTCACATTTTTCGGTGGAGGCAAAGATGATATTACCCGTATTTTTGCCTTATCCACCTCCATTCCCCTCTCCGAAATAATGTGGCCTAACACAATACCCTCTTGCACCATGAAATGACTTTTCTCCCAACTAAGCACCAAATTTTTCTCGACACATCTTTTTAAAACTTTTTGAAACTTGTCGAGACATGATTCAAAACTAGTGCCAAATATGGAAAAGTCATCCATGAAAACCTCAAGCGACTCTCCAACCATGTCCGAGAAAATACTCATCATACATCGTTGAAAAGTTGTCGGTGCATTACACAAGCCAAATGGCATTCGCCTAAAGGCAAAAGTGCCATATGGACAAGTGAAGGTGGTCTTGTGTTGGTCATCCGGGTGTATTGCAATTTGATTGTAACCCGAGTACCCATCCAAAAAGCAGTAATATATTTGACCCGATAATTTCTCAATAATTTGGTCAATGAAAGGTAGCGGGAAATGGTCATTAGAAGTGGCGGCATTTAATTTGCGGTTATCAATACAAACACGCCACCCGGTGACCGGTCGGGTGGCTATTTGTTCACCATTTTCATCTTTGATTACCTGAATGCCGGCTTTCTTAGGCACAACTTGGGTAGGACTTACCCAAGCACTATCCGAAATAGGATAGATAATTCCCGCATCTAACCACTTAATTACCTCCTTTTTTACCACTTCTCGTAAATTCGGGTTCAATATCCTTTGTGCCTCCCTTGTTGGTTTTGCATCTTCGGTGGTGATGATTTTGTGCATAACGATCGATTGACTAATTCCTTTCAAATCGGCAATTGTCCACCCAATGGCCCCTTTATTTGCCTTTAACACCTCCAACAAAGCTTGCTCTTGTGCCATCTCCAAATTAAAGGTAATAATGACCGGTAGAGTGTCATTATCCCCTAAAAATGCGAACTTCAAATGGCTTGGCAAGTCTTTTAACTCCAACTTCGGTGGCTCCTCCAATGATGGTTTGGTACCCGAATTGATTTCCGCCGGCAAGCTTTCAAACTGATGGGTCCATGGCGGTCGACCCTCATTCAATGCCATAGCATCTTGCTTCTCCTCTTCAACATGTACCTATTCAGAAAAATCACAAATACAAATATCTATACTATCCTCCTCATACTCATGCGGGTTGCACCCGTCGACTAAATCTGCCATAAAACACTCATCAACACCAACAGAATTAGAATTTTTAGTAAACACATTCAATCTCATTTTTCTATTTCCGAATGTCATGTCGACCGTACCAAATCGACAATCAATCACGGCATATGCGGTGCTTAAAAATGGCCGACCCAAAATAACATTTTGTTGTTGTTTCGGGTTCGCGGATGAGTAGTCTAAGACTAAAAAGTCAATCGGGTAATAGAACTCATCGATTTTCACTATAACATTTGGAACCATCCCCCGAGGTAGCTTATGAGACAAATCGGCCAAAACAACCATTGTCTCTACTCTTGCTAATGGACCAAAATCATATTGGTCGTATAAGCCCCCCGGTAAAATGCTCACTCCGGCTCCAAGATCTAACAACGCCTTTGACATTTGAAAATTACCAACTTGAATGTTTATTAATGGCGTTCCCGGATCTTGGAGCTTAGGAGGAAGCTCCCTATTAAGTACCGCACTAACTTGCCCGGTTAAGTCGACCCACTTAGGCATCTTTTTCTTTTGTTGCCTTTTTGTGTGCATAATTCTTTTAAAAATTTAGCGTAAGCGGGCACTTGCTTTATTGCATCAAGTAACTGGAGGTTAACTTTTACTTGTTTAAAAATGTCCCACAACTCCTCTTTTTGGGGACCCCTTGTTGAAATAAAATTTTTCCTGCCCGGGTCAATTAGAGCTGATGGAAATGGGACTTGACTCGGCTCCCCTTCATCTTTTTTGTCTATTAGAATTTCACCCAACCCTGGTTTTTCAACATTAGACTCCTTTGACACACTAGGTGGTGAAACTTCATCCTCCTCACTTTCATTACCCGTAATATCTTCAACCACCCCATCAACCAAATCCGGTGACAAATTTGCTTTAAATTCTTTTCCACTTCTCAAAACACTAACATGGTTGATATTAACATTACGTGATGAGCTATGGGAAGGATTTACCTTAGTATCGCTAGGAAGTTGACCTTTTCTTTTCTTCAACTCCGCCACCTCGGTTGCTATTTGACCCATTTGAGTTGTTAGTGTTTAAATGCTTTTATCACGAACCTCATCCTTTTGCATCCGAACTTCATCAAGTTGATACCTCTTTTGCATGTCTTGTTGCATTGCCCGAAGCATATCCATAACTTCATTTCCACTTGATGAAGTTTGACCCGAAGAACCACCTTGACCACCCGATTGTTGAAATTTCCCTTGGTAGCCAAAATTGTTTCCACCCCGATAATTACCTTGATTGTATTGTTGTTGACGAGGTGCGAAATTACCTTGAGCTCCTTGGAAATTTGGGTTAACTTGGTTCGCCGAATTCCCATAACGGAAGTTAGGATGATTTCTTAACCTGGGGTGGTATGTGTTCGAATTCATATTAAAGTTTCGACCACCCCCTTGAATAGCATTCACCTCTTCCACTTGCTCTTCAACCACTCCTACTAAACATACTTTCGTCGTGTGACCTATCTCGTTACAATTAGTGCACACGTTGTACACTTGATTCGTGGTTTGCACACCTACATTATCTACCCCATGAACTTGTGGCCTTGTAATAACATGCCTTGCCCGTCTCGAAGATTGAGCCTTCCTTTTTGAAGTAACCGCCATTTGCTCTAAAAATTGCCAATCATCATGCTCAAAATTTGTACTAAACGTACTGTTAGTGATTGACATTAAGTCACGAGCATCCTCCGAACTCAACCCCTCGTGAAACGCATTCAATAACTCCTAAAGTTGTATACCGTGATGAGGGCAATTTTTCAACATCATGTTGAACCTTTCGAAAGCCTCATGAAACATCTCCCCCGGTTGTTGTTGAACACTTCTCAAGCTTCTTCTTGCATCATTTATCTTTTGGGACGTGTAAAACTCTTCTAAGAAAATTTGTTGCATTTCGGCCCATGTATAAATCGACGCGGAGGGCAAAGTATGAAACCATATTTTTACTTTATCTTCCAAAGAAAATTGGAAGAGCACCAACTTGACATCGTCCGACGAAAACCCTTGACCTCCAATAGTGTTGCATATGGAGTCATATGTCTCCAAATGAAAGTAAGGTTCTTCCGTTGCTAACCCCTTAAACTTTGGTAAACTTTGGAGTGCGGTTGTTCTAACTTCAAAAGTCCTTCTGTCCGGGTGATGAGGAATCACTACCGGAGAAGGATTGTTGGTGATAACGGGTCGGAAATGAGCTTCGATTCCCCGCACCACCTCCCGGTGATGTCTTCACGGAGCACCCAATGGTGCTCTTGGTTGACCCATTTGCCCTTGCATAGGCCCTTGAGGTGCAAATGGTGGCTGAACTTGATATTGTTGCATTGGTGGTTGTTGAATCGGCCTTTGAAATTGGGGTTGTGTATTTTGTGGACGAACTTGACGTAAAGGCGTAGGCCGTTGCAATTGTGGCCCTTGTGGTCGAATATGTTGTACCCCAGTCAGTAGTCTGCCCACATCTTGAATTTGTTGCAATTGTTGACTTTGTTGACCCGCTCCTCCTTGAGGTCCCAAATTACCTCCATCACCCCCATAATAAAATCCCTCTTCATCGTATCCTCTAAAGTCTTCTTCATAACCATCATCATATCCATCTCCTCCTATACCCGAAGATTGCACAAAAAGAAAAAATGAATAGTGGAAACCCGATTGGTTCAGTGGTCGGTATGTAGATGTAGTATGAATAACGGTTGAACTTGGTGGTATTGGATAGGTAGAGGATGATTGACCCGAAGCTGGAAAGAAATGTGAAAGTGGTGGAATTGTAGTGGAGGGGCTATAGGTAAGGGTAGGTTCAACTTGGGTAGTAATAGGTGATGTAGTGTTGGTCGGTGTAACGTCATGTGGTGGAGTAGGATTGGTAGTGGAATTAGGAATGGTGGTATTTGGTGAAGGTTGTGTTGATGAAGGTATGAAGGATGATGTAGGTTGACCCGTAGTGGGTGGTACTTGTGTTTCCTCCATGATGTTTCTTGGTGTAATGGGTGAAGTGGGTGAACCAATGATCTTGTTTTCTTGTAATAAAACTCGGTTTTCCCTCAAAGTTCTTTCAATTTCCGGATCAAACGATAGTGGTGACGACTTGTGAGAGCCCCTAGTATGCATACACCTGAAGTACCTGCACACTAAACACAACCAGCGAAAACCCGAAAATAACAAACAAAAACTACTAAATTAACACACGATGCGCACTACTCCCCGGAAACGGCGCCAAAATTTGACGTGTTGTCATTGTCACACGCAAATTTAATCCAATTACAACTAATAGATAGCAGCAAGTGGGTATCGAACACAGGGAGTTTGTAGAAAGTATGTTGATTTTATAGCTTTGTGAATTAACTAAAATTAAACTAATTTGCAGAAATTAAAATTCAAGAGTTTGATTGTTTGGTTTTAAGAACTAAATTACTAACTAATTGCAAATCAAAATTGGTTGTTAAACAGATTCAAAGAGAATGACCATCTTAGGTTTCCGGATTCCTTTTAACAATTGTGCCTAAATCTAAATAGAAAGAGTTACATAGACATAACTCATGCATAAATGTTTGTTACATTAAAAGGGAACTAAGTAATCGGATTAGGTAAACGCGAGGTTGTTACCCGATGACCAATTAACCAATATCCAACCCTAACCCCTCCCGTGATATCTCGATTGTCAATGACACCAAGAACGTACGGTTTAGACTAAGATCAAAACATCAATTAACAAATTACAATCAAACATTCATGCACCATAACAAACATAGCAAAACACACCAAGTTCATTATTTTAGAAATAAGGATAAACACACAAAAGTCATAAGAAACCTTCACCTAAGATGATCACCGAAAGTTTAGCCGGACATTGTTTGGTGGATCATCATAACATCAAAATTAAAGTTCATACGAATTGAAATACAAACCGAAATGTTAGAAATTGTTCACAAACACTATCCCAAGCCAAAAATCACCCCTTGCACTCTAAGAATGTCTCCAATGATGAGATATGTGAAAAGGCACGGCATTAAAGAGGGCAGTTACAAGTTTTGCGTCAGGGTCTACCGTAAATTACGGTAGGTACCGTAATTTACGGTAGCTTGCAAGTTGTTACGCTGAGAATCTACTGGATTACGCTGGCATTTGGATCATTCAGGGGCTATCGTAAATTACGGTTGCCACCGTAATTTACGGTGGACCCCTGAAATCTCTCTTTTGTTCTTCTTTCCAATCTTGTGAATCTCGTTCCAATCCATTCCCATCCAAAGTAGCTTTTTCCCTCGTTTTAAGCTCCAAACGCACCTGAAACAAAAGCAACTGTAGTTATCTAATTTAAGACAATTACATGATTAAATGAGGGATTAACTCGTCTTTTATCACACTTAAGGGTTGTCCCATAGACCACCCGTCAGTACTCGCACAGCCGCAGCCCCAACACCGCCAAGTAGCGGCATCGGTTACCCATGCATCGCTGGCTAAGCGTGCATACCTGGTCCTCACCCGGCTTGCCCTACTTGTACTTATCATCATCCCATGGGAATTGCTTGCAGATACTGTGTGCACTGCAATATGTACAGCCACTTCACCGCCAACTGCCGTACTGGTCCACGTCAAGCTCCAGCTCCAGCTCAAGGTCAAGCTCATGCTCAACGAGCTCTACTTCCTGCTCCTCAAGGCCAACAAGCGGCTCCTGGACCCACGATCCACGCTAGATCTTACTTTGCGTGTGGTGATCCCAACCACTTCGCAAACATGTGCCCGAACCGAGAGGTGAAGCAAGAGCCACAACAGGAGCAGCCCCAGCAGCAGCCAGCAGCCCGCGGACGTACCTTCAACATCAACGCACGCCAGGCTCAAGTAGATAACAATGTGGTTAATGGTACGTTCCTCGTAAATGGTATATATGTTTCGTGTTTATTTGATACTGGAGCCGCTAATTGTTTTGTATCGTTTGAATTCAAAAAGCTCCTTAATCGTAAGCGCGCCCATCTCCCCTCGACGTTAGATGTTGAAGTTGCGACTGGAAGAACCGTCGCTGTCAATTCAGTCCTTTGTGATTGTACTCTTGAACTCAACAATCACATATTTCCTATCGATCTTATTCCGATGCAGCTTGGTAGTTTTGATGTCATAGTAGGCATGGATTTTCTTCGCGAAAATCATGCTGAAGTCGTTTGCTTCGATAAGATGATTCGTTTTTCGCTCGCTAATGGTGATCAACTTTATGTGTATGGTGAAACTCCTTCGAAAGGTCTCAAACTCATGTCGTGTATCCAAGCAAGCAAGTATCTCTGCAAGGAATACAGAGCTTTCTTGGCACACATTGTAGTAGCAGAGAAGGAAAAGAAAAGAACCACAGGTGTGAAAGATATTCTCGTTGTTCGTGATTTTCCTAGTGTCTTTCCTGATGATCTACCTAGTTTACCCCCAAGTTGTGATATTGATTTTCGTATCGACCTCATTCCTGGAGCCAACCCTGTTGCTAAATCTCCTTATCGCCTCGCTCTGTCCGAAATGCGCGAACTCTCGAGTCAACTCCAGGAATTACTTGACAAAGGCTTTATTCGCCCTAGCACCTCACCTTGGGGGGCGCCAGTCCTTTTCGTCAAAAAGAAGGACAAGTCTTTCTGGATGTGCATCGATTATAGGGAGTTGAATAGGCTGACTATCAAGAATCGTTATCCACTGCCTCGAATCGATGATTTGTTTGATCAATTGCAAGGTGCTACGTGTTTCTCGAAGATCGATTTATGCTCAAGCTACCACCAATTACGCATTTAGGAGGAAGATATACCGAAAACCGCTTTCCGAACCCGATACGGCCATTATGAATTCGTCGTAATGCCCTTTGGTTTAACCAACGCACCCGCGGTTTTCATGGATTTGATGAATCGCGTGTGAAAACCATTTCTTGACCGCTTCGTCATCGTGTTCATCGATGATATCCTTATCTATTCGAAGTCGAAAGCCGAACACGCGTAGCATCTACGTTTGGTTCTCGAACTACTCCAAGGGAATCGACTCTATGCCAAATTCTCCAAGTGTGAATTTTGGCTGGAGGAGGTTCAATTCCTCGGTCACATCATCAATAGTTAAGGTATTCACGTCGACCCCGCAAAGATCGAAGCAATTAAGAGTTGGGTTACTCCAAAATCACCATCCGATGTTCGTTCCTTCCTCGGATTGGCGGGCTATTACCGTCGATTCATCACTGACTTTTTGAAAATCGATGTCCCGCTTACTTCCTTGACGCATAAAGACAAGCCTTTTGTTCGGGGAACTGAACAAGAGACTGACTTTCAGACTCTGAAGCATATGCTCTGCAATGCTCCTGTTCTCTCTCTGCCCGACGGAAATGATGACTTCGTTGTCTATTGCGATGCCTCGAACCTTGGTCTTGGTTGTGTTCTCATGCAATGGGACAAGGTTATCGCCTACGCATCTCGTCAGCTCAAGATCCACGAGAAGAATTATACAACCCATGACCTCGAGCTAGGCGCAGTTGTTTTTGCGTTGAAAATTTGGCAACACTACCTTTATGGTACCAAGTGTACGATCTTCACAGATCTTAAGAGCCTACAACACATCCTCAGCCAAAAAGAACTGAATATGCGCCAACGCCGATGGGTAGAACTTCTCAACGATTACGACTGTGAGATCCATTATCAACCTGGCAAAGCAAATGTTGTGGCCGATGCTCTAAGCCGACAAAGCTATTTGCATAGCGTTCGTAATATCCAAGCCCAGCACCATCTCGAAACTCTTATCCGTGACGCTCAGCATGCTTGTTTTACCGAACGCACCTTGAAGTAGGAAAGGATTCACCATAATGGAGAACAGTTAGTGAATAAATCGAATGGGATATTCCATTACTTGGACCGAATTTGGATTCCCAAACGCACTAACTTGCACAAATTCTGCTGGATGAAGCCCACAAGTCTCGATATTCGATTCATCCTGGTGCCGACAAAATGTACCACGACATTGGTCAACGGTATTGATGGCCTGGAATGAAGAAGGATATCGCTATCTATGTTTCGAAGTGCCTGACTTGCTCAAAAGTCAAGGCCGAACAACAAAGACCATCTAGCTTGCTTGTGCAACCCGAGATCCCGATGTGGAAATGGGAAAGCATAGCCATGGACTTTATCACGAAACTTCCGCGTACGACTTTATGTCATGATAGCATTTGGGTTATCATTGACCGTTTTACTAAATCTGCTCACTTTCTGCCGATACGAGAAGACTTTAAGGTAGGAAAATTAGCCCGAATCTACAACGACGAGATCATCTATCGACATGGGACGCCTCGTGACATCATCTCTGACCGCGATGGTCGGTTTACCTCGTGCCTTTGGGAAACATTTCAATCTGCTCTCGGTACTACGCTTAATCTAAGTACTGTTTTCCACCCCCAAACCAATAGTCAGACTGAAAGAACAATTCGTACTCTTAAAGACATGCTTCACTCGTTTGTCATAGATTTCGGTGGTATTGGGACGCGCACTTACCTTTGGTCGAATTATCGTACAATAATAGTTATCATTCAAGCATACAAATGGCACCATTTGAGGCATTATACGGAAGAAAATGTAGATCGCCGATTGTGTGGCATGAGATCGGAGATGCGCAAATAACCGGTCCTGAGCTGTTGCAAGAAACGACTGACAAGATCCTCCAAATTCGAGACAATCTGCTAAAAGCTCAGAGTCGTCAGAAAAGTTACGCCGATAGACGCCGCAAGCCCCTTGAATTTGACGTTGGCAATCACGTACTCCTAAAGGTATCACCTTGGAAGGGTGTGATCAGATTCGGCAAGAAAGGAAAGCTCGCGCCTCAATATATTAGACCCTTTAAGATTCTGGAAAGGATGGAAAAAGTGGCCTACAGACTCGAACTACCAGAGGAACTTAGCAACGTCCACCCGACTTTCCATGTATCGAACCTCAGAAAGTGTCTAGCCAAGCAGGATTTACAAGTTCCACTTGAGGACCTACAAGTGGACGAAACATTACACTTCGTGGAGAAGCCTGTCGAGATCATGGATCGAGAAACCAAGAAGCTCAGACGCTCACGCATTCCCATTGTGAAAGTTCGCTGGGAAGGCAAACGAGGCGCCGAGTTCACCTGGGAACTCGAAAGTGACATGAAGGCGAAGTACCTGGAGTTGTTTGTTACACCTAAGGCCTAATTTCGGGACGAAATTCCCTAAAGAAGGGGAGGCTGTAACAACCCGTATTACGAAAGTCAAAGTCAAGGTCAAAGTCAAAGGAAGAAAAGATTGCTAATTGCAATCTGTCACTCCTTGCTTAACTATTAATTTGACTTTCTTGACTTGTAATCGAACCCCGTATTTTATTTGCTTTAGTTGTATTATGTGGAGTGTCTGTTAATAATCGAGGTTTAATCGATGTTTATCGCATGTTTTGTCGCTCTATCGCTAAACGCATCACAATCGCATTCGCAACCCGAATTACAGGTTCTGTATATTGTTTTACATGTGTGTGCTACTTATGTGTTACTTGTGCATGTTTATTTATTGTTTAGTGGTGATTAATCGAAACGCAATCGCAACTCTCTATCGCAACGCAATTTAATCGCAAACGCTAAACGCAAGTTATTTAGGATGATTGTATGTTAGATATAGTATTTGTGTGGTTATTATTAATCTATCGCACCGCTTAATCGACCCTCGCTTAAACGCATCGCAATGCTCAACATGCGAAACGAAACACCGAAACTCAATCCGCCGGACCACATCGATCGAATGACCGTTCAATCGAATGGCCGTCCGATCGGATTGCCATCCGATCGATGTGCCATCTGACACTTGAACTCCACTTTCCTTTTCTGGCAACCTATAAATACCCCGATCACATCACCAACAGTGATGTGACAGCTCTCTCTCGTTCGACCAGCGTTCCAGACCATCTTTCTCTCGATTTCTCACGATTCTTGTAAGTTTTCAACCCAAATCTTGTACATCTATCATCTAGAAACACTTCTGCATCATTTTCACCTTTGAATCTTAACTTTTAACCGTGAAATCAGCGGATTTGAGGTGTTCTAGGGTGATGTCATCATGGAGTTCTTATGAACTTCAAGTTTTGACCCCATTTCACCAAGAACAACTCAGATTTAAAGGATTTCCACATGATTAAACAACGATTTCGTATAGATCTAAACATTTTCAAAGTTAAAGGATTGAAATATACTTTCCAACTTTCTTTCGACTCTTTTACACTCAATGCACTCAAAACCGATAGAATCAGATCTCGTTCAGGTCTTCTACTCATTTCTTAGTGAAGTGTCGGTCTGAGATTTGATTTCTATAAAAGAGACAACCGATTTCGGGTTAAACAAGAACAACCGTCACGAACCAGTAAACTGATCGGATTTGGGTGATTCCTATTCGACCGGACGACTTGGGACTTGACGAGGTTTCGTTGTTTAACACGTTGTCATACCGCCTCGAACAAACCGCAAACTTTTCAAAATAATCAAGTTTCAAGACGATCAGGTTCGTTGGGACGGATTGCCGTCCGATCGGATTGCCATCCAATCGAACAACAATCTGATCGGATTGCACTTGAGCTTCCACACTTAACATTTCTTTCAAACTTTCAAACAATCTGAATATCGAACAGATTGTCGTCCGAACGTCAATCCAAACGGTTGACATTTGGACTTCAACACTTAACGTTTTCATAAATTTCAAGGATCATCAGTTTCTAACAGATTGCTATCCGATCAGAAGACCATCCGATCGAATGACCATCCTGCTGTGAACTTGTTCTCACTAGAAATGTCTCACCAATCGGATCGCTATCCGATTGAATGACCGTTCGATCGATTGACCTGAAGGGTAGAGATACTTCTCTGTTTTCAAAATGCTACAACAAAAACTTCAAAGCCATCATACACAAACACATCCATCCTAAACGAATGTCAAGCCGAACGAATGGCCATCCGATCGGATGACCATCCGAATGGATTGACATCCAATCGAATGACCATCCGATCGGATTGACATCCGATCGGATTACCATTCGACACTTGTTCACTTCGCATCGTTGAACGCGTCGTTCTTCGCTTATGCTATCGTTAACTATTCAGGCTAATCTCTCAGCACTCCCTTCAATCCAAGAGAGTGTTTAATTACTTAAACGCTATCTGTGAGTATACTCGAACCCTTTTTGCTTTACGCACTTTTGGGTGTTACATACGTTACTTATTCAAATCACAATCGACACACTACGCAAACACTATTTATACGCTGACCGTTATTGCATGTTTCGTGTTATTCGATGAATGCTTGTATGTTATGTTAACATAGTGATTGTTGCCTGACACCTTAGCAATGATAGTACTATAGTTTGGACTCAGCACCTGTCGTGGACAGGGGTTGTTAAGGGCTTTACTTCACGTGTCCCAGTGGGGATATGTGTTGCGCATTCTACAACTCGCAGCCACGTCTTGCATATTTCATTGTCGATAACCTACTAGCCTTCACTTTGCTCCATGTTACATGCTGGTTATGCGTAAACGATTTCGAATACTATTATACTATTAAACTTGTATGCTCACCTTTACACTATGTGTATTGACTTTATTTTAACGTATGTGGCAGGTGCTTAAGATGCTAGGAATGTTGTGCTTTGGTGAATCAAGCTAGGGTCTAGTTATGTCACGCTAAATCTGAGTCGTCGGAACAGTATTTGTTTTTTAGACAATTATTTGTAATAACTGTTTTATTTGGATATGTTGTGGTATGGGAAATGACATTTAATTATCTGGTAATTAATAGTTGTTATGGATACTCATGGACAATTTGTTTCGCTCAGCGCCATGCCCCGATGTTTCCGTCATCGGTTGGGGTGTGATAGCACAAGTCTCGATACTCTGTTCATCTCGGTTCTGATAAGATGTATCAGGATCTGAAAATCTGGCACTGTTGGCCGAACATGAAATCTAACATAGCGACCTATATGAGCAAGTGCTTGACTTGCGTGAAAGTCAACATGGAATACCAAAAACCGACTGGTTTGGTTCAGCAACCAGAACTACCAATGTGGAAATGGGAACAAATTTCCATGGATGTCATCATCGGCATGCCTAAAGCTCAAAACAGAAACGATATGATATCACTTGGGTGATCGTTGATCGTCTGACCCAAATCTGCACACTTACTTGTGATTAAGAAAACCGACAAATCTGCACACACCTCAGATCGCGACCCGCGTTTCGCGTTCGATTTGTGGCACGCTATTCACAAATCATGTGGCTCATGTCTAGATGTGAGCACCGCCTATCAACCTCAAACTGATGGTCAAAGTGAATGAACCTTCCAGATGCTTGAAGACATGTTGCGAGCATGTGTGATCGATTTTCGAAATGTTTGGGAAAGACATTTTCCTTTGGTAGAGTTTCCCTACAACAATAGTTATCACTTTAGCATTCAGGCAGTTCCGTTCGAGGCGTTACACGGATGGAAGTGACAATCTCCTCTTTGTTGGGCTGAGGTTGGACACAGCCAAATCGCTGGTGCAAAACTTGTACTCGAAACTTTTGAGAAGATTGTTCAAAATCATAAATCGTATGGCGGCAGCTCATGATCACCAGAAAAGACACGCCGAAAAGCGTAGGAAACCCTTGAAATTTGCCGTGGGTGACGGTATATTATTGAAAGTCTCACCCTGGGAGGGTGTGGTTCGTTTTGGGAAACGAGGCAAGCTCAATCCGCGTTATGTTGGGTCGTCCAAGATTTTGGAAAGGATCGGTAAGGAGACTTGTCGACTTGAGTTGCCTGATGAACTTGGTAATGTACACAACGTCTTTCATGTCTATAACTTAAAGAAGTGTTTATCCGATGAAACACTTGTAGTTCCTTTCAAGGATTTGAAAATCGATGACAACTTTCAGTTATCGAAAAACCTGTTGAAATCATGGACCGGGAGGTCAAGGTTCGGAAACACAGTCGAATACTTATCGTGAGAGTTCGTTGGAACTCAAAGCGTGGACCGGAGTTAACGTGAGAAGCGAGGATCAGATGATGCTCAAGTATCATCACTTATTCAAAACTGTTGAACCTAACACTGATACTACTAATGAATTTCGGGACGAAATTCCCTTTCCAGTTGGGGATGATGTGGTACCCAAGGAAAACTCACAGTCATCTTAACTTATTTTCTCACTTCTCTGTGACTACTTATCAAATATCGGGACGAAATTTCTTTCAAGTTGGGGATGATGTGACAACCCATAATTTCAGGTTAATACTTTAACCTAACCACAGTTAGATTAGACTTACATTGGTAGCACTGCATTTAACTAAGGTTAGTTAAATGAGTCTACATTGGTAATTCGGGGAATTACAAGAACTCAATACATTGGTAATTCGGGGAATTACCGGAACACACGCAAGGTAGTTTTGTAAATGTTGGTGTCTAACAAGAATCATTAATATAAACGAATGGTTTATACAAAATCTTATACGTAGCATGGCAAATACGTGAATAATATGTTGTAACTGCAAATTCCAAGATGATATGTGCTTGTTGTGTAAAATTAGATAATTAAGGGTGTGTTATGAATATTTGGGAAGTTATAATAAACTACTAACCCTAAACATCTCTCACAATCTCAATCATACGGCAGCTTCATCTCCCTAATCTTTTCTAGCTACATCAATTCCACCCACAATCATCTATCCTCAAATCCTTTAAAACATCAAGAACAAAAATTAGATTGAATCTAGGTAAGTGTTTATAATTCACACTTTTAACCTTATTCTTTTGATTCCACGCGAACCCTAGTTTTCCAAACAATGTCTTTGTGTTTAGTGATCACACTTGATTGAATGTGCTCGGGTTTATGAATGAATATGTACATGTGAACGAACGTGTATTGATAGTCAAATATCATGAATGTTGTTGACATGTTAGAATTACTAAACTGTTGTTTGATTCGTGACATTTTTTATTTGGGTTTTGATTGTAGAACTGCTGCAACGGTTACACCGCGACTTGTGTTTTTGGATGATTAGGGTTTTTAGAAGTTATGTTTAACCGAGTTTAATAATCAAAAAGGTTGTCCGAGTTTCTTTAAAACACCATGTCCGAGTTTCCATAAGTTTTTCATGTCCGAGTTTCCTTAAAACACCATGTCCGAGTTTCCATAAGTTTTTCATATCCGAGTTTCCTTATGTCTTCAAGTCCGAGTTTCTTTAGGTCTTGATGTTCTAAATATATGAAGATCCCATGAATTTTCCGAGTTTATTGGGATTTTATGAAGGGTCCGGATTTTTGGTAAGGAATTTGCGAGTCAGAACTTATTTATCCATGGTCTGAATATGTAAAGGGTTCTAGTATGGTCCAAGTTTATGCCTCTTAGTGGGCCGGGTTTCATGAAGATAGGGTTCAGAGTTTCTATATTTTGAGTTTATATATTCAGAGTTCATGATATATTCTGAGTTTTTGTAGGTTGTTAGTGGGTTCAGAGTTTATGAGTATTATGTATTATATTCGAATTTGCCAATTATCTACACATGAAACGAGTAGTTCCGAATTAATATAACTGTTATGTTATATCCAAGTTTCTGTGATCATGTATATTTGTTATGATATTTGAAATTTGTAACACCCCAAAAAGGTTTATTATAAAAATAAGTTAAAATATTAAAAACTTAACCTAGTTAGTTAAAAAAGAAAATGAGTTACTAGTATTAGATAAGTGATGGAAAGGGGCCTAATTAAAAGAAATGCAAACACTAGAAGGGCTAAACTTGGGCAATACTAAAATAGAAGTATTAGAAGATGGAAAACCCAAAAACACACACACTTGTGCGTGGCTGGGATCGAACAAACAGGGGGGAAAGCAAGGTGAAACCCATGTTTTGCATATTCAATCAATTGAAGTGAAAATTCAAGGATAATCTAGTGCATGAACTTCAATTTACACTCATCTAAACTCGATTATTGAAGTGGTAAGTTCAATTTCTTTAAATTATGATTTGTAAGAAGTGGGTCACAACCCAATCTCGAGTTCAATGTAACAATTTGTGTAAATTGGAGTTAGGATTACTTTCTAGAACGAGAATCATGTTTGATTTTAGGTTATTTGAAAGATTTTAGTAAAAACCCACTTATGAAATTGTGTCATGAATAGGATGATCAAAGTAGATATAATCATGTGAAATCTTGAAATATGATGATGTTGCAATGCTTGAATCTTAGAAAATTGATGTAGAATATAAGGATGATATGAACATGAACTGATTGTTGATGAGTTATAAGATGAACTAATAGGATTCATGCTTTGTATACTTGTACATAATGTTTGTAAATACGATGCCCACCAAGTGTTTGATGAAATGCTTAAAAGAATAAATATGTGTAATTTGGAAGATGATGGAATGAAATTTGGTTGTACTAAATAAATGAATGAATGTGTTGTTATAGGCGTGAAAGAAGAAGGTTCAAACACTAGGAAATCGGAAGGCTCACAAGATCGAGGTATGTTAGTTTACATGTACATTTCTAGCTTATTGTTTATGCTTACTAATTCCAATTGTCACTTGTCGTTTATGCCAAAATATGACAATGGTAGTTCATGGAAGTTGAGTAGTAAATAATATGATTTGTTTTGTATGGATAATGAAAATGGAAAATTTATGAAGAAGAACGCATCATCACCGGTTCAACCTAGTCGAACCGGTTGATGGAAAGTTAAGAATGAAAGGAATGAAGTCTTACTCAATCTGTCATGTACGGTTTGAGGAGTATGTGTAAGAATGTAAGAAATGCATTTTGTTCATTTTTAACTAACTTAATGGAAGTTATGTCATGAATGTTAATATCCGTCTTTAACGGATATGTAGTGAATATAATGTTTTGCCTCTACTTAGAGACAAGTATGTATTGAACCATTTAACGGGTTGAAGTGCAAATTAAATGATGTGAAGTCATGTTAAGGATGAAATGGTTTATTAGATATGTATGTTAATAACGATGGATTAACTTATTTGATTTTGTTAAATGTAGGTAAATCCTCAACTTAGGCGGCATGGCGACTTGGAGCGAACACACACACGAATCATGACCATCATGCGCTTCCGCTATTTTGATTCGAAATTTTGGGTTAAAAATACCTTGTTGTGAATAACCTTGTTAGTAGCTAGTCTTTAAAAATGTAATGTTAAGTCTTTGTCGTGTCTTTGAATGGGTCGTAGTTTTGGTCGTAAAGATGATGGTTTAAACAGGGATACGTTCATTATATGGAAGGGCCATGCCCAAATTTTGTCAAAAATTGTATATTAATATTATAAATATCCTTATTTTCGAATGTAAAAAGAATGGGTGATGCGCGTGTGGTGTCGTATGTTTTTATATATATTTTTAGCCCTTTTTACACGTTAGTCAAGTTTTAAATTTATAAAACACGATATTTTACTAACACCAAACACACATATGGGCAAGTGCACCCATCGTGAGCGTAGTATAGTGTTGGTAAGATACCGAGGTCGTCCAAAGACACAAGAGCTTTTAGTACAGGTTTATCCTCAACGTCTAATCAAATCAAAAGTTTAGAAAAATGTTTTAAACTAGAAAATAAAAACTAAAAATGCTGAAAATAAAAGTAAAAACAGATAGACAAGATGAATCGCTTGGATCCGACTCGTGTTTAGTGAAACCTTTGATTATTTCCGCACTTTTGCACTTTTTAAGAGACTATCTTAGTTATTGTAGAAGGCCACTCTTTTGAAGGTGACGTTACCCTCAACCCAGTAGTTTGAGTCAGCAAGGATACAATCCTAAAGGGTCGGATTATTGAAAGATAATTAATTAAGTTATTAATGCGTAATGTGGTAGGCCCCTCTTTTGAAGGTGACGTTACCCTCGGCTAAGTAGTCTGAGTCAGCAAGGATACAGTCCTAAGTAGCCGGGTTAAAGTTTTAATAGTAGCTTACATATGAGGGGATCAAAGAGTTTAGACCCCCGCCATCCAATACCAGTGGGTATTGAAAGATGTCCTACTAAATTTGACTCAGGTCCTTGCAGGATCTATACACTGAACAAGGCAAGACTCTTACCAAACCATTCCATTAACCCCCGACCAGGTAGCCAACATATCTCCATATAGACCGTGGAGATATGAATGGTGAAAATCTCTTATTTTATATAGACAGTAAAATAACGCCAAGACACCACGGACAAATGACAAGGAAGATTTACCTTCAACATAAGAAACTAGTTATTAAAGTCATTAATACATAACCAAATAAAAAGTGCGAAAAGATTAAAAATAAAAAGTATTACACTAGACACTTGTCTTCAACAAGTGATGTAAGAGACTTAGGCAAACATGGCCTTTGATTGTCAAGAACTCTTACGATCAATCTTGGATCCCGAGACAACTCACACACTCTATGATGGATGATGGATGATGGTGGTGGATGTGGGTTGTGATAGTGGTGGTGGGTGGGTGAAGTGTGAGAGAGGTGGTTTGCCAAGGGATGGTTTGCAAATGAGCCAAGCACCCCTATTTATAGCCTGCACAGAAGCCCGGACACGGCCCCGTGTCCATTGGGCACGGCCCCGTGTCCACCCATCTTCTCTTTCTTCATTAATTGTAGTTTGTCCGCATTAGTTGACCAAGCCCCCGTGTCCGCTGGGCACGACCCCGTATGCAAAAGCGTATCTGTACTATCAAGATTTCCCTAGATTCTGTGAATCTTAGAGTTTACCACGGCCCCGTTTCCGCTGGGCACGCCCCCGTGGTGGGTGATAGAAGCTTCTACAACTTTGTCTTTTCTGCAAACACTTGGACACGCCCCCCGTGCTCATTGAGCACGGGGCATGTTCAGCCTTCTGTTCTCTTGTTTTTGCTTGGGAAGATGCTGTCGGGGGGTCGGGCATGCCACATTTGTTCCTTTTCTTGTATTTATGATAGATTTAGCTGCCTTTTTGCTTCTTTTGTTCATTTGAGCTCATTTAATCTTGAAAATACAAAAGAAAAACAAAAACACACTTTTTCCAACATTAGTACTAAAAAGGGTTAGTTTTATGCCACATTTGATGTAATTTATATGTTGCATTTTGCGCACATCAATGGGCGTTTCAAAAAGTTCAAATCTCTAATGTCTTTTGGTCGCCATTTTTTACTTGAAAAATGGGTCTTACAAAATTGTTATATATATTTTCAGAGTTTAAGCAAACCACGTGTGTAATTTCGAATCTAACTGTGAAACAAAGGGAGACCAGGTTCTTTAGTGAGTCCAGGTCTTCATGAGTCTGAGTATGTATGTATTCGTTCTGAATAAACGGACCTGAGTCTGGAATATATGTAAATGTTTATTCTAAAGTTATATGAGATATATGTAAATCTGATTATATGATGTGAATTAAAATTATCTACGAGGATTATTAGTGTTTCTTCTCAACATCAACTAATGTCACCAACCAGAGAAACTCAACTACGTGTTACTATCGTATGCTAAACTTGTTGACTTGTAATCTATAAACACCTGTTGTTTGGACACTAGGGTATTGCAAAACCCTACTCGTATGCTTACTTACATGATATTGAACATTAAGTCGCGTGTAACGGGCCTAACACCTATTTAACGCGTAGAAGCACGTTAATACATACCGAGCAAACTAAGGTGAGTTCACTACTCTTTTACAAGCATGCGTCCCGGGGGGGACAAACAAACTGCTATTCCTGAGAGGAATACTTTTTAAACTATTATTCCTGAGAGGAATACTTTTTCTATACGTTGTAGTTTAAATTCGATGTTGGTTAATAAACTCAAACTCTATCACGAAAGTCTCTATTTACATATCGAGCTAGTTGCCTGAGTGGCAACGGGGTATTAGTTGATAGCGTTATTAGGCCTGGCAAATGGAACGGGTAGAAGAGAAAGTTTTTGGGCATGTCATAGAGTGTCGGGATTTCCAAGATTCTTTATTAAGTTTTATTTTTATTTATTTACAATCTTATTCGTCATGATTTATTTAAAACATTACATAAGATAAATTACTTATTAGGGCATAACATGCCTTTTTAAAATTCCATTTATATACAAGTTCACATACCTCACGGGGGATCACTCAACACTAGGCCGAAGATGCATTTTAGTGAAACACTCGAGAACGGCATGGAACTTACTCCTACCATAAGCTTGCCAAGCAATCAATCCTCCTCCTTTTTAACTATATACCTTTGTAAATATCAAGAGGACTTTTGGGGGAAGGGTTAGGCTTGGGTTAAAGGTAGGTGGTTGGGTTAGTGGTTAGTAGAAAATGGCGAAAGGCGTAAAAAGCGTTGGTTTTCGTAAGACTTTTTATTTTTGTAACTTTTTATTTTGATGAAGCAATTCTTCAAAAAAGTTCTTTTTGATAAACTTGTTTGGTTATTTCTTTTGGCTTCATCATCATTTTTTTTTTTTGAAAGTCATAAGAAAAACCGAGCTTTGTTACTAAAATAAAGGGTTTAAAATGAAAAAGGGTTTTGGTGGGTAAAAGGGTGTTTGTTTTTGGGCTAAGAAATGAAAAGGTTTAGGCTCAAAGGGGTTAACTAGGGGGATTTTGGGTAGGTGGTAAAAAAAATAATGGTGTAGAAATAAAAAGGGTTAGTCCTAATGCCTCCATCATTTACTTACTCAGGTTTAAGTTGGTAAGGACCGGGAATGTATCGTCGCGGCAAGTTCTAGAGTCGTAAGAACCAAGCGGCTATTCACACAAAAAACAAAAAATGAGCATTTAGTTTAAAGATGTGTATTTGTATGCTCAATAAAGGCTCAAAACTCACTTTTTGTGGGAATGTGATTTTATGTGATCAAGTATATATAATCAAATTTTAACTAGATTTGTCATGTCGTTTCATAATTTTCTTATGTTGGTTCTTTTTATCACGACGCTATCGGTTGTAAATTTGTAAAAATATAACCTTTTTAGAACTTGAAATTCTCAAATTAAACCTAGACAAGTAAAAAAATGAAAAAAATTTGGGGTGATTAGCGGTTCCAATAGAGTTTTGTGTAAGGATTGTAATTAGGACTTGCAAGATTCAAGGTTTTAGCATTCCCCCACACTTAAATTACACATTGTCCTCAGTGTGTCCCAAAAATAAGTTTTTAGGTTGATCGAATGCGTAAAAAGATGTGAAAAAGCAAAAATTTATGTTACTGGGCGTCTGGACACGGCCCCGTGTTCAGATCGCCAGTAACAGAAACTAATAAAAATAAACAGAAGCCTGGGCACGGGGGCGTGTTCAGCGAGCATGCCCCGTGTCCAGTTACCTGAATTGGGCATTTTTCTGCAGATGGTTGAGCACGGGGCGTGTTGGCTGAGCATTGCCTCGTGCTGAACTTGCTGTAATGAAGAAAAATTGTTGGGTGGCCTTGTTTTTGTGCATGGGGTGCTGGTTCAAGTTTCCCTTGGTATCCTTCACCATCCCAAGTGTGTTTTAACCATTACAACATCATCCAAACACCAAATTATTGATAAAACCATCATTCATTAAAACTAACACATTACATAGGTCCTAAAAATGCAGAAAAATAAAATTTAAAAGTCCTAAGATAGATAAGTCAA
Source organism: Helianthus tuberosus (assembly GCA_030545235.1). Lineage (NCBI taxonomy): Eukaryota > Viridiplantae > Streptophyta > Magnoliopsida > Asterales > Asteraceae > Helianthus > Helianthus tuberosus. The sequence continues at coordinate 310,934 of JARYGA010042526.1, forward strand.
GTGATACATAAAATCATCCTAGTGAGTTCTACTAATAGGAATCAAAATTCCGGAAATAGCTTTCCGGTATCTAAAAGCTTCGTAGAACTTCGGACCGAGGGGTATTCCCTAGATGTTGTCAAAGCCATTCTTCTATCTCTCTTGGGAGAAAGAAGGCGGGCTCTTTTTCCTCAACATCTTGTTGAGGGGGAGTGACACCAACCGGAACTCCTTGTAGTATGTCTCGAGGGGGTTCCGGGTGTATGGTGTACCATTCGGTCGGTATGATGACTTTCGGTACCACATTCCATGCCCTTTGGGTGATAATTGGTACCAAAGGAGGATAAGCGAGAATGTTCAACCTTTGGTGCAAAAGGTTGACCTCTCGAAGACATCCCTCTAGTCCCACCATTAAATGATTAATATGGTCGACCAATGCTTCTTCCACCCCCGTCATTTCATCAATGGCCTCTCTCAAGGCGTAAACGTAGTTCACAAGAGAATCTTCAACCGTTGATGACCTCATCCCTTGTCGGTTGTTCCTGGAGTGCGATGAAGATATTCCGCTAGTTCTGCTCGCCATTCTGAGAAAACAGACCGAAAAGAGTTCAATTTTTATGGAACAGTACCTCGGACACGGCCCCGTGCTCATTGAGCACGGCCCCGTGTTCAGATGTCTGCAGATTTTTGGGACAAGGAATTTTGGAGTTTTAAATTATTTTAAGAGTTTTAAAAGCATTTTTAAGCCGAAATAACTTAAAACATTGTTGTAGAACTTATTTTTAACAAGATTCCTTGAGTAAAAATCTATCAAACATCACCTTAAAGCTTGGAATCATGGTGATTTCAAGCTCTAATGGAGGTTTTAAGGAAAAACTGAAGGAGAAGGTAATGGATAAAAGTGGAAAAGACAAGATGGTTGTTGAGAACCTTCTTTAGAATATACCTAGGATGGTATGTGTGAAGATCCCAGCAAATCTTTGTCTTTGGAGTGGTCCAAATGAGCAGGAATCTTGCTGCCTTTATAGAAAACGACAGCACGCTGCACACGGCCCCGTGTCGGCTGGACACGGCCCCGTGTGCAGGCAGGATCCTAACACATTTTGTCCGTATTCTGACAATAAGTCAGATGGGAATCTTTTGATGGACACGGGGGCGTGCTGACCTGGACACGGCCCCGTGTCTAGAGGCTGCCTACGAAGTTTTGTCTATTTTTAAGGAATTTATCCAGATCGGGTGGTTCCTTAATGGATGGAACAACCCCAAAGTGCCTGAGATACCTTAATTGCTCTAGATTAAGACGAGAACGCACGAGGTTGTCGGTGAGGGTGATTCCTATGCTAAATGTAGGTGGACAAGTCCAACCCTTTCCGGGGCTCTCGTTAAAGAATGTGTATGCCGAATCGCTCAGGTCTATGTATGCACCGAACGAAGTCGATGGGGAGTCCTTCACGGCACAATCGACACAGGGACGACTATCGCTCAAGTCTTCGCTAGAGTTAGAGGTAATATCGGGAACAACGAAGTTGTTTTTATTCGAATGCAATCCCAACAATTCTTCTTGTGTATCATCTTGAGATGGAAAGCCCAACTCAAGTTCTTTTAACCAATTAAGAATTAAATCGTCTAGTTGAAATAATTCGTCAAGAAGCATTTCTCCTAGAAGGTCCGATTGAGAGCATTCGAGGGAGAGATAGGGATTATTTTTACTTTCGCCCCTCTTAAGGCTACAGGAAAACAATGGGTCTATATAATGGGGCTTATAATTTAGAAAATAACATTCTAAATCTTTATGGAGGCCACCACATATTTGACACCACGTAGCATAAGAGTGCCGAAAGTAAAAAATATCAGTATCACTCATCTTTGTGTCAGAAATTACCAACCGTCGGGATCTTAGGGTTCTGTTTTCAGTAACAGAAACTTGGGAACGGGGCGTGTTAAGTGGGCACGGCCCCGTGTTCAGCTACTGTCTGACTTAAAACAGGATTGCCAGTACCAAAGATTGGGCACGGGGCGTGTTCAGCGGACACGTCCCGTGCTGAGTTCTGCAGAAGCTGAAAATCTAAGAAAAATCCTAAAAAAATAGAAAAATAAGAAAAACGATTAGGCCGTTGATTCCTAACTTTCTTAAAATCCTTGTGTCCCCGGCAGCGGCGCCAAAAACTTGATGCGCGTGTGGTGTCGTATGTTTTTATATATATTTTTAGCCCTTTTTAGACGTTAGTCAAGTTTTAAATTTATAAAACACGATATTTTACTAACACCAAACACACATATGGGCAAGTGCACCCATCGTAAGCGTAGTATAGTGTTGGTAAGATACCGAGGTCGTAAAAGGACACAAGACCTTTTAGTACAGGTTTATCCTCAACGTTTAATCAAATCAAAAGTTTAGAAAAATGTTTTAAACTAGAAAAAAACAATTAAAAATGCTGAAAATAAAAATAAAAATAAAAGTAAAAACAGATAGACAAGATGAATCACTTGGATCCGACTCGTGTTTAGTGTAACCTTTGATTATTTCCGCACTTTTGCACTTTTTAAGAGATTATCTTAGTTATTGTAGTAGGCCCCTCTTTTGAAGGTGACGTTACCCTCAATCCAGTAGTTTGAGTCAGCAAGGATACAATCCTAAAGGGTCGGATTATTGAAAGATAATTAATTAAGTTATTAATGCGTAATGTGGTAGGCCCCTCTTTTGAAGGTGACGTTAAGCTTTTTTCCAAATTACAAACAGATTTTTTAGGGCTTTTGATTAGAACGACGATACGAGTCCATTGATGTAAAACTTGCCTCGAAACCATGCTCCAAACGATGAAAACGACCCTTCAATTCGGGTGTTTAAATTTCCAGTTAACCAAAATCAAGTCACTTGGAGCACCATTTCAAAGTAAGTTTTACATCAATGGACTCGTGTCATCGTTCTTATCAAAAGCCCTAAAAAATATGTTTGTAATTTGGAAAAAAACTTAACTCCATTAAGTTTTTTTAACGGGGGACTATTGTAGGAAAAATAAATGAAAGGTGGGACTGGTGGGGGGAATATTTTGAGGTGGGATTATTAATGGCCAAAAAGGTATAGGTGGGATTATTACAGGCCAATTCCCCTTGATTATTTCTGCACTTTTTAAGAGATTATCTTAGTTATTGTAGTAGGCCCCTCTTTTGAAGGTGACGTTACCCTCAACCCAGTAGTTTGAGTCAGCAAGGATACAATCCTAAAGGGTCGGATTATTGAAAGATAATTAATTAAGTTATTAATGCGTAATGTGGTAGGCCCCTCTTTTGAAGGTGACGTTACCCTCGGCTAAGTAGTCTGAGTCAGCAGGGATACAGTCCTAAGTAGCCGGGTTAAAGTTTTAATAGTAGCTTACATATGAGGGGATCAAAGAGTTTGGACCCCCGCCATCCAATACCAGTGGGTATTGAAGGAGGTCCTACTAAATTTGACCCAGGTCCTTGCAGGATCTATACACTGAACAAGGCAAGACTCTTACCAAACCATTCCCTTAACCCCCGACCAGGTAGCCAACATATCTCCATATAGACCGTGGATATATGAATGGTGAAAATCTTTTATTTTATATAGACAGTAAAATAACGCCAAGACACCACGGACAAATGATAAGGAAGATTCACCTTCAACATAAGAAACTAGTTATTAAAGTCATTAATACATAACCAAATAAAAAGTGCGAAAAGATTAAAAATAAAAGGTATTACACTAGACACTTGTCTTCACCAAGTGATGTAAGAGACTTAGGCAAACATGGCCTTTGATTGTCAAGAACTCTTACGATCAATCTTGGATCCCGAGACTACTCACACACTCTATGATGGATGATGGATGATGGTGGTGGATGTGGGTTGTGATAATGGTGGTGGGTGGGTGGGTGAAGTGTGAGAGAGGTGGTTTGCCAAGGGATGGTTTGCAAATGAGCCAAGCACCCCTATTTATAGCCCGGACACGGCCCCGTGTCCACCCATCTTCTCTTTCTTCATTAATTGCAGTTTGTCTGCATTAGTTGACCACGCCCCCGTGTCCGCTGGGCACAACCCCGTGTGCAGAAGCGTATCCGTACTATCAAGATTTCCCTAGATTCTGCGAATCTTAGAGTTGACCATGGCCCCGTGTCCACTGGGCACGCCCCCGTGGTGGGTGATAGAAGCTTCTACAACTTTGTCTTTTCTGCAAACACTTGGGCATGCCCCCGTGCTCATTGAGCACGGGACGTGTTCAGCCTTCTGTTCTCTTGTTTTTGCTTGGGAAGATGCTGTCGGGGGGTCGGGCATGCCACGTTTGTTCCTTTTCTTGTATTTATATTAGATTTAGCTGCCTTTTTTTCTTTCTTTTGTTCATTTGAGCTCATTTAATCCTGAAAATACAAAAGGAAAACAAAAACACACTTTTTCCAACATTAGTACTAAAAAAGGGTTAGTTTTATGCCACATTTGATGTAATTTATATGTTGCATTTTACGCACATCAATGGGCGTTTCAAAAAGTTCAAATCTCTAATGTATTTTGTTCGCGATTTTTGTTACTTGAAAAACGGGTCTAACAAAATTGTTATATATATTTTCAGAGTTTAAGCAAACCACGTGTGTAATTTCGAATCTAACTATGAAACAAAAGGAGACCGGGTTCCTTTAGTGAGTCCAGGTCTTCATGAGTCTGAGTATGTATGTATTCGTTCTGAATAAACGGACCTGAGTCTGGAATATATGTAAATGTTTGTTCTAAAGTTATATGAGATATATGTAAATCTGATTATATGATGTGAATTAAAATTATCTATGAGGATTATTAGTGTTTCTTCTCAACATCAACTAATGTCACCAACCAGAGAAACTCAACTACATGTTACTATTGTATGCTAAACTTGTTGACTTGTAATCTATAAACACCTGTTGTTTGGACACTAGGGTATTGCAAAACCCTACTCGTATGCTTACTTACATGATATTGAACATTAAGTCGTGTGTAACGGGCCTAACACCTATTTAACGCGTAGAAGCACGTTAATACATACCGAGCAAACTAAGGTGAGTTCACTACTCTTTTACAAGCATGCGTCCCGGGGGGGACAAACAAACTGCTATTCCTGAGAGGAATACTTTTTAAACTATTATTCCTGAGAGGAATACTTTTTCTAAACGTTGTAGTTTAAATTCGATGTTGGTTAATAAACTCTATCACGAAAGTCTCTATTTACATACCGAGCTAGTTGCCTGAGTGGGAACGGGGTATTAGTTAATAGCGTTATTAGGCCTGACAAACCTCACACCGTGCTGGGAGCCGGGCGTGAACTAATGACCTTAAACACTTTTGATCAATGCTGATAGACATTGATGAGTGCACAACAAACAGAACAGTCAATCAGTACCGATTTTATTATTCGTAACATGTCATTAAACTAAACACTTCATGATTTTCGTTAAACAAAATTGTAAACTCGCCAACTTTATGTTGACACACTAAGCTGTATGCTTGCAGGTCGATAGATAGATCATGCTTTGGAACTTGCAGTCTGGGGAGCTGGGAGTGTCATGGGGCGTGCTACTTGATGCAAACGATTAACATTATTCGATTTATAATGATTTGTTTGATTATGTAGTCTGGGGAGCTGGGAGTTACATTTGCTTCCGCTGAACACACATTTTGTTATAAAGTTATTTGAAGATTTCACTTTTCATGTTGGACATGTCGATTGTGTTTAATATTATTTTACTATTAGTTCAATGTGATTAGTGGCTAGATCCTGGTACGTCACACGCGTCACGATGAGATCCGCATGTGGTGTTTTGGGGGCGTGACAAAAATGATCAAGGGCCAAGATTCGTTCACTTAGTTCACTCTCAAGAAGTTGTTCACAAATGAACCTAATCATATATATATATATATATATATATATATATATATATATGTATATATTTGTAATTTACTCTTAAAAGTACTTGGCTGATGTCAATCTTACCATTTTAATCTAAAAAATGATCAAGGACCAAGATTAGTTCACTTAGTTCACTCTCAAGAAGTTGTTAACAAATGAACCTAATCATATATATATATATATATATATATATATATATGTGTGTGTGTGTGTGTGTGTGTGTGTGTGGCTAATTATAATGAAGAAACCCACTCCAGTTAAGAAAACTGTGAAAACTCTATAAGTGGACCAGAAGTAGCAACGTGTTTTTCGTAAGAGATTGACTGAGGGGCATATTGGGAAATTTGCACTAGACAAGACATTAAATGCACCAGTTGACATTTGAATTAGACATTTACACACACTTCTCTCTCTCTTTTGACACACACTTCTCTCTCTCATTCTCTCTCTCTCTCTCTCTCTGGATAACCATTTCTAGATCTAAGATCATTCATAATCAACCACCAAAATTCTTCTTCTTATCAAAATCATTCATAATCAACCACCAAAACTCTAGATCTACAAGTGTAATAACCCGGTGACGGTGTAGTTCAAAATTCTTCTTCTTATCCGTCGATCCGCCACAAATCATCAACCAAACCATTGGTTTTCTTGGCGGATCTAGTGCTTTGAGTGGTTCAAGATCCGATGGTGGTTCCAAGATCCGGCGGTGGTCAACAAATTCGATGTTGAAGATGATGTTTCAGATGTTGAAGATGATCCGAAAGATGTTTGATGTTGAAAATGATGTTCCAGATCTAAAAGATCCTCCAGATCCATAAGTATGTTTGTGTTTCTGTAGATCTTTATTTTTTTTGTGTTTTGTAGATCTGCAACTTTTTTTTTATTTTTTTGTTTAAGAAGATGAATGTTATTACTGATTTGATGATTGAATCTAAAAAATCTATTGTTGTTGTATTCTTGTTAATGAAGTTATATCTTTTATATAAATTTTGTAACATTGCTACTTACATTACTTATGTTGGATTATCGTTAATGGAGTTTATTTTTGATGTAACAATTCTCATAACAATTCTTTTGCGTCTTAGTTACGAAATGTAACAATCAAAGAAAAAATGCATGTTACATTTTTTCGTGTTACATAAATAATGCATGTAACTAAAAATAAAGTGCATTGTTACACTTTTTAGATTGTTGTAAAAATAAAGTGTGTTGTTACATTTTTTTCCAAGTTATTGTAAAAATAAAGTGACTGTCACAGAAACAAAGTGTGTTGTTACATTTTTTTTGTGTTAGAAATGTAACAATCAATCAAAGCAAAAATGCCTATTACATTTTTTTGTGTTACAGAAATAATGTCTGTTACAGGAAATAAAGTGTATTGTTACACTTTTTTAGATTATTTGTAAAAATAAAGTGTGTTGTCAATTTTTTTTCCAGATTATTGTAAAAAATAAAGTATATGTTAAAGAAACAAAGTGTTACATTTTTTTGTGTTACAAAAAAAGTGTTACATATGTGACGTAAAATTGATCATGTAAAAATTATGTTACATTTTTATGTAACATTTGATCATGTAAAAATGATATGTTAAGTTTCTATGTAATATTTTTATGTTATAGAAATAAAGCATGTTATTACAAATGTGGCATAAATTGACAATTAAAAAATGTATGTTACATTTTTATGTAATACAAATACAAATGTATATAAAAAAGAAACAAAATATCTGATGTATATAAAAAATGAAAAAAAGGAGAATTACATCAAAAAGAAACAAAAATCTGACACACGCAGAGTTTTTGTTTGTTTGTGTCAAATAAGTGTAAAATTCTTCCCATTTCACCCTTTAGGTACACATTATATATTTTAATAATGAGAGAAAGGGATAAAAATCATCAGATATGCAAACAATCATCCTAACCATCCATCAACTCTAATCAATGGTTATTATTGGGTTTTCAGGGTTTCTTTAACTCAAGGGGGTTTTCAATTTATCCTTGCCGGTGTGTGTGTGTGTGTGTGTGTGTGTATCAGTTAGGAACCACCCTTTATTGCGAAAACCGCGAGAACCAATGTGAACACAACCAAAAATACCTAAAAATAGCTAAAAAACACACAAATTTTGTTTTTAATATTTTTTATAAAAAAATCGCTACTTTTAGTAGCAAAAAAAATATATTTTTAAAAAATTTTAAAAAAAAAAATTTTTTGGCTACTAAAAGTAGCGATTTTAACTTAAAAAATATTAAAAAAAATTTAGATTTTTTTTTATTTTTTTTTTTGGGTTTAGTTTTTAGCATTTTAGCTTGGGGGTGGGGGGTGGGGGGGGGGGGGGAGGGGGGTTTAGATTTTTGGGAGGGGGTGGGGTGGGGTGGGGGGTTAGGTTTTTTTAGGTTTTAGTTTTTAGCATTTAGCTTGGGGGGTTAGGTTTTTTTTTTTTGGGGGGGGGGGGGGGGGGTTATGTTTTTTTTTTGTGGGAGGGGGGGGTTATGTTTTTTTTTTGTGGGAGGGGGGGTTAGGTTTTTTTAGGTTGTGTTCACATTGGTTCTCGCGGTTCTCGCAATAAAGGTGGTTCTCGCATGAACCTTACCCTATATATATATATAGGGCCAAGATCATTTCAGAACCATAAATATTTACAGAACTCGCAGAACTCCTAATAAACAATCTTTTTATTTATATATTTTTATGTTTAGGATAATTTTATCATTTATTATGTGTATTTTTACGATTAGATACATGTTAAGAGTTATTTTATCATTTTTTATATGTAATTTTATAATTACACATATGTAAACTAGTTTTTTTACATATATGTAATTAGTTATGACACATATATATAATTTTGGCAATTAAACATATGTAAACTACTTTTAACATATATGTAATCAAAGAAATACATATAATAGGTGATAAAAAGATCCTAAATACTAAAACTTATATATAAACTGATTGTTTATTAGGAGTTCTGAAAGTTCTGTAGTTATTTAGAGTTCTGAAATGAACTCAACCATATATATATATATATATATATATATATATATATGTGTGTGTGTGTGTGTGTGTGTGTGTGTGTGTGTGTGTGAAGGTTAACGTACATTACAGCTTAACGTACATCACATACGACAGGTAATTACGCACGTTCATTTTAAAATAACGTACGTTATAACTCAAAAATCCAAAATCACGCATGTTGAAACACAATAATCACGCATATTAAAAACATTAATAACGCATGTTATAGAACAAATCACGCACGTTGTCGTACATGAAGTACGTTAAGTCGTAATCTACGATATACTTTCTATATATATATATATATATATATATATATATATATATATATATATATATATATATATATATATATATCAATGCATATCAATGCATTTGAGAAATGAAATGAATAGAAAAAA